>CM043016.1:142018470-142460130 GCA_023690525.1 Holotrichia oblita | reverse complement strand
ATAAATTTCGAAAGCTTGGACCGACTACAAATGGAGTGAAATTAATAAAGCCTAACCACGACTGCTTCGCAATAATATTATTATATCATACTATTTATGAGAAAGGCACATCATCATACATGCACTCATAGGAAACGATAACATCGTACTTATCACTGCAGTAACTTTCACAATAATGTTAGGACTGTATCTCTCACTATAGTAAAAAACACGATATCTGCTGGCTTGTAAGATCACCTGATTTGACTTCTTCTGATATGTTTTGTGGGGTACTGTTAAAAATAAAATGTGTGGGCGTACATATGTTAAAGAATTGCAAGAAGCAATACTTGTGGCGTCTAACACCATTAATCCCAATATTATCCACAAAGTAATAAATGGTAATCAGAAACGGTGACAACTTTGCATTGTAAACGACGATGATTTATTTGAGCAATTTAATATTCTTATCCATTATTTAGTAGCACAGTTGTATTTTTGGTGGGACAACAAAAATTGCTTAGTTCAAATGAACAACTTTGAGGTGAGATTAGAATACTAATAATAAGCACACATGAAATTTGTGTTATTAAATGGTAGTTTTACGCTTTTCAAACTTTTGATACACGTAGAAAATATATCGTATTTTTCAAAATTATTCGTTATAAATGGAAGTAATAACATTGACACTTCTGACAGGTTCGTATCATCACAACCGTGTTGTTTTCACAGATAACGCGATAAACAAAAAGTTGTGTCAGAAAAAAATTTTCTTTTAACAGAGCAACAAAAATTGCACGGTTCCAATTTTAACTTTTGAGGTTAGGTGAGATTACTAAAAATTTGCGCAAAAGAAATTTGTTTTATTAAGAGTCAATAAAAGTATTTAGATTACAGTTTGAATTGCTTCAAACCGGATCTTAATATCTCAAGTAACAAAAAAGTTGCGGCAAATAAAAGAAATTAGGAGATTTCAGTTTTTCTTCAATATTAAACAAATGAAGCATGGCAAGTAAAATGGATTCTTAGTGAGCTTTTGAATCTACACCTTTTTGCTAATTTAACCGTCTCTCTATGTCTTCAAATAAAAATGTTGTCCCTACGAAATCCGCACCCTGTATATAGGGATATGCTAGCGTTATAATCATGACTTGAATACGGAATAGCCGTATCGGCTGTGACTTTACTGGAAAACAGATTGCCCTCTGTTGAATGTACATAGGACTTGCAGTAATTGATGTCTTTCAGCTAATAAACGGAGTATGTTTTTATAATTCGGAGAATGTTTAACAATATTCTTAAAATATCGGTGCTTGCTCTCATATCTGAGGGTCCAGAGATGTTTTAGAGGGCCAAATTTTCGGATGAGATACGGATAATGGACTAAGTAGTGATGTTAAGTAGTCTCAACGTAACATTTGGGAACAGTTCCGTTCGTAATTCTATATATTCCATTATTAATGTTTTTACAGCTTACAGAGTCACTACAACTAAGCACCCACACAAAAAAAAAGTAACCTATTTGGCAAATGGAAGATTTTGTAGCCATCAAAATACATATGATTTCCCGAAGAGGAATGAGCATTTCCCAATATGAATCATTGCCGAACAAATCACAAAATCACAAACTGCAAAAGGTAAAACATAAATTAATCTCAAATTCTCGGTCGCGCTACCTAGCAGTTTGTCCCAGGGTCTGTTTATGAAAGTAAGAATTTCGATTAATACTATTTAATACTTATACATTTTTTATATACTAAAATATAAAAGTGTCAGGTTGTCATTACTAAATAGAATATAGTTACATACATTCATAAAAAGCAATGCCTTTTGTTTCGTAATTTGTGTTCTGGATGTGGATGTGATATGAAAAAATTTAAATCAAGTTTGAATAATAACATATATAGACAATATCACCCATTAAAATTCAAATCACAGCGACCAAACTTAAATTTGTAAACTAGTCTTCTACATTCAGATAGTATAAGTAAGTACAGTGAGCCAAAAAATTAATGTCTCCCCCTTTAGATGAATATATGTATGTACATCAATTTTCTCCTTAAGTTTTCGAGTCGGGCGCTCTCGGTGTGGCATAATTACGTAGTTATCTAATAATATTCGTATTTATAATACGTACGATTTGCCCCCGTTTCTTTTGATTCATTAATTTTCTCCTTCATTATCCTTTAATAATTGTGTCTAAATAAATTGTCAAATTTGCATTTTTCAATCGAGAAATTTCTAGCAATATTGTGTTCGTACTTATTTTATTTTTCTTGAACAATGCTTCTAACGTGTGTAACATTCGATTAAGTTTTATGCTTATATTACGTACTACGCATTTATTAATTATTTATAATTATGTGTAGTAATGTCATGTAATTTAAAAAATTAATTTCAGTTTCTAATATTGTATTACCGCAAAACCTTTTACTGAACGCTTTTTAATATTTACTTAAATATAGCTTAATTTAAAATTAAGGTTCGTAATTTGTTTCCATTTTCGGATAGTAAGTAGAGAGTTTGAGTACTTTGTGAATGCGTTTGTTTTGTAAATAGTTTACGTTTTCATTGTTCCTAATAAATTTTATATAAAGAGAATTACTACATTTATTTAGTTTTCTCTCATAAACCGTAATTGCAGGGACTTATCACTAACTATTTGAGAAACTCTGTATAGTATTTCATTAAACATTAATATCGCAGTATTTTTTTAATTTCTAAAATAATGCTATTTAAATAATTTAATAAATTTGACTTGTAACTTTCAATATATTTTAGCTGTATATAAGAAATGATATGTGGATAATATTATAAATAATTTCACGGTTCATACTAATACAGCTCAGATATGCATATTGTGTGGGTATAATTTAATTCTGATTTTATATTATATGCTATAAACTTATTAGTACAAACATCATTAATAGTTATAGATTCTTCTAGATTAATTTATTGAAGATAAAATTTAAGAGTAATTAAGTAAATACAATTGGTATAATGGTGAAATTATAGAAAACTGATATACAGATCCACTACAAATCATTTTATTCTTACAATTAGATCTAATTACTATTAGTGATACGAATATGGAAAGCCTTTATATTTTAAAATACTGAATATCGTGCTTTGATTATCGTACACATATTCAGTGTCAGTTGATATTATTACAATGAAAACTATTTCCTGTCAATATCTGTACTTGTTACAATAATTGTTCTGCTATTTAATATTCAGGGGTTAGGCGGTAGAATACGCCCGAGACTCACCGAACTACTTACACCGGTAAATGGAAGGTAATATTGATTGATTGATAGGGGAGGACATTAATTTTGTGGGCCACTGTACATATTAATTCATGATGAATGTGAGTGAATTAGTATAAATTAAAAAAATATGTTTTAAAATATATTTTTCTAATTTATATTTAAGGACGTATTATGTAACTACACTTCACTACTGTAGCAATGTATGAAGAAAATAGTTCAGTAAAATATTGAAATATTACTGTATGTGAACAACCTCCTGTATATTATAGATATTCGCGTTTCTATCCAGTAGTCCGATCAGACAGAAGCAAACTAATCGTAAAAATGTGTAATATAAAGCATAATTAGGAAATCATATACCAGATGCTCTGTGTTAGTTTAGAATTTCCTGATTCTATTACTTCAACCATGACAGTAGTGTGATTCAAAGAGGAGAATTATCCCAACGCTCGTTGTTGCGTAGGGTGAGGATATATCACTAGTGGGAAAAATAGCAGTGATTGAAAATTAATCGATTAATCAGATCGCTGTCTGCAAAAGATGATAGCTTGTTGATAGCTTTGTTTATCAAACCTTATAGGAATTAGAAAAAACAGTCAGATAAATGTTTTAAGATTTTATCAATAATATATACTATTTGCATTACATATTACTATTTACATTCACACACAATAAGCATGAAGGCTGCGGTGCCTTACCGTTGACCATTGGTCGGACGGGTCTGGTATAAGAAAAAAAAATTACATTCACGTATAGGATATCTGTAGTATCCGATAAAATTGAAAAACAACGACAAATGTGTATATAGTACCCCCTGTAATTGGTGCAAGCTGTTGGGGGATGCTAAGACATGAATTATTATTATTATTGTTGATAATATAATTGATGGTGAATTAATTCCTCGGGTATGCGGTCAAAAGATAGAGAGGTCAAACTATTAACTTATTTATTAATTTCTCAATATTTCGCAGAATATTCCTGCTTCATCAAAGAACTACAACGTTAAAAAACAACAGTGAATTGTCAAAATAGAATAATAAACAATTGTACTTACTTAATACAAAGTGTAAGTTAAAACGGCAACGGTATGTAATAACTAGCAATATATTAACTACAAGAAAAATCAAACGAAAAAATTTAAAATTTCAAAATTGATTGAGAACATCCAAAAACATTTAGACAAATATGTTAACAAAATTAAAAATTTTTCCATAGTGATAATATAAAATATCCTTAATCGTAAATGTATGAAAAATAGTGAATTCAGCAGAATTAAATAACAGTCAATTAAAAGGTAAGAACTAAACAAAAATATAATCATGGGACAATAAGATGAAAGAATAAGAAAATATAAAAATCAGTCAAAAAGTTTGTTCTACAAAGGATATTTAAAATTAGGCTATTAGTTAGAGCGAAACCATAAGTTTGATTTTGACAATACGACCATTTTAAATATTGATAATAATTATAACCATTAATTATATTATCACTATATTAAACGGTCGAGGATTTCTTTCAATTATTATTATTATTATTATTATTTTGTTGAGGGAAGTATCGACCGTACTACCTTAGGAATGCGAGTATGCGGTCTGTACAGACCGCATACCCGGTTCTTCCAGTCATACTTCCTCCATTATTATTATTATTATAAGTTCAAATTGGGAGCACCATTGACTAGGTGAATGCTAGACCGAAACAAATTTACGTAATAATATGGCGACAAAAATAACGACAGCTCTATTATCTCTAAAAAAATTCTCTAACGAGAAGTATTATGATGTCCAGGCGCGAAACAGTATCGAGAAGCGTTACTGATTTCTCATTCTAATAGCTAAGCGCAGTTCACATTTCATATATCGCAGGATTTCCATAGTAATAATAAATTGTTCAAGTTCTTTTATACTCAACAAATCTCGTTCTAGTATCTAGTTTGTGTATAGTTTTTTATGTTTCTATCAATTATATCTTGCTTTGATTAACGCAAATAGTGAGTAAGACCAGCGAACAATCTGTAATGAAAAATATGTTAAAAATGAAAGCACACGTTCTAAGTGACATAATTTACTACACCAAGAGTTTCCAAAGAAATAGGTATATATTTATATAGTTGTACACGTAGAGGACATTTTGCTCGTTCCATAATTAACATGAGCGTTTTATGAGATGAGCGATGTAAATTATACCATTTCGAAAGGTAGCACGCCTTTAGAATATTGCTGCTCTGAAACACAATGTAGTTAATATCATACACCTTAAACGGTTTGCAGTCTGGCGATACATAATTCTATGTGTATGAATTGCAAAAAGAGTGCGCTCATGAGATTCACTATTCTAAAAAGCAATTTTTGTGTATATTAGAATGAAATATCTAGGAACGCAGATACTACGCTCTAGCTTTTGGGATCCATTTTTATGTATGCATACAACATACAATACCTTATAGCCAAACTACATTCCGACCTATGTATTTAAGTATTAGTAATTTAAAATGGAATAAATCGAAAATGCATAAGTTATGTATACCTTGAACATAATTTCATTTCCAAGCCAATGATAAAGCGCTAGTTGGCCGAAGATAACAATAACGTAGGTGCCTATGATTAAAACAGCGAAGGTGTCTGTCTGACCCTAGAAGTAGATATGGCTTAACTATAATACTTCCTCAAAAAATGTATCTAAAGGATGTATATTGCAAAGATATAAATAATTACAAATGATTGCATGAAAAGAATTATTTTTTGAATTTTTGGAGTCAATCCTCTTTAAGTATGCGGTCAGCCTCTTTATAAAATAAAACAATCAATGAGCTATAAGGTATAAACAATTTCATTACACGAATATCCTAAAATCATGCGAAGGACTTACAAAAACAAATTTTAAGAATTTGATAACAAAAATTCAAAAGCATATAATATTTCAATATCTTGAAAAACTTAATAAATAAAGGATTAGATGAAGATTTGTTGATTGATGATGAAAACAACTAATTTGAATAATTACTTGCTTGTAAGATTTGTTCAATCTTGCTTTTAAAATATATTGATTCACCCTCGTACAGGCTGGGCCACTAAGTAAGGTAAGCAGCTGTATCTCGGAAAGTATTTGTTCTAGGTTCTGAAGGAACAAATATTGATAATAAACGTAGTCAAGAGAAATTGCTGGAAATTATTTTCAAGTTCCAGATTTTTCCGCTATGCGGTGTAACTGCTACGTTCAAATCTAAAATTATCTCAGGAAATCGTAGAATGAGTTACAATGTTGATATCATCAGTTGAAAACCCGTTCACACCAGATAATTTTCTATCTTGAAATTTTTTCGTATCTGTCATAATAAGGAAGAGGGAAGACCCTCTATTTATCAATGTTTAAAGTTCAGTATTTCCTTTACTAATCTGAATAATCCTGGACTCATTTGAAAGATAATTGTGTGGACTTTAAACAACATTTATATGCTGTATTCATTACGAACAAACTGATAACCTAGAGGTCGCTTTGTTTAGCGCTAACTTATTTTTACGATTTTCTTTAAAAAATTAAATAAAACGTTACTGTTGCATTAATGGATTCCTAAGTAGATGTGAATAACTTATATTTAACTGAAAACCGCATCTCGATATCTGTATTCGTTCTCAAGTTATGACGAAAAAATTAAAAAGCAAGTGTGAAAGAATGCCTCGAATGAAAATATTAGGGAAAAATGTCAATTTATTTTGTCATCGGTTGATGTTTACTTCGAAATTTTTGCGAATAATGAGGCTTTTGAAATGGTAGCGCATGCAGCAGTAGCTGAAAGAGGGTAGGTAATGTAGTATCAACATCGCCGTCATTTCGGCAATTGGTTTTTGGAGATGATCAACAAAACCCCCTAAATTTTTATTGCAAATTCTTTCCACATACAAGGCTAGTTTTTATAGCGACGGTAAAGTAAATTTGCATGACTTTTGATTACTGGTTTGCCAAAACTACCCACTGGATGCGGTAAGTGCAGTATGAGGGACACCGGAGTGTCACTGTTTTTTGCAACATAGCAGGGGATACAATCATTAGACCCTATTTCAACGTAATGAGTTACCTGTGCTATGGGAGAATGTGCCCCCTCAAACCAGGCAAAATATCAACTACTTGCCATATTTTTCAATTAATATTAAGTGATACTTGCATGAAATATGTATATACAGACCGGTGGATAGAAAGGAAAAGTCTAAGGAAGTTTCCCGACTTGACCTCTTTAGTTTTATTTGTGGAGGTGACTAAAAGATCTTGTCTTTAGAAAGACACCTACTACAAGGTAAGATATGCAAGAGAGAATTCGAAAAGTCATTCGTGGCCTAGCACCAGTGGAAGTAGAAGCTGCCGTCTACTACGTTAGCTACCCATGAATACAGACACATAGAGCCACATTTCGAGGAAAATATTGTCGAAAAGTGCCATCCTCCTTATATTAATTCAGTTGCACAAGTGAGGATATCCGGTTGCTAATACCCGTGGTTAGGTAATTTTGTTTCTCTTTTGCAGTTAACTTGATTATATTATTTTATCCTAGCCTTTGTTTGCGATAAATTGAGAACGCATGCGGTTTTCAGTCGAATATAGCTGATTTATAGCACCTTAAGAATATATTAATGCAACAGTAACGTTCCATTTAATGTTTTAAACAAAACCGTAAAAATAAGTTACCGCTGCAGAAAGCGACCTCTAGTTTATCAGTTTAAAGCTAATGGATATAGAATATAAATGCTGTATAAAGTCAACACAATTCTCTTTCAAATGAATCCAGGATTATTCAAAGAGGTTGAATAGTAACGGAAATATTAAACTTTAAATATTCTACCTGTCTACCCTGTCTCTTATTATGACATATACGAAAAAATGCCACTAAATCCGTATCAAATGAGTAATAACAATTAAAACGGCAAAAGAAATTGTACAACTTAAAGAAGAGTACTGTAGACTGATACTAATTTCAGTTGTCGCGTTAAAGCTGCTGATAAAAAAAAGAGTACAAAATACAGCTTATCTAACTCATTTCTCAATTGTAGTATAGTATACACGGATTGTGTTCAAGTATCATCGTTAGGTAATGTGCTAAGAACGTTATTTACTCAGCCACGACCTGAAAACTAGTATTATTAAAGAAAAGTTCTTACCAACATCGTTATTTGAAATATTGTACTGCATATGATAAAACATCCAAATATGTACTGTACAAACAGTGGAAATGAAAGAATACTATTAAGTTTTCCAACGAGCCTAAAGAAAGTATGTTAGTACTGTCCTGCTAGTTAGCTCTACAAGAGATTCACTCACCTATTTATCATTTCATGCAAGATTACGCAGTGCCTTACAATATATTTTTCTGCAAGCTGTTGTGAACACCCTAAGTCTGCTAAAATATTTATTTCTTCATGTACGTGTATTAATTTATGTTCCAGTATATTCAATTGTGCTATGCACAAACTTAATAACGTCACAAAAAGTACATCAAAACTAATCGAATTGCATCCTAAGTAGAGTGTCATCAGAAAATGTATACATTTGTAAAGTAAATTATATTTTCCCATTTCTATCGGAGCGGGTATCATCATTGTAGTTTTTGCTACCGCTAGCAAAATAGTTGTAGCAATATATATACCCACTACCGCAAAAAGGAGCCTTAACAAAAATTTTATAAGTTTATCTACAATCTGTATATAATTGTTTTCAGTATCATTATTTGTATTGAAGGTAGCAGATTTCAAATCGTCTACTAACGATAGAAATAATCCTCTATTACTTAAAATTGCCAATGATTTAGCTGCTAGATTTAATATGGGAATAGTAATACAAGTTATTTTATTAAACATTACCATATTTCTTGCTCTTATTGTGTTAATAATATCTAACACAAGTATACTTACTATAAATAAGTAAAACAAGAAATTTATCAACAATTTTGTCAATTGCAAATATGTGTACTTGCTAGCAGGAAATAATCCTTCCTTTATTAAGAACCACGTTATTGGTGACAATGTATCGATACAATTAATCTTAGCCATGGTAATCGTTCTAAATGTATACGATTTTATAAGAATTGCTACCATTCGTACATTCAAGTATCGACTAACTGCTGAGTAGGTGATACACAGTTTTACAAACCCTCTGTAATTACGTTATTTTCAGTAATTGTCTGTTATGTATAAAAATCAGCAGCACTTAAGCGGTCAATCGTATTAACTAATTATAACAAGCTATATTTCTTATTAGGACAAGTAAATACAGATATGTAAATCACTACGTCTAAATATCTAAATATCCATTGTGGTTTATCACACACTTGAAACAGATCATGCACGAATGCATTTATTAGTTTAGAGATGATGATAATGAATTAGTTTTAGATAGACATTTCATTTGAGAAATGAAATTAGGTTAATTAATTTTCTGAATGTAGTGGTTGTAATGCAGCATTTAATTTGTACTGTATCATTCGTTTATGATGTCCCAGTAAGGGGTAGGTAACTAAAACTAATTTCTCGTCTGGCATACATTTTTGCTACCAGAAGGCAGTAGAAAAGTGTATAAGATTCTCAGAAAATAGATTGCTAGAGTTGTATTAATTTCCAAATATTATTAAGACATATAGCTGTAAATATATCTGTGTATATAATTGTTCTTTTATGCTAATGCTAGGGTATCTAATGTTCTAGGTTCAACGTGACAGTCGATTAACTTATTTGTAAATTTAGATGATCAAGCAAGGTGGCTTTGAAAGTAGTTCCCGGAATTCTAAAACGCATCTTGTATGACACTATTAGTCCTAATACACCAGTCACTAAGGATAACTTTATATCTTCATTTTTTTCAAATTCGACTCGTAGGCTTTTTTATATTATTGTAGTGGCCGACTACTATTTCAGGAACGGTTTATAGTACAGCTTCGGGAAAAAAATATCACTGACTAAAGTGGCCTCGAGAAACATCAGGAAATTATTTTGGGAAGTGTAGCATGACCGTTAGATCGTGCAACTGTACACCAAAAATTTTAATTATTATCTTATATAAAATTTACCAACTTAAGGTCCATCACAAACATCAAAATCGGATTCTTTTAGAAATTTCGCGTATTTTACATTGGACAATTTTTTCGTATTTTGTCAAATAAGAAAAGGGAGGAGGGGAAACTTTATATTGAAGGAACGCTTGTACCTCCGGTTTTGTTGAAGCGAATTTTGAAAACTTATAGTCTCGTCGAAAACAGCATTACTCCTCCAATCTAGTGCTTATAAATTCTAAACAATCTAGTAAGTTACGTGCATACTAGAGGGCGCTGTTTAAATTTTATCGGAAATTTTGTTTTTCATCGAAACTATTAAATGGAAACATACATTTTTCATGACAGATTAAAAGTGTGGGCTAAATTACCAACAAATTAGCAAACACAGGGTATTGCTATCCAAAGATATCTTGAGAAACGTGGGAATGCCACTATGATATATTTGTCCCTGTATTTTGGCCAAAATGCCAATTTTTAACATTATATGTATATATCTGTGTTTAGTATAATACTATTGCAAACATACCAAATGAAAAAATCTTGACCTTGAGTCATCTAGAGTAATCCCCTCTACCTATAAATATGTGATTCGACAAAACAACGCACACTTTTTAACATATATTATCTCTCAGCGGATAGGTATTTTATTACACAGTAAACTAGAATTTGTAGATACATACAGGTATGTTTTTGTGTTCTATAGTTATAAACTTTAAAATTATTGTTCTTAAATTTAAATTTTAAATAAAATGTACTTCAATGTTTTTAACCTTGTGAAAAGGAATAAGAAATGTTTGAACTGCTTTATAAAGAAAACCCGAGCGAACCCAGTCGTAATATTTTACAAACTATCACTTTTAACTTTCCTTATAATACTGCTCAAATAAAATCCTGCTTATTTAATGCAGTTTTTTATAAATAATTTTCTTATTTAGACATGCGTCGTTTCAAAAATGATGCTTTGGCAGAAATATGGCTAGAAACTTCAGATAAAACAACAAAGACGTCCGCACTGACCGATAAAATTATAAATGGATTGGGCGAGAAGTTTTTATCAACAAACGAAGAAATTAAACGCAGAAACCTTAAGAAGATTAACAGATTTTGTGAAAACTTGACCGAAAGATGGAATAAAGCGGACAGACGAAAAGATGTTTTCAGATCTAAGAATAAGGCTTGGCTTCAAGCAGAGTTAGTTTTTGAGATGGAAGATCTGGAAACTGAAAGTAATGAGCCAATACCATCTACATCTGGTACTGTGGGAAGACCTTGTCTCTCGTACACAGAAAAATCTGAGAGATCAGAAAGGCGTGAGGCTACCGTATTATCCAAAGAACATCAAGAGCCATTATTAATGTTACAAGCTGCTAAAATTTCTGGAAGACAACAGGGAGATATAGATTTGGTAGCAGTTATTAAAGAAATAACAAAAAGTCCCACAAGAGCTACGAAAGTTCGAAAAGTTCTTTTATCTCCGAAAAAGGAACATTTACAATATTCTGTTGAAGAAGCTTTGGAATTAATTGTAAGCAGTAGTTTAAGTAAACAGCAATTTTCAAACATACGACAAGGAGCTAGAATAAACAACTGCAACATGTATCCAGATTACAACAAAGTGGTATGTTATAAACAGTATAGCAGACCGGATCGTATCTCTACTAGCGACGTTGAAGCCAAGGGACCACTGAGAAGTCTTCTGGAACATCCTGCAAAAAGAATAGTGCTGATGCAAAGTGAGGCAATTTTGGAAGCAATGGGATTAACTGACGAACTAAACGCTAAAATGATATTAAGTTATGGTTTCGATTGAAGTAGCGGCCAATCAGCTTACAAACAAAAATATGATACTCCAGGTAAACAGTCTGAATAAGCACTCTTTGCAACAACAGTTATTCCTTTACGGTTATACGCCTATAGAATTGTGTTGTGAAATAATAGGACGCCGCAGTCTGTGCGATTTTGCAGACCTGTAAAATTAACGTTTGCAAAAGAGGCACGGGACTACATTTTGAAAGAAAAAGAAAGTTTGAATAAAGAAATAACGGAGCTAACAGACATAAAAGTGCCTTTAGTTGAGAATTAGTACATTATTGTAAAATGTAATCTCTTAATTTAAATTTAAAAGCAAAAACTAAACCGGACACATTGAAATATGGAATACGTCCATTACATTCATGGATACGGTTCTTTGAATGCATTGTACATATTGGCTATAGACTAGATTTGTGTGTGTGGCAAATTCGTGGATCACAAAATAAACATGCTGTAAATAATCGAAAGAAACTCATTCAAGATCGATTTTTGAACGAAATGAATTTGCACGTGGATAAGCCCAAGCCAAATGGCTGTGGCAGTACTAACGACGGTAATACGGCACGAAGGGCTTTCAGTAATCCTCATTTGTTTGCAAATATTACAAATGTAGATGAAGATTTAATTCAAAAATTTAGAATAATTCTAATAGCTTTATCTTGCTCTTTGCAAATACATTTTGAAGAGCTTTGTAACGATGAAAAATACGATTTCCCAATCTGGCTGCTTTACATGTAAAGAAAACACAATATTACCAATAGCGTCAGAAGCTCGAAACAAACTGTATAAATATGATAGATTACATCACGCGAGAAAATGCAGTCGTCGAAATAATTTACTGGATGTCTTTAGCAGAACAATGGACACTTCAGATCCCATTATTTCTGCCATAAATTTAACAAAACCAATAAAGAAACAGCGACAATTAAAGTTGCCGACGGAAGTTCTAAACGTATTAAAAGAACCCGACATTCAAGTGGAAAATACTCCTGCAGATGGGATGGAGCATGAAGGAAGTGAAAATGAAGATTTGGATGATATATATAACATACAAGTTATAGACAATTTAATTTTAGAAAATGAAGACTAAACTTTTATAATTAAATTGTGAATAGAAGTTGTGTTTTACTTATTTGCTTATTTTCTTATGTAAATACATCGTAAATCCATCTCTATGAAACTAATTCTTTATTATTAATTAAATTAATAATTATTTGGGTACGATTTATTAAGTTCTTTTGTCGTATTCTATTCTTCTATTTGGCCAAAAAAGGGGTCAAATATACTATAGTGCATATGGTAAGAATTTCATCTACAGATTAATTATTAAATAAATAAATAAAGACCAAATTTGCTAAACTTCGGTCAGGGGAAGCAGAATAATTTAAATTTATAGAAGTTCTTACCCTTCACACATTTCTCAAGATATCCTCGGATAGGTAATAGATAGCAATACCCGGTTTTCTCTGATGTGTTAGTAATTCAGCCCACATTTTTAATCTGTCATGAAAAATGTATGTTTCCATTTAATTTTTTATATATTTTTTTTAGTTAATTACTCATATAAAAACAAAAAACAGTAACTTTTTTCAGGTAATAGCTAGTGCGGATCAATATAATACTTCATGTAATAATTAAGTTACTCAATTTTATATATGTATACCAGAAAAATTATCTATTCAACATAAAGTTAATCTAACTAACGTAAAAGTATCCGAAGCATACGTTGCGCACAAAACTTGTTATTATATATTTTTTATATAACCTTTAGTTTTAGTTTATTATAACTGTTTAGTACGTTTGCTCTGTTGTACATCAAATTGCAGTATAATTTAAATTCAATTATAACTTTTTATTTTCAATACCGGACGTGATGTGTCCTTGTGCTTTTTTTTCTCTGTTCTAAAGCTTGTTTTTAGTATGCTATTCTGTTCTTATCTCTGCTGAAGTAATTAATATATTACGAAAGCTCAGACATTAAGAAAGAGTAAAAGTCTGTTTTGTATTTTTTGGCTGCCGCCCATTATACCGAACTCATCCCCTCCATTATACAGCCGTTAATCTCTATTCAAAACTTGTTATATTACTGTAAACACTATTCTTGCCCATGATGTGGTCTTGGGTGGAATTTGCATTGCTGCTATAAGCCTGTTGTGCTCTCTTGCTTTAAAAATCCTCAAAGGATCTAGTCTTCGTTAATCGCCGTATCTCTGATCCCAACCTTACCTCCGCAAGCGTCAAATTTTCGATGGCAACGGTTTCCTTCCTAACACCTTGTAATGCATCTCAATAGTATACTACCTGAAAAAGCGCTTTATCATTCTCCTAACAATCTCGGCAAGTGGAACCTGATACAAAGCCCTAATTGAAAAAATGTTCTTTTACATGGCAGTGCCCGGTTATTATCCATGTAACTACTACATATGTAAGTTACCTACATCAATAATTTACATAGCTGTTTGATGGAGTATAGATATTATCCCACTTTTGTCCAGTGTACTATTATTGGAACATGAAACGTATTCAAATACTGACGCATCAAGAGCATTTACAACACAATATTTATAATTAAAATATCTTTAGTTAGGGTCAACGATTGTTAAATGTTGATTGTTAGAACTAAAATTTAGGGATATATTATATAATAATTAAGCCCTTGGCGTAAAGCGTTCAATGCCTTCTTTGCAGCTTATACACATATGTATCATTCTGTTATCTATACAGTCTTCTAACACAGTATGCAATAGATTGCATACATTTGGGACTCACTTGGTTGAAACTGTAATAGTGTTATAGTACCTATCAATTCACTACTTCTTGAAGTGTTAAATAATCGCTTTCTACATTATGCGGTTCTAGGAGACGATATGAGCATTAATGGACACATGATGATATATTTTGGACGTTATAGCGCTAAACAGTTTACAAAAATAAAATTGATGAGATGAGAGGTATATAAGGTCTTGTCCTCTGTGACCCTTTGGGATATGTTACATCATTTAAATCATATCATGTCATGTATTGTTTTGACGTTCACTGATTACTAGGAGTTTAAAATACATTAAAGACCTTTATTTTTGGAGTTTCACAAAGAAGCGTCTATGACTCAAAACTATAGAAAACATAGCCTAATATGTATGATAATGAATGAATGGTAATGAATGACTTTAGTTGAAATGAACGTTAATTTTAGACGGCCCTTCATACATTGACATATTTGTAAAGATCTAACTTTAATGCTTCAAATTTCAGTTAATAGCACGCTAAATATGAGGTCTTCAGCTACAACGTTTTCAAACAAAATTTTTAGCATAACATTGTAGTGGCCTGTATATAAAAAAATGGAATAACAGAGAAACAGCTGATTTTTTATATAGCGTACCTTATGAAAACGTCGAGAAATGCCTATATAAAAACCACAAAAAATTCCTGTAATAGGCGCTCATGATATATTTTGGAATTCACCCTGCGGACGAATGCAATGAAAATAAATCAAGCATTAGAAGCGGACCACGTGGTTTCGACCTTCCAGGTCACATCAGCGCAACTCCGTATGCAAGATATAATTTCATCGCCTTTCACCTCTTAACTTATTTGTATAATACCTCCGACTATTGACTAATTCAAGTCGGTACAGCAGATACCGATATAGCTTGGACAATTCGTGGATGTCATTCCCGTTAGATGTCTCGATCTATTAGCAGTCAATGGTGAATTCCGTATACGGCTTACCATGACGTAACATATTAAATCGTCGAGAAGTGCCAAAATAAAAACCAAAGCACTACTTGTAATAGGCGTTCATAGTATATTGTTGGAATTCACCCTGCGGACAAATGCGCATCTTAGTAAGTTTTGGTGTAGAATTGCATGAGCGCCTTAGAAAATTTATAAAAATCATACCATGTTCTGAAGTGAAACAAGAGCGTAAATAATTTCGCTCACGTAGCTAGATAAAACTGTCTGTAACTATAAGATTCCATTATTATTAGAATTTGGGAACATCAGAAAGCTATGACGACCAGTTCCGTGAATAACAGTGTATATTGTTCTATTTCGGTAGTATCGGATAACATTTATTAGTGTGTTAAGCATTAGAATTTCAGAAAAAATTTTCAGAAATTACACCAAGTTTGAGGTAGTATTGCGACACAACTGTCGAACGAGTGCAGTTGGAACGCAGTGAAAGATTGCAGATACAAGTTTGGTGCGGTTGAAATCGTATATGCGGTGGAAGATAGAATAACGAAGCGAGAAGGAAAAGAATAGTAGTCTTGTTGATATTTTTACGTTCAACACACGTTAGTTTTAAAGTCAGGAAGAGTGGGTTTTATTTTTGAAATATTTATTCAATGATAATAAATTGTTTAGATAGAACATACACAATTTATTCTTATTTAATGCCATATAATACAAAATACCTTTATCGATAATATGCTTAATAAATTCATTGTAATATAAACGGTTAAATAGACAAATTAAAACGTTTTGACTAATTTATTATTCTACTGCATACAGAAGGAGCTTAGGGTATAAAGCTAGCGAAGTGATCAGTATTAATGTTGATTTTTTTCCTATACTATTTACTGGTAACGGCGCCTAATTCGGTGAGATAGTTGTTCACACATTTTTTGGAAGCAGTTCGAAAATTTTTGAACTATGGTATCAAGTTGCTCATAGAACGAATTTCTCGAATGTTTTGACAGTCTTATAAGTGTTATTGCGACGCAAAAGCTATACAGGGTCCTGCAATAGTGCGTCAGGCTTTCATAGCTCCTTAACGAATTAAATTAAGAATTTCATTTATTGCCGACTTATACTATATTATAGGGTGTACCTTAAGAAAATATTTTCAGTACTGGCGAACTTCCGGTTGTACCGGAAGTAGATACCAACTTTTTTATTTTAAATTGAACACCCTATATATTATTGCACTTTTGGATTCCTAGTTAAATTTAAATGGCACTTTGTTACACATACATTAGGTATAAGTCGCATCGTTTTTGAACTACATGACGTTTTTCGAAAAAAACAACTGTAGCAGCGTATTCGAAATTTGGAAATATCTACGAAACTGTGAAAGTTAGACAGATGAGGTTTTCAGTTTTCGCTTAAGCATGAAAGAGTGCACGTCTTTTATTAGAAAATTGTTGCGTTTAAATTACATGATTATTAAATAGGGATCTGTAATTTTCGAACTCTAAAATCATGGAGATCTTGATTTTTTTAAATAGAACGGTATAGTAATTTTTACATAAATGGATGTAAAATTTAATTTTATTTCAATTTTATACAGGTATTATGGTGTCTATCTGTCACGGTTTTCGAGATATTTCCAGTTTTTTTGGATTTTCACGACAGATGCGTATTAAAAAGAAATGAAGTATTCAAGAGAAGAACTCATTGATATGATTTTTGTGTTTTTGTGTGTTGGGGAGAAAATCTGTTTTCTTGTTAGTAGAATTTATGCGACTCGGTTTCCTGAAAGGCAACATCCAGAAGCGATCAGTTTTACCAGACTTCTTGAGCGCTTTGTTGAAACAGGAAGCGTTAACTACGAAAAACAGAACGAACAAAGACAGCAGCAAATGCCGAAAATGAGGCAGTTTTATTGACAGTAACTGAAAATCCAAATACTAGTCAAGCAAGTGTGGGGCAAGAGGTAGGAATAAGTGAGAGGTCCGTCCAAAGGATTCTAAAGAAACATCATTTTCATGCGTACCACATTCAGTTGCGCTAGGCTCTGTGTGAAAATGACTTTCAGAGGAGGGCAGAGTTTTGTACGTGGGCACAATTGCGTGTTCAAGAAAATTAATTTTTCTTTATGAACGTACTTTTTTCTGACGAAGCAACTTTTCACAATAGTGGATGCGTCAACAGACGCATAATTCGCATTATTATTTTGTCGAAAATCCAAGAATAGTTAGGCAAATAGATCGCCAACAACGCTGGTCAATAAACGTTTGGGGAGGAATTATTGTTGAAGAACATGTGGTGGACCCACATTTTTTTAATGGTCACCTTAACAGTGAAATATATTTTGAATTTTTAATAAATGAGTTACCAAGATTAATCCAAAATTTATCTATAAACATCCACAAAATAAGTCAGAGTCCTGTTAAATAATCAATATGAAAACAGATGGATTGGAAGAGGGGGATCAGTTCCTTGGCATGCAAGGTCGCCCGACCTGACACAAATAGATCTTTTTTATGGGGGTATGTAAAAGAACTGGTTTATAGGGAACCTCCAACCACTGAACAAAACATACAACAAGGAATTGTCGGCGCGTTTGCATCAATCACACACAGAATTGGTATATGCCTTCAACAAAATGAAAGACAGTTCGAACATCTATAAAAAGAAGAAATTTGTTTTATAATGTTAATTCGAAAATATACTTTCCAAGGCTATTTTAACATTAAAGATGTCGCTTACTTACTTTTTTTTTAATTTTTTTGTTTGTTGTTGTGTTCTGTTGGTCACTTTTGTAATTTGTATCAATAAACAACATGCTTGTTTTTCCATGGCCGCCTTTGTTTCTTCATAATACGCATCTGTCGTGAAAATCCAAAAAAACTGGAAATATCTCGAAAACCGTGACAGATAGACACCATAATACCTGTATAAAATTGAAATAAAATTAAATTTTACATCCATTTATGTAAAAATTACTATACCGTTCTATTAAAAAAATCAAGATCTCCATGATTTTAGAGTTCGAAAATTACAGATCCTCATTTAATTATCATATCATTTAAACGCAACAATTTTCTAATAAAAGACGTGTACTCTTTCATGCTTAAGCGAAAACTGAAAACCTCATCTGTCTAACTTTCACAGTTTCGGAGATATTTTCAAATTTCGAATACGCTGCTACAGTTATTTTTTTTTCGAAAAACGTCATGTAATTCAAAAACGATGAGACTTATACCTAATGTATGTGTAACAAAGTGCCATTTAAATTTAACTAGGAATCCAAACGTGCAATAATATATAGGGTGTTCCATTTAAAATAACAAAGTTGATATCTACTTCCGGTACAACCGGAAGTTCGCCATTACTGAAAATATTTTCTTAAGGTAGACCCTATAATATAGTATAAGTCGGCAATGAATGAAATTCTTAATTTAATTAGTTAAGGAGCTATGGAAGCCTGACGCACTATTGCAGGACCCTGTATATCCAAAGCAAGTAAATTGTCAATATAAACAGGTCACACAAATATTACTGTTTTCCTAATACTTTTAAAGTTGAGTAAACGTAAACTAATTTTAGTGCAAACTGATAAAATATAGTCTAGTACACCGATTTCTGTACATATGTTATGGCATATACAGCAATTTATCAATGAGCTAATACAGTACGTATACCTAACAAATATAGTTAGTCAATCATTATAAGTACTGCAAGATCAATGTAAGGGTGTGTCGATCGAACGACAATGTTTAAAAACTTAACTTTGAGTTCGTTGCAAATAAGCAAACAACAAGTAGCGGATTCTACTTTACCGAATCCCATGCATTTTTAGCAATGCTAGCTTAGTTCCTGTCATTTTATCAATATTATATACTTCATCAAAGAAACTACAATTATGACATCGTTAATGTTTGAGATTAAATTGAATTTGATAAAATAAATACGTGTTGTTAGCAGTTTCTCAAAATGTTTCGTCCTTCAAAAGCCACTTCAGGAGAATTCTACAAATAGATGATGACAAGTAGATGAGTAGATTTATTTCATTGATATCGTATTACAAGTTACTAACCTGAAAAATATTGCAAACCCAATTTTCCTAATCTACTTGTCATTATCTATTTGCAGAATTCTCCCTTTGAATGTCGAACCATATAGAAAGACTGATTGTAATAAACAATCTTGTAAGAAATAACGCGAGTCATATGGATCCTACGGGTTTGTCAACATACGAAGATACGATGACCATGAGAAAGCACGCACTACGATGAGATAGTACAATAAGTTTCTTTATTAAAATAGTTTTAGTTCTAAGCAGTTCTATTGTAACATTCGTACACTTCTCTGTTCGTAATTAAAAAGAAAGATTATTTTTAAAAACCCCTTTCGTTTATCGAAGGACAAAATTTGCGTATTTATTTTATCAAATTACTTTTAAGTTTTTTTTTGTTAATATGCTAACTAACGACAGTTCTATTTATTCTATTTGATATAAGTATCGTTAAAATTAACTAATTGGTTGACCCACTTTGTGCGTTGTTAGTCACGTTTCATTGCTGGTGAGCATAGACAGAATTTGATAATTCTGTTCAGATAACTTCATTACACTTCTGAGAATGTTTGCATGTCTGTAGAGTTAGTTGACATTTTGCCGATTCATCGCATACCATTGTTGCATCTAGTGAAGTGTTCAGTAAACTTATTAACTAGGGTACATAGATCGTTTCAAAAAATTTCATTATTATTAAACTTTTCAAATAATTAAAAGGTTCTCTGTAAAAATAGTGGGCCATATACGGTTTTCAAATTGTATTTAGTACATGATTGTTTATGTTGTTATCAAGTTACAGTTAATTTAATAAGCATAAAACCCTTCACACGAAACAATAATGGAAATGTACAACAGATACGTATTTTTTTCTAATGAAGATAATATGTTATCGAAAGCTAAACATAATTAATAAAAAGAGTTCTAACTACATGATATATATATGGTTTAATTAAATAAATATTTATGAATTAGCAAGACGGCTAAGAGAATATTACACAACAAAAAATATAATCTATACATATGTATAATTTCGCCTATTTAATTCTATTTGAAGAAAATGCAAAATTAACACTGACATCAAACCATATCTAAAAAGTAAAATAAACCACTAGTACGTGTATACGTCAATATATCATATTTACTTTAGTACGGTGCTGCTTGATACTAATAACAATAATTTTAAGCTATGTTGATATAGAGTTTATTAAACTAATTAGGATGTAGTGTGTACACAAAGACTTCGTAGCGTCAAGGATCCCTCAGGAAATTGTACAGCACCAGATTACTATGAATTACTCTCTCTAATTAATTATATGTGGCCTTCATTATTGCAAAAAGTGAATATGACCACCGTATTATCTAAAAAATTAAAAGACAATTATGTGCGTCCAACCGTGGCAGCCACCTACCACTGTTAGAGATTCCAAAGAAATATAGGCAATTGCATATAATTTTACTGTAAGCGGTCTTTTTGCTCGTTCCATTAGTAGTATTAGACATTTTTGAGACATCTGATCTAGGGTATACCATTGTGAAAGGTAACACGCGTCAATGACCGTCCAACTCTGAAATCAACAGCTTTTTAGAATTGCTTGTTTGTAATGAGTGTATTTTTTATACTTTGTATATAATTTCATTGCCGAGCCAGTGATACGCGGCCATTTGTGAGAATGTGACGCAGGTATATGCTCCGATCAGTACAACATCAACAGTAGTCTTGCCTCCCTAAAACAAAATATGGGCGTTAACTTTTACGAAGCAGCTAAAAAGACTATGCGTGATATGATATGAGATTATTGTTGTTTTCATATACCTACGTGCTTAAATGAGTTAAATAGAACCAAGTACTGTTCTTGCCGATTTGAAACTGTGAAACATTACAACAACTAAATAAAAATAATGCAATGATTAAATTGCAAAAAAAATCGTCTAATAATCTATATAGAAAGTGTGTACCGTTCCACCATTTGTCCATTTCTTAAAACTGGAGTAGCAGTTGAACAGCTCTTGAAATAATGATAATAATATTGAAGTGTAGATAACTTGATATATCTAGTGATAAAGTATTAGCATCTGCGTGCAACAGCAACGCTTATCTTGCTAAATATTCCTTCCCCAAAAAACATGCGCATTTGCAACACTTATAGTGCTCAAATGTTATTGTTCAGAAAAAAAAATCTATAATGGACAATGAATATTACGCAATCGTTTTACGCGAAAAGAGAAAAGTTCGATATCGAATGTGTCACAATATTGCTGAGCCCAACATGTATCCAAACCAGATTTTTTTCATAAGAACAGGTGACTCTTTCTTTGCCTTTTTGTTTTGATAAGAAACTAATAGGAGGTTGAATGCTTAAATAATGCTATATTATTATACCACAACACATAATGAACACAAAATTTCTCTTGCTTTACTTGCTTTTTGTATTTTACTGAACATGCCCCTAGATATACGAAATTATGGAATTCTAATATAAATAATATAATAGTAATGACAGCATCTCTATCAAGATGTTATTTTTTAAAGAAAAGCGATATTTTATGGTATAAGTAGATACTAGGAGGAACATTCTTGATGGACATTTATTTAATTATTTAATGAACCATTCATGGCCAACAGCCAAAAATTACATATATCGTATTTTTTTTATAACTAATACCTACACAAACATTATTTCCGAAATTTCGTCCAGGCACCATTCGATAGTGCTTGTTGAATGGTGCACCCTTTGGATATAATCGGAACACATTGGTGCGTTTTGTTGGAAACTAGTCTATAAGAAACAACCGTCATGATTGTACACAATGAGAACAACAAATATCAAAAATGAAGAAAAATGGGCCGCCAGTAACTGGCTCAATTAGAGCGTACCTGAATACAGATGCACACGCTGAGAATCAGTCCACGCCGTCTAATGAGAATGAGCCTGAAAACAGTTTGAAGTGAATGAAGAAGATACTAGGAAATAACAGGAAATAGAATTCGGATATTTTATATAAAAAAGTAATCAAACAACTTGCTAATTTAACAAACCACTTAGCTTCAACAATAAGGAACTTAAAAATGGTGAACATAACAGTGTAACCTTGGACACAATTGCTGTTAAAGATAGAAATAAAGCTGTATTTTTTAAACTGAATCAAAATTTTGTTAACGTACAACTTTTAAGCACTGCCGCCGGTTTCTTATTGTTTGCAAATAGAAACATGAATCATGTGATACAAGATTTTAATGGTAACCTTTCCTCTATGTTTCAAGATGTTGTAAATATGTATCGGTTTACATAATAATACTACAATTTTTACCATACGTTTGCAAATGTCTTCTAGTCTAAATAAAAAAGTTGGCATCATTTTTAGTCAAATAAGAACTTGAAGTAAACCTACATTAACACCAAAGTGTAGCTCGTTGAAGATGAATAAATATACTTCGTCCAATAGTAATCATATTCTTTTCAAATGTTAATAACATGACAGAGGATACTTTATTACCTCACTGTATACATAGTGAGAACTATTACAACGTACTTATATAACCTTACGCAATTATCAGTAAGCAATTTTGTAATATCGATGAAAAACATAGCAATAGTTTACAAGACACTTTCAACAAAATTCTAAAAAAACTTACCATTATTGTTAATTGTAACACAGTATTGCATATTATAAAGCACCCACAGGTGTATTGAATAAATAAGGGCATGGACAGGAGAACAGTTATATTTTCCACGTACCTGAAAAAATTTACTATTACAATCACCCCTATTGCTAATTTTTAATTCAAATAATTATACGTGATCTATGTATGAATTAGAAGTACTGCATACATTTTCAATGACTCTCTAATTAGAAACTGTTATGAAATCTATTTGAATTAACGTGTTATATTTACAGCATCCTAAATATATACCTGCATGTTGCCATATTTTCAGACCAATTTAGCATATTTTAAATTCAGGAATGTATCAATAGCTGGAACTTTCCATCAGAAAAACTGTTCAGCAATACAATTTTGTTCTGTTTAACCTAATCACTACTACACACTATAACAATGCTAATATTACTTTGTTATATTGCACTCACCGGTTTATCATTTTATGTAAAGTAATACATTCTCTTAATGTTTTCCCCACATGTTCAGATATTGCATTTACATTTTCAGTATCGGAATCACCCAAGCAAATTAATCGTTGCTTTAATATGTTCAGTTGTGCGATGCATATGCCTAACAACGACATAAGCAGTAAATCGAAACCTGGTGAATTAATTGCATAATAGAACATAAATAGAAGATGCAGAAAACGATAGATAATATCGTATTTTCCTATATTTACTGGGCAAGGCATCAACGGTTCAGTATCTATGATTACTGGTAAAACACATGAAACTAGATACATTACACCTATTGTTAGCCCGAAATACTTCCACATTAGTCCACTTATTTTCTCTATTAGTAATATGTGTTGGTTCAATTGTTTATCGTGTATATTGAAAATGTTCGATTTGAGATTTTTTATTACGAATAGATAATATTTTTTATTCTTATGAATGGCTAGTAACTTTGCTAGAAAACTTATCACAGGTATTACAAGCCATATCATCCGATTTATAAACATTGGCTCGTTAAGTTTAATGCCCTTAACGATGTTAAGTATAAGTACGCTAAGTGTGGCCGTGTTTACTATAATATGTAACATCATCTTCATTATACGAAACTTTTGTTTATTTCGGGAAGGTAAGAGCCCCTGCTTCAATAGAATCTGCCTCGACTTTGATATTACATGCAAGCAATACATTTTAAATACCTAACTTATTGCAAGTCTTCTGTGTATTGTACTAATAACAACTCTTTGAACAACTGATGTTTATCTGGAATGAATCTTCGGAATGTAAGCAATTAGTTCTGTAATTAGGGGAATTAAGTTCAATTTCTCATTATTGATTACGGGGTTTTTATGAGTTACCGATACAATGCATTTAGATAGCTATGTAATATGTTTGTCTCCCTATTCAGGTTCACCGATAGGGCGTTGCTATGTTTTCCTTGGTTGTAAAAATAGAAAATAAATAATTGTATATTATCTTATACTTGTGTCTTAACTGTGTTTGTTTTTCAGATAAATGAGTTTTGTAGGCAAGCAACGCTCTGAGTGGTCACTTGGCACAATGTCTGTGTTAAGTGGTAGGAGTTAGTTTTTAATTAGTGGGATTTGAGAGGTTTTAAATACATCCGCTAGCCTCTAGGAGTACTAAGCATACTTTTAACACATAAGTCGGTTTGCAAGGAAATCTGCATTGATTATGGAGCGATATGAGAACATATATATGTATCTTGTTGATTGAAATTTTACAGACATTTTTCATTTTATTCCGTTGTGGTAGATTGTAGAGGTGGGAATGGGTCACACCGTAAAGATTTATTGTGTATGTAAGTATACAAAAACTGTCAATGGCTAGTTGTTGCTATTGGCTGGTGAAGCAATTTTTTATATGCTTTGTATTATATTACACGGTAGCATGAACTACCATTCAAATTTGTAAATTTTTATATGTATGTTGTAAGTAACCAGAAATGCTTGAGTAAATTTTAGATATAAGTTTTGTAATCATTTTGCATATTTATATTTTAATTATATTGTGCACTTATAAGAAAATGGCTTTTTATATACCAGCGCATGAATTTACATCAGAGTACATTCATGGTAAAATCGGAAATTTCATATCTGACCATAAAACATTAACCTGATAACTAAACATGGTCTATACCTGCCACATCCAATGTAGGAGATGCTTCGAGCGTTATCGGGTTTGCGTATGGCCGAAGAATAACAGCCTTGTATTGCAAATTTTTTTTAAACGGACGTAGCCGGTCTGCCGACCGGACAAGTGGCCCGCGTGAACCGCCCCATGCAGCAACTGGAACTATCTTTTCCAAATATACCTCAGTCGCTGGGTTGTCTTGCTTTGCTGAGCATCCCTACATCCCCGTCAACCGTCAGGTGATTAGGGTTTCGGGCCGGCAATTTTCAGATGTCACTGCTGTTAATGGTGTTGTCAGCTAGCCTGTCGTGCGCGTACGTCCAGCTCTTTTTGTGTCATTATGCCACGCACCATTGCATGAATTTTGTCCCATATCTCGGCCGATGCAATCATCTTGTGCACTAGGGTGTCCGGTGTCAGGAGTCCTGCCCTTTCTCTCACATCGTCTCTGAGGTGTTGCCATTTGCCACACACAAAAATGGTGTGCTCCACGGTGTCCTGAGCTCCACAGTAGATGCAGTCGTCTTCAGTGTCTTTACCGAATCGCTTGGCGTATGCTCTAAAGCATCCATGCCCCGTTAATGCTTGAGACAGGTGGTAATCTACCTCACGATGGCTGCAGTTTAGCCAGGGTCTTATGTTTTTTTATTAACCTCTTGGTCCATCTTGCAGTTTCAGAACCGTCACTGCATCTATCTTGCCAGGTGTCAAGGGCTTTCTCTCTAGCATCCGTCTGTGTCTTGGGTCCCGCGTTCTTGTGTTTGTAGATGTATGCCCTCTCCTTGACCATTAAGTCTATGGGCAGCGTTCCCGTGATTACGTTCAGCGCCGCCCCCGAAGTAGTACGATATGCCGACGCCACACGCAACAGCGCTTGCCTTTGTATCTTACTCAGCTTATCATTGTATTTTTGGATGCCTACAGCATCCGCCCATATCGGTGCCCCATACAGTAGTATGTTGTGGACCACGCTGCAAATCACCAGTCGCTTGCTGCTTCTTGGCCCGCTAGTGTTGGGCATAAACTTGGCTAGGTTGGACAGCCTGGTTTCCGCTTTTTTAGACGCTTGCTCGATATGGCGCCCGAAGTTTCTCTTCCCCTCGAAGTTTATACCTAGGTACTTTATGGATTTAGCGGGGGTGGTTGTCACTCCTTCCAGCCTAAATGTTAGGTGTTCTCCCTCCCTGCCACCTCTGACTACGACACACTCTGCTGACACGGCTGCTAGGGCTAGCTCATGGGCTTTCAGCCATCCACTTACTTCCTCCAAACCCCTGTTCGCATTTTCTGTAAGCGAGTGCGGGTCCCCAGCCGCAACCACCAACGCCAGATCGTCCGCGAAGCCGACGGTCACCGCACCCACGGTAAGGTCCAAATCAAGAACACCATCGTACAGGACATTCCACAATGTCGGCTCCAATCTCGACCCCTGTGGCACCCCCACTCCCGTCTCTATCTCGTCATCTCTGCCCAACACTATCCTCCTGTTTCTCAGATAGCTTGAAAACAGATTCACAAGTTATCCCGAAATCCCTCGCTTTCGCAGTTCCAGGACGATGAGTCTGTGGCTTGCAGCGTTAAACGCGTTCCTAACGTCTAGGGTTATGAGCACACACCATTTGTTATTACTATCGTCACACAGTTTTTTAACGGTTTCCAACGCTTCAATTGTGGATTTTCCGGACCGAAATCCATACTGATGTTCGTGCAAACCACCCGTATTGTTAATTTCCCTATGTAGTCTGTCTCTTATGAGGAGCTCCATTAATTTGCTGATGGTGTTTAGCATGCACAAGGGTCTGAAAGAGCTCGACTGATCGAGAGGCTTATCTGGCTTCGGAATTAGGGCTACTCTGGCTTTCTTCCACCCACGTGGAAATTCCTGCAGTTCCAGAATTCTATTTATTGGTCCAAGGAGCCAGTTTGGTGAACACAGCACTACTATTTTTACTGCCCCCGGTGGTATCCCATCAGGGCCTGCGGCCTTGCCGCTTTTCATGTTCTTGGCTGCTTGACTCAGTTCTTCCATCGTGAAGGGCTCCACACTGGTCTCGACCTTCCCTTCCGCCCATTGACCACTTGAGGGGGGAAACAGGTCCAGGGCGATACGTCTTTTTTTATCAGCGCTTAGCTGATACGGTGTTAGTAACTTAAGATTTTTCGATACTATCTGGTAAGCGTTACCCCAAAACGTCGCTGTCCACTTCCCTGCAGATTTTTTGCCAGCACTTTTTTTTGGCATCTCTGATTTCCCTGGTGAGTTCCCTCCTACAGCCCCTGTAGATGTCCTGCAAGCCCTCTATATTGGCTCTAGTATTGCAAATTAGTATGCATTCGTGTCGTATATTAATATACCAAGTTTACTGATAACTAGCACAGATCGACAAGAAGTGGTGGGACATCGTGTAGATATTATCTTGAGTTTATACGACATAGTGTATATACATACATACATACATATGCGCTACCGTAACTACTACTTGAAGTTGCGCGTTTTCTACGTCGCAAAATATAACATGCGTACTAGTTTCAGTAAAAGAAGTGGAAACATGTCTAACGATTGAAATATTTAACAAATGTTATTCACTTTATGATTCCACGGAAGACTTTTAATGCAGTAAATGTTTGAGCATGTTTTATTTTATATTTATTTCATACCATTTATTTTCTGTGTAAAATTTTATGTACCCGCATGTGGTTGTTGGCGCAAATTCGGCAGCCCTACTGATAAAAACCGCGCCTGCATATGTTTACTAGGTAGAGATTTAAAATGTTGGAAAAGTGATGCTTATGTAGGTTTTTCATCTATATCAAAATACATCTGGTGCTTCCCGAAATGCAATTAAATTTAATGTTTTAAGTGAAACATTCTGTATGCCTTTGTATTTTTGATTTCTACGAAGTTTTTAAAGTACAACATGATCTTTATCTAAGTTGATTTTCATGGCTACTAAAATTTATAATTTTTTATACTCTAGAGCGCTGTGACTAAAGTTATTCTAAGTATAGTAAGTAATAATAGGTTATATCCTTTTGTTTTGCGTACCTGACATAACGCCATAAAGTTGGATTTAACAGATTTCCTAGTAAATTACCTTCCTTTTTAAGGGAATGCAGACTTGATAGATCTCATGGAAAGAGAAAGGCAACAAATACTTTACACATACATTTTTCTTTTGTAATTTTTTTAATCCCAGATATATTTCCAATAGCAGGTCAAATCAAATAACAATAATTAACCTTAAAGTGGAAATATTGATGGGATTAAAAGATAAGTATTTACAGGTTATTTTCTAGATATATTAATTTTGTAGTATGCGTTTGTAATATTGATTGAACGGTGATTTAAATAATTAAATATAGGTTTATTGAAACTATAATAACACTATATTATTACTCCAATATGGCGGAAGAGGCGGATGACAGTGCGAATAGTGCCAAAGAAAAAGTCAGAGTTTGTGATTATTGTGAGACTTTAATAAGAAAGGGTCAAAAGTGCTCGAAGTGTACGTTTTGTAAAACAATGAGCATTCATGCTAAGTGCCTGGATATCTATACTAAAACAACTGAAGCTGATCGTAAGGATTGGACGTGTAAGACATGTGATACAATGGCTAGTTCTTCCGAATCGAGCAGTGAAGAGCCAACAATTATTATAGATTCGCCACAAAAAGATGAAGATAAAATTGCAAAGCAGGTAAATACATTGCTAAAAGTAGAAAATGAATTGTTGAACCGAGTTGGAGACAGTAAACAAGTTGCAAAAAGAAAAGATCATGTTTCTAGAGAAATCTCTCGACGTTCGAAGTAAACCATCAACAGAAAATATTTCTTCCTATGCAGAGATGACGCTACATACCTATAGCAGGGTTTTAAAAAATTCTTCTAAAAACATATTGTTGATAAAACCAACAGATACAAAACGAACGGCCGATGTTACATGTAAACAAATAAAGAATGCGGTAGATCCAATAGCTTTGTCAGTGGAGATTAACAATGTGATTCCGCGTAAAGACGGTAGTGTTTTAATTAATTGTGAAAATGCTAGTAATATCGAGGTTTTTAAAGACGATATCGTGAAAAAGCTGGGTAGAAACTATAATGCGAGAATTCCGAAAAAAATAAATCCAAAAATTGTTATTTTTTATGTACGTATACGTTGGGTGGAAGAGATGCAATATACATGAGTCTTTCCATATAATACGCTGCTTTAAATGTTGCAAACACGAATACTTCTCAAAGAACTGTGAAAATACGTTAGTATGTCCTAAATGTTCTAAAAACCATTCGTTAACTGATTGTAAAGCAGACGTAGTAAGTTGTATTAATTGCATAGAAAGTAACACTAAGCATAAGACTAATTTCGATATACACCATACTGTATTTGACAATAACTGTTCTTCATATAAAAAGATTATTGATATATCTAAGTCTATAACGGTATATAATAACGAATAGCAATTACCGAATTATAACGCTAACGTTACTAATAAATGATTTCATTAACTTTTTGTTTTGTTGAATGTACACAGTCTTAACAATAAGTTTAATGAGATAGGGGTGCTGATTTCTAACTTTCATAGTTATTTCATATGTTTTACGGAAACATGGTTAAAACCTGATCAGATACAATACTTTTATTTAGAAAACTACAATTTGATCACAGAGTATAGTAGAACGCACAGCACTGGTGGAGGATGCTGCATTTTTGCCAAGGAAGGTCTCATTGTTAATAAACTAGATCTTGTGGAATATATATTAGAACGTGTTTTTGAGGTTTGTGAATTAACTTGTAGAATAAATGTATCCCAGTTCATAATAATTAATATATACAGACCACCGCAGGCCAACTTTAATGCTTTTTATGCGATGCTAACAGAATTAATGCATGCTACTTTTCGTAAAGACAGTATTTATTATTATATTTGCGGGGATTTTAATGTAAATTTTAATGTTGAATCTCCTGAACAACAACAACTGCTGTTAAATCTAATGGCTGAATATGGCCTACATAAGTTTTTGATTTTACAAGAGTAACCACGACCAGCCAAACAACAATTGATCAAATCTTCTCAAATATATCTTTGTTAAATACGGAATGCTTTGTACAGGATACCTACATTTTGGACCACCGTTTTATAGAACTACAGGTATTAAGAGACTATCTTTCAAATTCAAATGAACACGTGACTGTAGAGCGAAGAACCTTTAGTAGTATCAACAAAAATAAATTTGCATACTCTCTATCTAATGAACATTGGTGTGAGATATACAGATTAGATGATATACACGATAAATTCCGGTCATTCATAAATATATTATCCTTTCACTATAACAGTGCCTTTCCACTTCGTCGTACCAAATTCACACACAATAGAAAACAGCCTTGGATAAATCAATCTATTACAACATCTACCCTGTTATTGCAAGATTTATGTCAACTGCAAAAAAGATATCCGGAGTTAAGAGATGCTTACCATGAAAGGAAGAAAATGCATAGAGCGCTAGTGGACGAAGTCAAGAAAGAGTTCAATACTAACTATATTAACAATGCTAATAACAGAAGTGCTGCAATGTGGAAAATTATAAAAAGTACAACTAAAAGTAAGACTCTAGAGCGAAATATAACTATCACTGGTAACCGGGGTACTGTTACAGATCCGTATGATATAGCAAACAACTTCAACGAATATTTCTTGTCCTCGGTTGCAACGGTTACTAATCAGATACCTCCTCCTCAAATGGCTCCGCAATCTAAAATACAAAGGATTCCTACTTCCATGTTTGCCTTTCCCTTCTGTGAGGAAGAAATTAAATATATTATCCATACACTCCAGAATAAATTCTCATACGGCTTTGACGAATTGCCTGCTGCTATAATTAAGGAATATTGTGAATACGGAATTGTACAAACACTGATTTATTTGGTTAATCAGTCATTTGAGAAAGGTCTGTTCCCTGACATTCTGAAGACAGCAGTTGTGACGTCGATACATAAGAAAGGTTGCCGTATGGATATAGCTAACTATAGACTTATAGCATTGACATCGGTAATTGCTAAAATTCTTGAATATTGTATGCTAAACAGATTAAACTCTTTCTTAAATAAATTTGAAATTATTACACACTTCCAACATGGTTTTAGAAAGGGTAAATCAACTTCATCAGCTCTTGTAAACTTTTACAATGAAGTTTTGAAATACATTGAACAGCGAAGAACACCTATATCTCTGTTTTGCGATCTCCGGAAGGCATTCGACTGTGTGCAGCACTCTAAATTACTGGACAAATTGGAAATGTATGGAATCAGGGGCACTGTAGCAGATTGGTTCACGTAATACATACATTGAAGGCTTGAAATAGTTAAAATTAGGCATGTCAATAGAAACGGCGAAGTAAAATATGTATATTCTCATGTTCTTCATGTGCAGATGGGAGTTATACAAGGTTCTGTTTTGGGTCCAACATTATTCAGTCTCTACATAAATGACATTGTTATGTTTTTATCTGATGTCTACCTTACAATGTATGCTGATAATATCGCTATACTGACTGCAAGCAATGATTCGGAAAATATATCAAATAATCTCTTACGTATACTAGATATGTGGTTTGCTGATAATAAACTCTCTTTAAGTCTTGAAAAGACTAAATATATGGTATTTCATACAAGACAGAGGCAAGTGAGTGTTGACAATATAAAGCTTAATGGAACGGATGTGTACGAGTGTACTTCGACAAAGTTTCTGGGAGTCACCTTAGAGTCATCTTTATCGTGGACTGACCATTGCATCCACCTTGCAAATACATTCTCGAGCAAATCATACGCATTCAAGTGTCTCAGATTTCTCGTATCTAATGCTTGCTTACGTTCATTATATTACGCAGAAGTGCAGTCCAGGTTACAGTACGGAATATTGCTTTGAGGTTCCTCTGCTGCAGCTAAGAAAGTATTCCTTGCACAGAAAGCAGCAATACGTTCCATTGTTGGAGCATCCAATAAGGATTCATGTAGACCACTTTTTCCACAACAACAACTGCTACCGTTGCCTTGCCTGTACCTTTTAAAGATTTGTTGTTACGTACACAAGCATAGAAATATTTTTACCACAAATTCGATGGTACACACATATAACACCAGAATAAAAGATGAACTACATACATCTGATCGAACACTAAGTGTGACACGCCGAGGTATTGAAAGTATCGGAATTCATATATTTAATAAATTACCTGAACATAAAAATATTACTACGCTTAGACAGTTCAAACAAGCGATCAAGCAGTATCTCTTACAACATGTATTTTACTCTGTGGAAGAATATCTACAATTTTAGAATCTGTTCTGCTAATTTACTGGTTTGCGGAAGTAATTTCGCATATTCTTTGATTTTCTTTTATTAGTGGCTGCCTACTGCTTATTTTCTGGTACTTATGAGTTATATTTTAGTTACCAATTTTATGTTCTAATTGAAGTTTTGGCTTAGTTTCTTTATTTTAATTGCATAAGTTTAGTTTGCTTTCGTCCTTTCTTTACTAGTAAATATATGTTGTTATTCTCTTTCTAAATTAATCTTTTATTGATTTTGTTTGCATAATTTATTTCTATGTACCTACTAGTATTATATTCTGTAGTATGTTTGTTATAACTTGTTATATACACATATGTGTCAAGTGTTCTTTCTTGCGCGAATAGTAAATCTCACATGTATACCTAAAAATATTCAAGCAGCTAGTTTTTCTTCACTGGATCTTGATTTTCACATGGACAGAACAACTTTTTATCTGTGAATCGCAATTCGTTGGTAAATCAACTATTACAATGGAAATTAATGTTGCGAAAACTTTGAGTGTATCGAGGTTGGTAAATTTTGAATATGAAGGAGCTTAAGGGCCCATAACTAACAAGAGGATATTAAATACTCGGATTTGGTACCTAAATACTTACGCTCAGGCAAAAGATTCCACACAAATTCATTTGGTAACCTCAACTGTTCACTAACTGATATCTTCCATCTCAAGATTTAACCCGTTACGTAATTTCATGTTCTTTTATTTAAAGAATTAAAATTAATACTAACTGTTTTCATACATTAGAACGGTAATCATGAACAATGACGAAAGCTGCAAGTGATATTAGGTCAGAAATATTACACAATGTGCTTTTAGTAGATAAGATAAATAAATGTGTGATCAAATTTATGTGGATAGCATCTCATCTCGTATTTATAGGGCCAAGATCCTACCCTTTTTATTGACAGATAACTACATACATACTGTACAAATCATGCACCTATGGTCGGTGCTTGGCTTAGTCACAAACAAAATTAGCTCGATAACTTAAAAACCATAACAATTAGAATAGTGCAGACACTATTCTCCAAATAAAGAGATTTCATGCTCTACAAAAAAAGTCTTAGAAGTTTTCTTGATATTTTATACGGTTAAAGCTGGATTCCCAAAAAAAAAGGAAAAATATTGCAAAAATAACCCTAATTGTCCCTTTCTTTGCAGACGTAGGCTAGCTAAGCTATCAAAAAACTTTTAAGACTTTTTTGTAGAACATGAAATCTTCTCCAAAAAAGTCTGTGACAGCACTATTCTAATTGTTATGGTTTTTGTTATCGAGCTAATTCTGTTCGTTATTCAGCCGAGCCTGACCATAGGTGCATGATTTGTACTGTATATACATAGTGCAACCAGAACCTGATGCATAACTAAATAACAAAAACCCAACATTAAAGAAACAAGACTAACGCAAGTAAACATATATTTCTTAACATAACAAATGTATTATCTTAATTTAGAAACAGTATGAAGTTACGAAATAATACACAGGTCAATGCACGCCATTTTCAGTTTTCGTAGCTTTGTAACTCCATAACTGCTGCATAAATTTTCTTGGTCATCACTTATATGCGGCCGGAAATGGTTTGCTGAGAAGTTTTGTTATTGTTCATTTGCTGACTTTGAATACAGCAACTTATCCTGAGGTAGTTACGAGAACATGCTGCGAATTAGATAATTTCGATCAACGAATGGATTCTCAAACATGAATCCATTCGAGGTTAAAAGTGTATGTAACTTATCTGCGCCTATATAAACCTTCATACTCGTTAACAAATAATATATAAAACGAATAATTCGCTAACAAAATGAAAAGTATCTAATAAGTAATATTCAGTCAATGTCCTTCATACTCACTGCATTGAAATAACAGCTTATTAGCAAGTAAAACTGAACAGTGTACTGTACAAGAGGTCTAATAAATTTTTCCAACAGTAAATTCAGTAAAAAAAACCTATACTATAAAAAACTTGTTCGGGGTTCTATACTAGTAGTATTAGCAATTTAACATTACAACGGTGTATTCCACCCTAATAGTATTAGGAACACTACAATAATGTAACTAGTGTAAATTTAGTATTACGAGGAATACACTACACTATTTACTGCTATATTTTAGTGCAACTAACTGCTCTATATTCCTGTTAAATGTGCACTGTGGGTATAATTAGTAGTAAATTTTATATGGTGTCCAAGTTATTATTAACAAGGGTTACTAAAATAATGCATTGGCACAAAGTATTACAAAATATTTCCTTTATTAAAATAATAGAATATTATTAATAAACTTATCTTTTAATTCCTGATTTATTTCCACAATTTATTCCATTGTTATGGAATAAATTGGTATTTATTGTTTTATTGACCTCTAACTGGAAATAAATCAGGAATTAAAAGATAAGTACATAAAGGTCAAAAAATACATATATTAATTATTAATAAACATTAACAAACAATCTGCAAACAATGTAGCCTATGGTTATACCTATATCTTAATGAATTATCGCTGTTGCATTTTCTTGTGTATATATTTTTATAATTTAGATTATTATTGAGATATAAAAAATGAAATGAAAAAGAAATTACATAATTGTTGTTTTATATGTTTTTTGTGTTATGTGTACTACCACTTGCTAGATACCGCCTACACTTTGACAATCCTACGGATGGAAATGGTGGCTAAATTCACTCCATATACATATAATTTTTCAAATTTTATTTCACCATTACAACACTACATTCTAAAAAAAATTATTTATAACTTATGCAACGTTGGTCTAGCGGCACCAAGTTAGTTTGGGCTATGCGGCCAACGCACTCAGTAAAGTTCAGATGATTGCCTGTTTAGGCATCACTAGAGCCATGTCCTCGACGCCAACTGCGGCGATCCTTGGCCTTCCTTCACTGCGGCTTGTCCTGTGGTCCTAGAAACCTACAGAGCAAAACGTAGTAGATGCAGCAGTTTCTCCGGCAAAACGGGGGATCATACCAGCATCTTCACCTCAGGCGCTAAGGAGCCCATCCCAATATGGGATGCCAAGATGGATGAAATGTTACCTTTACATATTTTTCTCTTCTTTTTGTTTACGATATGGTGTAAGTTTAGTATTGGTAACCATACCTGTAACCATTATTTTTTCCTATATAGTGAATAAACTCTAGTTCTTTATTAAAATCGTTATCTGACATTGGTTGTTGAAATAATCTATGAAAGAAGCTGTTAAAAGCACTGGTTTTATAAGTGTGGAATGTGTGAGAATCACTCTGTTGTATTGGTTGTGTTGGTTGTATTGGTGTGTGTCTTTTTTCTAACTATTTGGAATTTGAAATGGCCTTGATTGTTTGTGATCACAAGATCCAGAAATGGTAACTTCGTGTTTTCTGCTTTTTCATTGCTGAATTTTATTTAATCGTATTGGCTATTACGTACATTCAAAAAGTTGTCAATATCAAAGTCTGAGCCTACCACTGCAAATATGTCGTCCACGCACCGTAACTACAGCTACTACTAGATACTAGGGATTTTACTTTATTTGCAAAACTACTTTCAAAAAGGGGGGCACAGGATTACCCATTGCTGTTTCGAACATCTGTTTATATACCTATTTTGCCAATAAAGTAGAAATAACTTTGGTCCGTACATAAACGAGTAAGTTTAATCTATGTATTAGTTTTATCCATAGATACATCATGCGATACCTAACCAAACACGTGATATTCGTATTTATTAATTGTTTCTTCACAACTAACATCATTTAGTTTATAATATAGAGTAATATATTTTTGTTAAATTTGAAATGTCACTTGTATCATTTCTAGAATTTGCATCTTTCTTAATATAAATCATTTCTAAAATATCCCGGGCTCTTTGTTTGGTACCTTTGTAGAGTATTTTTGTGCTATCAAAGTCAAAATGGCGATTGGAATTTAACTGATGCTTTTGTAAAGCAGCAATGTCTGTATTATTGTTTTGCGTTGTGCAAGGTAGTCTCGAATGTACTGCTTAGTCTGAGCAATGTATACAGCGTTGCAGCCGTTGTAGAGTATAACATGTGATTGTTTTGATATTGGTATCGGGTGTTTTGAATTGGAAAAAGTTTGTTTCAATTGTTATTAGCTTTATGTGCTACGGTTTTACCATAAGGTATGCATTGTTTATTAACTTTTCAGATAAGTTTTGGACGTACGGAAGAGCTATAAATGTAGGTAGTTGGAGTTATGTTTGTTTTCTTGCTTTATTTATATTTATTATAAGTATATTTTTGTATTTGGCGTTTGAAAACCGAATCAGTTAGGTGCTTAGGGTAACCATTTTGACTGATAGTGGTTTTTGCATTCTTTTATTATTTCAAGGAGAAATTCCGGAGAAGTTAAATTAATGACACGGTTTGTAAAACCGGTTATTGTGCTTTTTTGTAAGTCATAGGTGCGGCTGAAAAAAAGTTTATGTAGCGTCTCGACCAATGTAGGTTTGGTGTACAGTTTAATGCGGATGTTATTATTATGCTTGATTAGCGTGAAGTTAAGGAAATTTATTGTTTGATTTTCTTCAAGTTCTGAAGTAAATTGTAGTTTATATGGTAGGTTTCTGCACTGATAGGTATTGCTGTAAAACAATCGTCTACGTATCGTTTAAAGAAGGGTAGGTAGATGGAAGAATTGTTATTTTCTATTAGTGTTTCTTCTAGGTCTTACATAACTAATTGTGCTATTACGGAAGTGATAGGTGACGACTCGGCACAACAAGTTTTGTTTAAAAAATAAGTAGAAGTGTTTTCACGTTTTTGTTAAAACATTATCTTACTGTTAATATAACTGTTGTGCTGTTAGTTAGGTTCCAACATCGAATGATATTTGACCGAAGATATAGACTTTCCGACATGCGACACATGGGCACGGCTCTCTCAGTCGATTGAGTTGCTCTTATTACTGCGACTATCTAGCGTGCAAATATAACAAACCTAATGGATAAATTTAGAATACCTCGGAATACTGTAATTTGCTCCGCAGGTAAAATTAATTAGAATTTCTGCATTTTGTACAACAATGTACGGCTATGCCAGCAGAAGCATGCTCGAAGCCTTTGATTAGCCTGAAAAGTTCATCACTTGTTTTGAAGAAATACGATTTATTTTACTTCAAGGCCTCCATTTACTAAATAGAAAATTTCACACTGTTCGCACTTAATTTGAGCAGGATGCTGGGTCGTCAAATTAACTACATGCACTGAAATTAATGCCTTTACTAATATTATGCCCATATTTTATAACTACTTTCAGTTCTGGAACAAGAAGTAAAGAACAGAAGTAAGTAAATAAGCAGAAATAAAATATATTTTTAGGGTGTACACAGTATACAATTATCAAGCAATTCTCAAGAAATTGAGCAAATTCATGCTATGCTTTCCTCCTTACAATTACGGTGGTACAGTGCCTAACAATTTTATAAATGTCAGTATAAAATATCATTGGATAAAATTGCGAATCATTTGGTGGTCTGGTAGAAAACGTACCCTTCAAATATATTTCAATTGTATTTGTACTAACTTCATCAATTTTTGCTAAAATTATTCATTTGTTATAAGCATATGCAGGTATTTGTTATATATACACCTAGATAAGTGTCATTAAATACATTAAACTTTTTGTTAATTATATGTTGCCTTCATAATTGCAAATAACGAATATGACCATCGTATTACCTAGAAAATTAAAATATGGACAGGAATATCTAGACATTGTAAGTACTTACCGCTGCTAGAGATTCAGGAAATGTATACTATTGTATACAATTTTATAGCAAGAGGTTTCTGGGCTCTTTCCATTAGTAACAAAAGACATTTTGAGATTTCCATTCTAGTCTATACCATTTAGAAAGATAACATGCGTCTATAAGTTTGCAACTCTAAAATTAAGAGACTGAGAATTGTATATTGCAAATATCGCAATTATTTTTGTTTACTTTATGCATAATTTCGTTACCAAGCCAATGATATACTGCCCATTTGAGAGAATGTGACACAGGTATATGTTCCAATGAATATAACATCAATAGTAGTCTTGCCTCCTACAAAAAAAAATTGATTTTAACTTTCGGGGAAGAGTTACAACTCGATATAATATTAAATTATTAGATTGTTTTTATTTATACGCCAGGTGAATCAGTAGTCATATTCATGTGTAATCCATCAATTTCCTTTACTCAATAACATATAAATTTAAGTCTTTTTAATCTAGTAACTCATATAACAAGAGTCTCCCTTTCACAGTTATTTATTTATGTTCATATTAATAGACCTGTTGTTTAGCTGTTTTGTATATAGAAGCAGTTATACTGATGTGAAGTGCTAAAAAATTACAAAAGCATACCAAAGAGGCAGTAAGTAAAGTAAAACAAAATAAAAAAATTATCGTAAAAATGATCGACTGAAGATAGAAGATGCTGTGTACTTCTCGTAGGTGAAATAATAGGAAAGTACAGACATGAATATATAAATATCAAAACTTTTGAACATTTAGAATCCTTTTAGCAAAACCATGGATATTTACTTTTACCCTATTGTATTTTTCTGAAGTTACTTACCATTATTGTTAACTGTAAAAAAGCATTGCAGATTATAAAGCATCCACAGACATTGGAAAAATAAAGGAAGAGACAGAAGCGTAGTCATATTTTCTACATATCTAAGAAAAGTAGTACAATTATAAATGTTTTTCTGATGTACAATTGAGAAAAACAGTAAAATTTCTTCAGGAATAACTATATAATTTTATCAGGCTACTCATTCTTTTAGACTGACACATTTCAAAAGAGGAAATATGGTTGGAAAGTTTATCGTGGCCTCCTACTGTGTGAACGTTGGAAGTCAATTTAAGTTAGACAAAACACAAATTACTAGCCGTTTTTGAAGAACTGCTAATGTCGTACTAGCCGTAGTCAGGTTCAGATAGCTTGCAATTGTGCTTACTCGTTTTATCATTTTATGTAAGTCAAGGCGTTTCCTTAATGCTTTCTCTACCTTCTAGATATTTCATTGACATTCCTATCATAGGTTTCGTCAATCTAATTAACCCGTTCTTCTAGTATATTCAGTTGTCCAATACCTATGCCTAGTAAAGACATCAGCAACAAATTCGAACCTGGCGAATTAATTGCAAAGTAGAATGTAAATGGCAGGTTTACTAATTGTGCTATTACGGAAGTGATAGGTGACGACTCGGCACAACCCAAGTTTTGTTTAAAAATAAGTAGAAGTGTTTTCACGATTTTGTTAAAACATTATCTTACTGTTAATATAACTGTTGTGCTGTTAGTTAGGTTCCAACATCGAATAATATTTGACCGAAGATATAGACTTTCCGACATGCGACACATGGGCACGGCTCTCTCAGTCGATTGAGTTGCTCTTATTACTGCGACTATCTAGCGTGCAAATATAACAAACATAATGGATAAATTTAGAATACCTCGGGATACTGTAATTTGCCTCCGCAGGTGCAAAATTAATTAGATTTTCTGCATTTTGTGCAACAATGTACGGCTATGCCAGCAGAAGCATGCTCGAAGCCTTTGATTAGCCTGAAAAGTTCATCACTTGTTTTGAAGAAATATGATTTATTTTACTTCAAGGCCTCCATTTACTAAATGAAAATTTCACACTGTTCGCACTTAATTTGAGCAGGATGCTGGGTCGTCAAATTAACTACATGCACTGACATTAATGCCTTTACTAATATTATGTCCATATTTTATAACTACTTTCAGTTCTGGAACAAGAAGTAAAGAACAGAAGTAAGTAAATAAGCAGAAATAAAATATATTTTAGGGTGTACACAGTATACAATTATCAAGCAATTCTCAAGAAATTGAGCAAATTCATGCTATGCTTTCCTCCTTACAATTACGGTGGTACAATGCCTAACAATTTTATAAATGTCAGTATAAAATATCATTGGACAAAATTGCGAATCATTTGGTGGTCTGGTAGAAAACATACCCTTCAAATATATTTCAATTGTATTTGTACTAACTTCATCAATTTTTGCTAAAATTATTCATTTGTTATAAGGATATGCAGGTATTTGTTATATATACACCTAGATAAGTGTCATTAAATACATGAAACTTTTGTTAATTATATGTTGCCTTCATAATTGCAAATAACGAATATGACCATCGTATTACCTAGAAAATTAAAATATGGACAGGAATATCTAGACATTGTACCTAAGTACTTACCGCTGCTAGAGATTCCAGGGAAATGTATACTATTGTATACAATTTTATAGCAAGAGGTTTCTGGGCTCTTTCCATTAGCAACAAAAGACATTTTTGAGATTTCCATTCTAGTCTATACCATTTAGAAAGATAACATGCGTCTATAAGTTTGCAACTCTAAAATTAAGAGACTGAGAATTGTATATTGCAAATATCGCAATTATATTGTTATACTTTATGCATAATTTCGTTACCAAGCCAATGATATACTGCCATTTGAGAGAATGTGACACAGGTATATGTTCCAATGAATATAACATCAATAGTAGTCTTGCCTCCCTACAAAAAAAAAATTGATTTTAACTTTCAGGGAAGAGTTACAACTCGATATCATAATATTAAATTATTAGATTGTTTTTATTTATACTCCAGGTGAATCAGTAGTCATATTCATGTGTAATCCATCAATTTCCTTTACTCAATAACATATAAATTTAAGTCTTTTTAATCTAGTAACTCATATAACACTACATAGAGTCTCCCTCTCACAGTTATTTATTTATGTTCATTTTAATAGACCTGCTGTTTAGCTGTTTTTTGTATATAGAAGCAGTTATACTGATGTGAAGTGCTAAAAAATTACAAAAGCATACCAAAGAGGCAGTAAGTAAGTAAGACAAAAATAAAAAAATTATCGTAAAGTGATCGACTGAAGATAGAAGATACTGTGTACTTATCTCGTAGGTGAAATATAAAGTACAGACATGAATATAGCAAATATCAAAACTTTTGAACATTTAGAATCCTTTTGTAGCAAAACCATGGATATTTACTTTTACCCTATTGTATTTTTCTGAAGTTACTTACCATTATTGTTAACTGTAAAACAGCATTGCAGATTATAAAGCATCCACAGACATATTGGAAAAATAAAGGAAGAGACAGAAGCGTAGTCATATTTTCTACATATCTGAAAAGTAGTACAATTATAAATGTTTTTTCTGATGTCTAATTGAGAAAAACAGTTAAAATTCTTCAGGAATAACTATGTAATTTGATCGGGCTACTCATTCTTTGAACTGACACGTATTCAAGAAATATGTACTGTGGTTGGGAAGTTATCGTGGCCTCCTACTGTGTGAACGTTGGAAGTCAATTTAAGGTATAGACAAACACAAATTACTAGCCGTTGTTGAAAAAGAACTACTAATACTCGTACTATTGTGAGTCAGGTTCAGATAGCTTGCAATTGTGCTTACTCGTTTATCATTTTATGTAAGTCAAGGCATTCCTTAATGCTTTCTCTACCTTCCTAGATATTTCATTGACATTCCTATCACTGGGTTCGTCCAATCTAATTAACCGTTCTTCTAGTATATTCAGTTGTCCAATACCTATGCCTAGTAAAGACATCAGCAACAAGTCGAAACCTGGCGAATTAATTGCAAAGTAGAATGTAAATGGCAGGTGTATAATATTGTAGAAAATGCTATACTGTCCTATGTCTATAGGACAAGGCATCAACGGTTCTATTTTTGTTATAACTGGTAAAACACCTGCTACTAAGAAAAGTACGCCTATCGTTACCGTGAAGTACCTTGACATGAGGCCGCTGATTTTTTGTACCAGTAGTATATGCCTGCTTAATTGCTTGTCTGATGTATCATGCAAACAATTCATTTGAGATGCACAAATTATGTGGCACATAACATGTATTCGTAACGGTAGACTAATGCTCTTATTAAGTAAAATACTTCAAGAAATAGTATTTATAGATGTTCCCTGAAATAGCGGAAATTAACTAATTAAAGGAATTAACTTCTACTTCTGACTATCGATTACTGGATTGTATACACTATTTAATATAATGCGCTTATGCATGTATTTTATATGTATGTAATAACTTATATAGTATGTTTCGCTATATTATTTGTAAATACAGAAAGGATAGGTAAGACTTGTTGATGGTGCTACTAGAAAGTTCACATATTCGTTTGTGCGTAATGGCGATAAGTTGTTCAGTTCGATTACTGTTTAACAGCTATTAATTTGAAGTTGGTTGTAAAGAAATTTTCTTTCAGTAGATTACTATAAGTTCCAAATAGATGTATTTCATACTATTGTTATTGTCACGGCCTTATTTCTTATAGACCTTACCTTTGTTTAACCCTGGTCTTAACTCTTATGTCAAGACTTATTCTCGCTTAGCCGCGGGCCGTGTTCTCGATGGGGCAGCCAGGTGTTTGATTAAGACTCAACAAGTTAACACAACAACATTTTATTCTAAGTAAAGGACACAAAAATAGTAAACACTTACATTCCAGACATATTTATAATCCAAACTTCTCAGCACAGGTTCAAAACTACTTCACAAAACTACTTTACCAACTAGTACCCGTCTAGTCCCGGGCGCGCATCTTAAGTACTCCGGATGCCTACCGGATGGGTGTTACCTATGCGCGGATTTCTTGTGCTCGGACTTCACATTCCCTGAGGGAGCTTCCACCGCCAAGGCACCTGCCATCTTCTGCCATTGGCGAGGCTTATCGCCATTCCCAATAGCAGGTACCTTTGGTATCAAATGGGACCTCCCTCAAGAGTTCCGTTTCGAGGCGACCTTGCCTCGTGGGTCTCTTATCCAAATTCCTTCAGGGCCTTAGTTAATCGGTCTAACCACAATGATAATTAGCAAACTACGTCTTAATATTTTGGCCCAGTGTAACTAATCAATTTTACCAACCACCGAGTGGCCTCCGAGCACAACCCGTTTCCTAGCAGCAAGTCACGTACGCACACAGGATATCGGTATTAACTTTACTCATTAAGGTTTATGGTATTTTTCCACTGAAGGCTACTAAATAGATACCCATGCTGTGTACGCACGTGCCATCCGCACGTTGCCTAGACAAGTACTAAGTTCCTATCTATCCTATGATATCTTAGACCTTGCTAAGGGGAGGCAAATAGAAATATATCTTTTTTGTGACATCACCCCCTTCTCAACAAGTGTCGGCCCGACACTTCCTTAAACATTCCTACTATTTTTATATTTAGATTATACCATGTAATATGCGGTCTCTAGGGTTGCCAGAGACTTTGCGAACGTGAAACTAATAATATCCTGTAATTTTGCTTAAGGAAATCTCGGCCGCCCTATTGTCTCCTCAGACAAGTACATATCGAAAAAAAGAACAAAACATCTATGCTAGTTTATCAGAATGGTAACACATTTACACATACAAGAGTGACCAAACTGATAAGAGATCATGTATTCTTATCGTTGTGATAACGTAAATTTCAAACGAACGTGCCTAAATGGTATGGGATTAACTACTTCTTTGAGACGTATAACTTTTAAATATTATGTGAGCCTAATACTCACGGCCTGATTTCCAGGGGAAATCGGGTGTTTAGAGTCATTTTCCCATAACATTTTCCAAGGTCCAATGGTAGTAATGGCCCGAATGTGGCGCGCTAAGCGTTATGCTTATCGCACTTTTCTCAACGGTTTCCGTTTCAAGCAACGCGTATGCGTTGCCACGTTATAAACTTTAGTCGCGGCGTCCCCCTGCGGGGCGTTGTGCCTCAAGCCATTACTACCGTGTACCGTGTTCTTCTTTAATATATATATAACTTAATACATAAATAATAATAATATAACATGATATGATGTGATATCGATATCCATATAATAAAATTGTCTCCGCGCGGGGGTTATATGTGCTTAATTTATGAATATTTTCACGCAAATAGTGCTTATAATCATAAAAATGTCTTTGGTTACCGGGCGTGGCGTCTACGCTGCGTAGTATATGCAGTCTTGGCTGTTGTCGTGGTACCATTGTTGGTTGATTGCCAGTGTCCTGTGATGACGGCGCCATTTATGCCGTCCACCGCATATTCCGCAATGTTGCTGCCTAACCCTCGCGCTTCCCTGTGTATCCTTGATGGTGACGACTCTAATTATTCCCATTTTCCCTGACTTCCCGGGCTGTACCAATGGTATGGCCCCCTTCTACTTCCTACTGGAACGGGTGAGAGTTTGATGTTGCCCGCCGGTTAGGAAGGAGGCTGGGGCCGTCCCTCTTCTTCGGATTCCCTGGTCACACGGCTTAAGCCTTGATGTCCTGCCGTCTACACGGGGGTTGATGCTGACGTAAGTTTCCTCCATTCCTTCGTAGAGACGGCGGGGTGGCTTGGTTACTTCATCATGGCCAGGTATTGGGGTTGGTTAGTGTATGTGTGCTGTGATGGACCGCTGACTGGCATCATGAGCGTGTAGTGCGAGGCCGGTACTTCGTAGTTCGGTTCCATTGTGAAAACTTCTTCTTCCGGCACGTCCGGGCGGGTTGTCGGTGTGATGTACCCACTACTGGACGGGATATCGGACTGCGTCTCGTGTGACATAGACATAGGCCTCGGAAGGGGTTGTGGTGGTCGTCTGAAGCTCATCCTAGGACTACTCATGGTTTTTGGCATGATCCATCTATGATGGTACCATGAAAAATACAAACAACTCGTAAGTACAATTATACAAATACTATCAATGGCTATTAAAGTAAAAACTGTGACCATTTGCCAGTTCACAATTTGCGACTTCCAATGTTGGTTCAGGCATTCCGCCACTCGCGTGAATTCCAGTAACTTCTCGTCGTACGCTGGTATTTTAATTCCTTTTAGGGAGCTCCAACTAACGGGGATCACCATATCCACAGTCGGCTTCTCTCGTCCATTAGCGCACGGATAGCTGGTACCCATTTCTCTATTTCCTTCCCGAAAGGCACATCCGCACGGCAATCCAATATCCAATAGTCCGACGTCTTCTGCGGGGTGGTAGCTCCACTCCGTCCGGTTGCACGTGATGTTCAGCCGCTTGGCGTGTGTAACAAAAAATCTTTGGTTAGGTAACACTGACACAAGACTTACGGTTCGTCCGGTTTCACGACACACCAGTGGGCAGGTACGTAGGAATTCTTCCGTCGCAACACCACGTAGAATTAACCGAGCACACAGGTCACTTTTTTCATGTTTGTCAGTTACTTCCGTTACTAGACATAGTTCGTCCCGAAACGGGTCACACCTAGGCACCATGATTTTTACTTCCGGTCCGCTCCGCTTTACGGCCAGCTCGACCACTCCTAATTCCAGCGAACACGTCGATCCATGCCATCCATAAGGAGGAGTTGTAATCCGCTGTAGCGTAAGGCCCACCATTGTCTTCCGTATGAGGGGTACATGAACTCCCAGCCGTTCCAGTAGGAAGTAGAAGGGGGCCATACCATTGGTACAGCCCGGGAAGTCAGGGAAAATGGGAATAATTAGAGAAAATTGGTCGTCACCATCAAGGATACACAGGGAAGCGCGAGGGTTAGGCAGCAACATTGCGGAATATGCGGTGGACGGCATAAATGGCGCCGTCATCACAGGACACTGGCAATCAACCAACAATGGTACCACGACAACAGCCAAGACTGCATATACTACGCAGCGTAGACGCCACGCCCGGTAACCAAAGACATTTTTATGATTATAAGCACTATTTGCGTGAAAATATTCATAAATTAAGCACATATAACCCCCGCGCGGAGACAATTTTATTATATGGATATCGATATCACATCATATCATGTTATATTATTATTATTTATGTATTAAGTTATATATATATTAAAGAAGAACACGGTACACGGTAGTAATGGCTTGAGGCACAACGCCCCGCAGGGGGACGCCGCGACTAAAGTTTATAACGTGGCAACGCATACGCGTTGCTTGAAACGGAAACCGTTGAGAAAAGTGCGATAAGCATAACGCTTAGCGCGCCACATTCGGGCCATTACTACCATTGGACCTTGGAAAATGTTATGGGAAAATGACTCTAAACACCCGATTTCCCCTGGAAATCAGGCCGTGAGTATTAGGCTCACATAATATTTAAAAGTTATACGTCTCAAAGAAGTAGTTAATCCCATACCATTTAGGCACGTTCGTTTGAAATTTACGTTATCACAACGATAAGAATACATGATCTCTTATCAGTTTGGTCACTCTTGTATGTGTAAATGTGTTACCATTCTGATAAACTAGCATAGATGTTTTGTTCTTTTTCTGGTGGCAATTCAGTTGCCACTGCTAAATTTAAGGTATTAAGTAAATTCTCGGTCTCGCTAGTTTGTGAGGTTTGCGTACCTTCGGCACGGTCTATGTCTAACCCCCTCTGAATTTCTCCAGGTGACTGAACACGTTCTAACGCTTCTGTAAGCCGCCTCCGCGTACTTTCTAATGTGGGCAGAAAACTCTTTTGACTAGTTGGTGAACGGGCTAAGCTAGACCTCGGCTGGAATATATTATTATAATTCCCTACAAATTCAAAGTCGCCCCGGGACGCAATCGGTGTTTCGACAAATTCACTACTCTGTTCGATGTCTAACTTAGCCTGTCTTTCTTTGTTATTTCCGTCTGCGTTGTCTGTCCCTAATTCTAACTTTGGTTGCAACCTTGTATTATACGTATGTGATTTCGACATGAACCTTAATTCACCTAGCTTTTCTCAATCGAGTCGAGGTACGCCTGTTTTTGCAAAGAGGAAGTTGCTTTATATATTTATATATATATTTATTTTTTAAATACCAACTTTATCGGTGGTTTCCACACGGCGATAACACTCTGCCATTCTATTAATTTAAAGTAACATTATCGCTTATTAATATTTACGACGTAGATTTACAAATGCTTAATTAAGTAACAATTAATTAGGATTTCTTTTTCGTTTTTTTTTTTTTTTTTTTTTTTTTGATAGCAGTGACCCGCAAAGTGTTCTTATCGCGGTTGTGGAATCAAATTTTGAATCTAAACAAGAATTAATTAGTATATATATATAGATATACACACCGTCTTGTTTATTATTGATTAAATTTTCTTTTACATTTTTATACTACCTGTTATGTGTATATGTATATATATCCCATTACTTTCCCTCTTTTTGTTTTCCCCTCTTTTTTTTTGTTAAGTTAGATTAAATTTGGAAAAAATCCTCTTTGTGAATTTAATCGACCCAACCAAATAAAAACTTTTTAGGCGCCTCCACCATATGTCACGGCCTTATTTCTTATAGACCTTACCTTTGTTTAACCCTGGTCTTAACTCTTATGTCAAGACTTATTCTCGCTTAGCCGCGGGCCGTGTTCTCGATGGGGCAGCCAGGTGTTTGATTAAGACTCAACAAGTTAACACAACAACATTTTATTCTAAGTAAAGGACACAAAAATAGTAAACACTTACATTCCAGACATATTTATAATCCAAACTTCTCAGCACAGGTTCAAAACTACTTCACAAAACTACTTTACCAACTAGTACCCGTCTAGTCCCGGGCGCGCATCTTAAGTACTCCGGATGCCTACCGGATGGGTGTTACCTATGCGCGGATTTCTTGTGCTCGGACTTCACATTCCCTGAGGGAGCTTCCACCGCCAAGGCACCTGCCATCTTCTGCCATTGGCGAGGCTTATCGCCATTCCCAATAGCAGGTACCTTTGGTATCAAATGGGACCTCCCTCAAGAGTTCCGTTTCGAGGCGACCTTGCCTCGTGGGTCTCTTATCCAAATTCCTTCAGGGCCTTAGTTAATCGGTCTAACCACAATGATAATTAGCAAACTACGTCTTAATATTTTGGCCCAGTGTAACTAATCAATTTTACCAACCACCGAGTGGCCTCCGAGCACAACCCGTTTCCTAGCAGCAAGTCACGTACGCACACAGGATATCGGTATTAACTTTACTCATTAAGGTTTATGGTATTTTTCCACTGAAGGCTACTAAATAGATACCCATGCTGTGTACGCACGTGCCATCCGCACGTTGCCTAGACAAGTACTAAGTTCCTATCTATCCTATGATATCTTAGACCTTGCTAAGGGGAGGCAAATAGAAATATATCTTTTTTGTGACATTATTATGAATTGACATTTGGCATTCTATTGGATCTGGGTAAACTTAGGTTTCTGAAAGATTATTTTCTTCAAAGATTATGAAGTATTTGAATATTAGCTAACATAAAAACAGAATAACCCAGTAATGCAATAAGTGTTACTGATTGGTGCATGTTAGAAGTATTTACAATTACGGCACACTGTCCTGTTGGTATGAATGAATAGTAAATTATTATCATTGCACCGGGAGGGTACTTAAATATAACGCCTGAGTATACTGGTCGTTTTGAGAAATATGATAAATAACGCCTGGAAGCGGTAAGAGGTAGGTACGAAAATTCGCTAAGAAGTGTCACAGTCTAAGACTGTCCACGTCCATAAGAAAAACGTTGCGCCTAAAAGTGTAGTTCAGGATGAGACCGCTATGGGGTCGGTAGTGTTCCCACATCCATTTAATGGTGGAATATCCCCGCCGCCCCAACAACGTAGTTGTGATAAGAACCGTACAAATCACTACAATTAAAAATTATTAAGAAGTTGGACATAATAACTTCGCTTTTCAAAAATAGGTAGCAGAGCGAAAAACAAGAATTTGGAGTGCGATATATTTTATCGTGTGATAGATACATATTACATACCTATATGTATTATACACGATTACAATAATTTAAATACAATCGGATGAATACGCACATCCAAATAGTGATTCATGTTCTCCATATAAATTAAAATGTTAACTAAACCAAAAGTAGAATAAGAAAAAAAACTTTTATTGTCTTTATTCCCTGTAAGTTTGAAAAATTTACTTCAGAAGTACATAGTTGCGGATGAAAACCATCGTCAGTTAAGATCTGGAGAATTGCAAGAATAATACATAATAATTAAGAAGAGGTTAAAGTATAGGAGTATCTTAAAAATCGTTTAGAAAAATATTAACCACAAAATGTTAGTACTTTTTAATAGTTTTAACATTTTCTAAAAAAATTTGAAATTATTTAAATATTTTAACGTTTCATTAATTACGTACTATTGCTGCAATTCTCCAGCTTCCAGCTAATAATGACTTCAGTCGAAACTAGTTCTGAAGTATATATTTTTCGAATTTGTAGAGCATAGAGAAGAATACAAGCTTGCTGAACCTGGCCCGTCTGGAATCCAACGACATTATATTTAAAAGCATCAACTAAAAGGAATGTGTCGAGTCCAGAACAGGATTCAATAAGAGAAGACGTTGCAGATGTTGCTTGGCTAAAGGATATATCTAACCTTCCATCCCAAAATCCGAAACAAATTCGTTTAGAATCTGCGTTAAGGAAATCACAACATAAAAAAAAAACGTGGAAAGGAAATATCAATAGGCAAATCAGGCTTTTAGGAATAAAGCGAGCGCAAATTAGTCGACTAAAGAAAAAAGTTACTTATCGTTAGATTTAGGATATCAGTTGAGTAATTATAAATTCAGACGAGTGTGTTGTAAAACCTTAGTAAAAATGCAGTTCGGCAAAAAGAACAAAAGATTGTGGCCTATGGACCAAAAAAAAATTCTTTAGCTTTGTACTATAAATCTCCGTCAGCTTATAAATTTTTATACCGAAACATAATACGTCCATCTCCCAGTACAATAAGGCGGTGGATTGGTAGATCTTTTTTTTTACCAGGCTACAGTTCAAATTTATTTCGGCAGATACGACTTAAAACACTGAACTGGTGTGAATCTGAAAAGATGTGCGTCATATCATTTAATGAAATGTCTTTAAAAGAGGCAGTAGAATATAACAAAACATTAGATATTATAGAAGGATTCGAAGATCTTGGACTTTTAGGTCGAACAAATCGCCGTGCTAGATATGCACTAGTGTTTCTAGCAAGAGGTTTATTTTCGAATTGGAAGCTATCATTATGTTATTTTGTTAGTCATTGTGGCGTACCGGCGAAGCATTTGATTGTATTAATTCAAACCACCATACAAAAATGTTTTGAATATGGACTGTTGCCAAAAGTAGTAGTATGTGATCAAGGAACGTCTAGTCAAAGTGCCTATACAAAATTAGGAGTAACAACATCAGAACCGTTCTTTTATATCAATGATAAACGTATTATTGCGCTTTTTGATGCGCCTCACTTGATAAAAAATTTTAGAAATAATTTAATGAAAACTGATTTCATAAATGAAGGCAATATTATTAGTTTTCGCGATATAAAAGCGGCGTATGAAATCGATAAGCAAAAGACATGCAGAGCTATACCGAAGTTGACGAAAAAACATGTATATCCGAAAAGATTTCAGAAGATGTCCGTTAAATTAGCTACGCAATTGTTTAGTGTGGCTTCTTGTTTAAAAACTTGCGTATCTATAGGAGAAATAACTTCCACAACAGCAGAAAATACCGCAAACCTTATTTTGCAATTAAATAATATTTTTGACGCATTATACACATTTCATAACAAAAATCCCTGTCTTTGTAGTATCCACCATAAACATCCTATAGTCCAACAAACATTAGAAGATGGTATGGATTTTTTTTTAATGTGTGGTGGGTGCTTAGCTGCAGTGACTCCGTAAGCTGTATTACTTGTCTGGCTATCACTGCAACTCTTGCGGTGTAATTTAGTGTGTGTAAGTTGTGTTTAAATGGCTTTGTGACAGCATCATATCGCCTTTTATGATGCCGTGCTGTTAATCACTTTGCTCCCAACAGCGAATGGCAAGTCATAATTTAAAGAAGATTTCCAGTAATACAACACCCCCATGTTTCAATGGCCTCATTCAAACTATAAGAGGAGTATTAACTTTATATAGTGAAGAATTTGAGAAAAATCCCAAGATGTATATATTAACACGAAAATTGAATCAAGATGCTTTAGAACATTTATTTTCCATTTATAGACAAAAAGGCGGATATAATCCTAATCCTACAGTACGAATATTTCGTACCACGTTTTGTTCTCACGCTATCAATAACTTAATATCTCCATCTGAAACATCTAATTGCGAACATCAAGTAGAAAATGAAGATCTAATGACAGATATAATAATTTATTGGGGATACATTGTGGAAACGGTTACGTACACCAGAGGGTGACGATAAGTCGACGTATAAACCACGCTAGAGGCGAAAGGATCAGAAGGTGTTTCCCCCTAGGACGGTTGAAATGTATTTGTTCTTAAAACTTATACTTATACATATATAATTATTTGGATTTTATATCTATAAAATATTAACTAACTGAAATATTAGTAATTTATTTTTGTTTCTTTTTACATGCTATGAAAGAGTGGACACACGTCAGTGAAACTTTTTTTTCAGTTCAATGTGCAATTATAGGCTTGTAATCCAGTTTATTAAATATGTGTTAGAACTTGACTACAGTTGAATGTTAAAGGAAGTAAACAACTTAGATAGATGTTCCCCAAACACGTCAACTGCTAATTTTAAAATGCAAGTTCTTCGCAAAAGACCGTCCGGTTGTTGCATGCATGCGTGCAATGGCATTGTGATAAAAATCTAGAAATTTAGTTTTTTTTATATTAATCATAATAAATTTTCCTGTCGTGACGTTTGATGCTTGCATTGCCATTTACCTTCAGATCCTGTTTCATCCAGGTGGTCGGTTAAATTTGGGCAAAGTTGCGGTTTTTGCTGCTGAATAATAATCCGTTTTAAAAAATTTTCTATGATTTGTAGTTTTTGAAATATTTCCGAAACGTTAAAGTTTTGCCATCACAGCACACCATATTTTTTTTAGTACTGTTATATTTTGGAAAATAGCTTTTGTGCTTATATTCGAAAAACGAGCAAGCGGGTGTATGGAATATATTTCTTCTCAATGATACTCTTACCCTATTATTGTGCTTACTCCTAAAAAATAAACGCTCTCGACATAGATGCTTAAAACTCAAAACATACACTAAGAATGTAATACTTAAGGACAGTGTGCAGCAGTAAGCCTCCGTGAAAACAGTTATTATGTTCTTGGTTCCGAAGGGGAAGAAAGTTTGTGTCACCACCTCTACGACAGGAAATCATTCAATTCCCCAGCATTGCGGAAAGGACTAATTTGTATGTGCTACAAAAAATCTACTTCTCAAGTTTTACTACTTGCACTGTGGTGGCTCTCAATCTTTCGCAAAATATATCGCAATACTTATGTGTAGATGTCCATTCATGCTTTATTGCAGCACTACTTCGTCGTAGGTAATGTACTACTAGTTATGTTCTAATATCGAATGGAAGTCGATTAAAGATACCAACCTCTCAAGAGAAATTATAATTTCTGCACATTATACTTTACAATTTTGTGAATTGGTTACAAATAGATGCCAACAGGATTCGACGCTTCCCAACGACATTCTTTTTTCTGATGAGGCAACGTTTACCCTACATGGAACAGTCAATAAGCAAAATTGTCGGTATTGGAGTAAGCAAAATCCACACTGGATGAGGGAAGGGCACAAGCAGTATCCAATTAAACTGAACGTGTGGGCTGGCATAATAAATAACAGAATAATTGGGCCATTCTTTTTTGAGAGGACATTAACTGGAGTGGGTTACTTGGATTTTTTACAAAATATTTTAATACCTGAGTTAAGACAACTTTTTTCCGGATACTGTTAATCCTGCAGACATTTATAGAAACACATGGATTCAACAAGGCGGAGCTACACCATATTATGCAGCAGCGGTACGAGCTTATATTGATCAAGTTTTTCCGCATCGGTGGATCGGTAGAGTGGCGAAATTGAATGGCCACCCTGTTCTCCCGATCTGACGTCACTAGATTATTTTTTGTGGAGTTATTTAAAATCAAATATCTACAGTAGTAAATCAACCACAATCGATGACTTAAAATACCGGATAAGACATGAAATTAATCATATCAGCGCAGAGATGTTGCAAAACGTTCTGGAAGAATTACAACAACGCCTATTTTTTTGTCAAGAAATGAACGAAGCCCAGTTTGAGCATATGATTTAAACTATTTTTAATTACTGTAGGTAAATAATAGTAGATACTTCAGACTTTATTTCCTTCTGTGGCACCATTAATTGTATAAAACCAACTATTGAAAATTGATTGTCATTATCAAGAGAGAATTGAAAACTCCTTTAAACGTGGTATCACACGCTACCCCTTTTCATTTGAAATTTTTAAAGGGGTAGTTATTACCCCTAGGTGTTGAAGGGGTAGGTGAATAGTTTTATTCAAAAAGTGTAGTTTTATATATAAAAGTGACCTGTTTCAGGATTTTTCTTAATAATAAATAATGGTTGTTTAAAATACAATGTCAGAAACTTACTGAATTTTATTACTTATTAACCATATACAGCAACCTCTGGCTATGTACAATGTTTTTTTAGATTAAATGCGAAATTTTCAGCGAAAAATACGCTCTCTCGTTATTCAAGAGGTATAGGCTCCGAAATTTGCTCGCGAATACGGGGGTTGTAGTTCTATACAAACCGCGGGAGTTCGTTGTGTTATTGAAGAAAAATAGAAAAAAATATTAAATGTGAATTTTAATGTCAATTTACAATATTGAGGTAAAAAATATATGCATTTAGATAAAATCGATGTATTTTTGGGTTAAAAATATTAGAAATCTTTGGTTGTTTCCTTCCGTTTTCGGAACAAGCGAACTTTCGAAGACGCGTCGGAACTTAGAACTTCGTTCCCAGTCGTCGTCCATTCTGCAAATCTCTTCTGTGAAGTTATCCGCTATGCAAGAATCTTTGCAAGATTTATTATTGTTACTTCTGATTCCTCCTGTGTTATCACTGAAGTATCTCCATGTTGGGATCACAATTCTTCAATCGACAGTTCAGCATTGTGGACATTAATCATTTCCTGTATATCTTGTAGATCGAAGTCTGCAAAACCTGCTCCGTCCAGTGATCTTCCCACTTCCCATTCTTTCAAGTACATCAGCCGGGGCTTCAGACGTTGAGGACAGTGTTGATGTTGAAGAACCCCACAGTATGCTGGCCAGATATTTTTCCATGCAGCACTTAAAGTTGTTTTCCTCACTTCATTCCGTGCGGCTTTCGTGTTTTCTACTGCATTCATTCATTTCAGAAAGTGCGAACAGTATCAGTGCCGCCTTTACTTCTTTCAGTTTCATATAGCATTTGTGTCAACGTTAAGCGAAGGTAATGTTTGAATGTAGAACTTATACTTTGGTCACACAGCTGGATTAGGGAGGTAGTGTTCGGTGATAAAAACCTGATATTTATATTTTCATCAGTAAACTGCAAATTTGCAGCTTCCCTTGTTAGATGTTTGGTCCCGAAATATTGCGTCATCTCTGGACAAAAGCTATTTTTAGGCCAGTCCTCGAACAGTACAGCTGTCATCCAGGCGTTCTTGTTGGATCTCCAATGCACAGGTAGAGTAGATTTACTGAGGTTCTTGAATGCCCGAGGATTTTCGGAATAATAATTAAGAAAAGGTTTGCACCTGAAATCTGTGTATCTGTCTTTGATGCCTTTAAATCCAGGGGTTCGTCGCTCTTCTTGGGATACGAATGTTCGAGAGGGCATACGTTTCCAATATAGACCGGTCTCATCGGCATTGAATATTTGGCCTTTACTGTAACCTTCCAAATCTGCAGTTTCTTTAAGTGCATCAGTAAATAATCTAGCTGCGTTTTCATCAGCGCTTGCCGCTTCTCCTGTGAATTTTCTGTTGTGCAATTTATGTCTTTGCTTAAACCTATCAAACCAGCCCTTAGTTGCATTAAAGGTTTCTTTGCTGATAGAAGCTTCACCATCCGCGTTTTAGGTTTCATACAAAAGCTTGCTTGGGCTCAAATTGTTATTGAGTCCATTCCAATTCGTTTTTGATTGTTGTCTTCCGTCCATTCTAATAATATTTTTTAAATTTTTTCAATTATTGGTTCAGGCACTTTTTTGGTAATCTTCGCAGAGGTCGAAGTACATTGTAAAATCGTTTGTTTAATATTTTCTTTCTGGGATTTTATACTTCGCACAGTAGACTCGTTAATGTTGAAGGTGCGTCCTACAGATGATGTACTTTCACCAGATTCGTGATGTGAAATAATTTTTAGCTTCGTTTCTTAGTCTAAAACTTTTTTCGATCGCTTTTTTATTGACGCCAACATGATGAAGATAATGTTATAAACACAAAACACATGTGCGAAGTAAAGATAATAGACTATGACTGAGTTGTGTCGAGTCTACCCGGGTCCAACTTACTTTAAACCGTACTTCTTTTTGAGAAACAACATTCATTTCAAAATAAAGACTTCGTTTACAAAATTTCCCATTTAATTTAATCAAGATAGCACATATCGTCTAATTAACTTGAACACTGAAATTAATACTTTTGGTAATCTTTACTACGTTTTAAAATTATTTTTAGTACCGTGGCATTTGTAACTTAATTACATGTCACTTTTGCAACAATAATAATTTAATATATAGTAGGTATATCTATTGAATAGAGTCAACACAGTAATGTTTCTTGTATATTTCTTACTATGTATGAAAAATTGCAGACCTTACAAACGAGTTGATATGGTAGTACGTAATCCCTAACATTTACGATATCTACCATATTCTTTTAACAACATACTACTGTTATTGTATTGTGTATTTTGAATTATATCATATAATTGTTATGCCTTGCTAGTCTTTGTTTGAAGACATACCATTTAAACATTATTCAGTTGTGTTTCTAATGTCATGAATTGTTTGTAAAACGGCTTTCATTTATTATAAATATAATGTTATATATACAAGTATGATTAACATGAAATTCTTATTCATTATAGGTAGCTCTCATTATTGCAAATAGCGAATACGACCAACGTATTACCTGTAAAATTAAAATATAGTGCGGCGCATTTAAACAATGTAACTACTTACCGCTGCTAGAGATTCCAGGGAAATATAGACTATTGTATATAATTTTATAGCGAGAGGTTTCCTGGCTCGTTCCATTAGCAGGAGAAGACATTTTTGAGATTTCCATCCTAGTGTGTACCATTTCGAAAGATAACATGCATCTATCAGTTGGCAACTCTGAAATCAGTAGAGTGAGAATTGTGTATCGCTAAAAGCACGCACAATTTTTATACCTTATACATAATCTCGTTCCCAAGCCAATGATATACTGCCATTTGGGCGAATGTCACACAGGTATATGTCCCAATGAATACAACATCAATAGTAGTCTTGCTTCCCTAAAGAAACCTACTTTTGACTTTCAGCGAATAGTTACAAGTGGTTATCGTAATGTTAAATCCTTAGATTGTTTTGGTTTAAGTAACAAAAAAAAAACATCTTTAGGTGTAATCCGCTAATTTCTTGTACTCAATGCGAATATTAATTCACGTTTTTTTGATGTAGTAACTCAATATTGTCTCAGACGTTATTAATACAGATAATTAAGGTTTACGTTTATTTTCGGTGCGTGTTGGTGGTACTAGTAGAGATGTGGAACCACAAGATTATTTGTTACTTCCCCAGTAAAGTACAGGTGGTCGGAAATGCATCGAAATGTAATAATGTAACATATGACAGAGTAAATCAAATCCAATTGTCGAAATCGAAATGCATTTTTCGATTATCAATATTATATTTTTATTATTTAAACAATTTAATGTAAATTATAAAATCCCATATGTGTTGACCAAATAAAAGATTGAACGGATCAACAAAAAAAGTAAATTCGAAAAGTTGCAGAAAGAAAACCTTCAAATCTGATAAATTCCGCTTAATGGCGACCGGTTGCATTATTTTAAAGTATAAAAGTTGTTTACAGACATTTAATATTACAAAACTTTTGCTATGCTTTATACAAAGATGAAGTATAACAAATCAGAACAATATAGTAAACTCAAACTATTGTTATATGACAATTGTATCATCTACACATACAGGGTTATTCATGGAACTGGCTTGTTAGAACTTGTAGAATTCTACAATTCTGAAAACTTGTGGTTACCGATAGTGTCATCTGGTCTCATTGGCGAAACTATTTACGCTTTTGTATCACTGTCGGTTTACAAAAGGTTCATCTCAACTTTCTTATCCTCGAATGTCAAAATAATTGATATTGTATTTGTATGTCAAGCAAAATAACAAATCCAATACACTACAGAAAAGAAACGAAATTTTAGATTTATTTTCCATTCATGGAGAATGTAGTAGAATTGTGAATAGTACATGTCGAGTATTTAACAACACATATCCAAATTTATGCAGAATAACTCAGAAACAGCTGATTTTGGGTATAAGGTACTAAGTTTTGATGCAGAGTTGCTTAAATTAAGAAAGTTGAAGTAAATTTCCGGTAAAGTCGAACTGATATAAAAGTGTCAATAATTTCGCAAATGAGACCAGGTGACACTATTTGTAACTACAAGATTTCAGAATTGTAGGAGTTCCGGAACATCGATAAAAGTTCTAACGAACCAGTTCCGTCAATAACCCTGCATATGTTTTGATAGCGTTTTATGGGCTCTTTGGAATTAGCCATGTTTTGTCATCATGTTCGGAAATTTTTATTTCTTTTATCATTTTTATATAATTGTCATTATTTAAATTTTATTTTTGAAATGAAATTAGTATGAAAACATTTGGATCACATTTAGAAATCATGCGTCTTATTAAATTTGTATTTTCGCTACACCCGATTGAGCGCTAATGTCAATCGCTTTCCAGGCTGAATTCGGGTACCCTGTATGCTAGCATCAAGGGTTGAAACTTTAGTCTCTATCTCCAATTAAATAAAGTTACAGTTACATCTTCTGTTACTATATAAATAATTGTCTAAATTACTTTCGGTGTTTAGATTTGTCAAAATTACACAAAACAACAATTAACGGGTCGATGGCCGCAGTGGTTAGGCGGCTGACTATTGTTGTGAGCAGACGATAGGTGCCGGGGTTCAATTCTCTGGAGGGACGGTGACATTTTTTCAGAGAGTTTAATCCCGGATCGACTTGCCATTCGCTGTTGGAAGCAAAGTGATTAACAGCGCGGCATCATAAAAGGCGATATGATGCTGTCACAAAGCCATTTAAACACAACTTACACACACTAAACTACACCGCAAGAGTTGCAGTGATAGCCAGACAAGTGATACAGCTTACGGAGTCACGGCAACTAAGCACCCACCACACATTAAAAAAAAAATTATACATCATGCGAACAACATTGGCATGCAGTACCAGCAAAACTGCAGGCTAGATGGGAAGCAAGCCGTCAGTAGACATACTCCATAGAGATTTTATCATTACTGATTTAAGTTGGCGTAAAGCGGGGATATGATATGTGGTAAACAAAGTCAGTTTTAAATTTTGAAAAGTTAAGAAAAATATTTAAAATTTGTGTTCGATAATAAATTATCCTAAAACTGAAAAAGTCAACATTGAAAAAGGGACATAAATGCGAGTAGTCTATTCATCAAACAATCCCCACCCCTCTATTTTTTTAAATATTTTAAAATTTTTATTTTCTAGAAAAATACACAAGTTATGCAGAATTCATCCATATATATTAAATATGCTATAAAATAAATAAGATTTATTTTCATTTGATAAAAATTATACGACCAAAAACAGAACACCTCACTATGTAAAGATAAATTATTAGATTATAGTAGTGATAATAAATCTCGTGTACCAATGAATTACATCTATCTGACAAAAATGTCTGAAAAAAGTTACGGCTGTTTATCATAGATGTTGCATATGCCCAACATTTCTTTAATGTTTCAATTATTAAAAAAGGTTTGATGAAAAATTTTTCTGATATAGACGTAATTCATTTCTACGCTATTTTACTTTATTATTTTATTTTATTTTATTATTTTACTTTATTATCACGACTATAACCTAACTATATTACTTTAACGTCATACAATCATTTTTTATACCTAGTTGGAGGTCTCGCCTCATAACGGATATATAATTAATCGATTCAGCTTGTGTTGTCTCTGGTAATCCATTTTGGCAGTACTAGATTTTTATTTTAACAGTTTTACCGAATAAAGTTTATGGAAAAACACTAGCTAGAAGAATATATTTGTCGCGTAATGCCTCGTACACACCTAAGCTGCAACATGTAATGCAACGTGTAACGCAACGCATAATGTAACAAGTGTGGATGGATGTTGCGCGTTGCAGTTGGTGTTGCACCGAACGCGCACTGACGATCCGCGCGATGTCGGTTTTTAGCGCGCCATCAAAGGAATGTTCGGTTGCAGTGTGGACGGAAATTTTGCTAGACGTATAGTGTATACGTATGTACAAACGCGCACAAATGTTATCTGGCATTTAAATTTATTCGTTTTGCTTCCACTTAACACTGTCATTAATAATATTTTATAAATTCTATGGACGCGTAGACTGTTTGGATTTCTATATATTGTTTGTTTAGGAAAAGAAATTTGAAGGGTTTAAACGTTCACAGTCAGAATCACGCAGTTCTACTGGTGCGCTTGGAGTAAAAAGTATATTAATTACTTAATTCTCTGTAACCAAATTATCTCTTAATTTATTGCCAATACAGTAAATAATTATGGACGATTGGGACGGAAAAAAGACACTTTTGCTAATACGGCTCTATGAGGAAAAAGAAAATTTATGGAACCCAAAAATCAAATTACAAAAAGACTAATTTAAAGTTAGATAGTTGAAGAGAGAGAAGAGAGAGAAGTTGAGAAATACGTGAAGCAAATTTTCGAAATCTGTACTTGACATTCGCAAAAAATTCTTATATTGACCGTCAACCTTGCGATTTTAAGTCAAGAAGAAATTCGTTTTCACTTAGTTTTTCCTATAATTTAGTGCGCCACCATCTTCGTGATTTTTTATCGGTAACTAATTCTTGTAAAAGTGTAAAAGCTGCAGACGCTACAGCCATATGATAGAATTCGTTCACGCGCGCACCCATGCTCGACGAACACGATGGAACATTTGTGCAAACGAAATGCGCGTTATTTGTTGCACTGTAAAATTAAAACCGTCCACGTTGCATTACACGTTGCATTACATGTTGCAGCTTGAGGTGTGTACAAGGCATAAGAATTGCTTTTCGATGTGCACCCCCACATATCATTAGAAAACCTACTTAAAATCCAGTACTCACTAGTAGGTGCAAAAAGTATTTCGAGATTTCAAAATGGAATTGTGAACATTTACTCAACAAAGTTATTCTTAGCAAAAGATATAGCTTTAAAATTTATCTACCATACGTTTTACTGTATTTGTGACAGTTTGATAGTATCTGCATACCGTAGATCAAATGTGTCACATATTAGTAATATACTACTTATTATTGTTGGTACACAAACACGCTTTCATGTTATTCAACTGAAAACTTCTTGTCAATCAATCAATACAGTTTGTCTCAACTTCTTAAGGCGTGTCAAGAGAGTATTGGCTACAGACACGATATGGATTTGCTGATATTTCATAGAAGATTAGTATTTAATAATTACAAATAATAATAAACGAAGGCAAAACATGGTTTTTTCTTTAGCTAAACAACAGTATAATTTTTGATATAATAAATCAATAGATAGCCATTTGCTCAAAACTTTTTATAAATATTTGTCTATACTTAATATGCAACTGATGATTGATCATTTTTTTGTGTAGATGTTGGAGCAGGTTCTGGTTGTATGTGCTAGCAAGCTGTGGCTTTAGTGAATATTAAAACATATTAAGTTTTCTGAGAATGAATCTTTACGATATTTTTCATTCAGTTAAACGTTGTTTAGTAGTTCAGCAATTTTATTTCTAACGAATATTTGTTATTATGTATTTGTTCTTTGTTACTCCCAGAATCAAATTTTCTCCTTCTAATTATTTTTTTTTAGTTAATTATGATGAATTTTGTATCATAAACAAGAATTAGTTGATATGGAATATTGATTAACGATGTAGTTTTAAGACCTTAAAAGCGGAATTTAAAGAAGTAGCTATTATATACAACACTATGAGTGGTACCGAATGTTGTATAATTTTATACCAATATGACGCAGTGAAAATTTGAAACTCCTCATAAGATAATACAAAAATAAACTAAAATGCAAAATGAACCTGCTGGCCAGAGGGTTAGAAGGTTTACGTCTGCAGCGTAGTTGACACGTTGAGTTAGCCTGACTCTCTGATTGGTCCTACTCACTACGTTAGTGCCGAAATGTCTAGCTTGTAGTTTTTGTAATTTTTGTACTCTTACTTTACTTTACTTTACTTTGTATTTTAGTTTATTTTTATATTGTATAGTGAGACAATAGGGTAAATAATTTCGCTAATGGAACGAGATAACACTATCTCTAACTACAAGTTTTCAGAACCATTAGATTTCCGGAACATGGACCTGTATAATTATAATACTACTATGACGCGATCAAAAGCTCCAACGTCCTTATAGTACAGATCCGGACCGTGGAAGCCTTCGACATCACTCATTAGATACAATGACTTGACAAAAGATTGTTAATACAGAGAAAAGGAAATAAATGTGGGGAACTGCATCGATCGATTGTGAGAAAACTATAGCTAGGAATAATCTGAAATTTTGGCACTATACTAAAGTCGATGGGGGCCACTCGCCTAAAATATTTTCAAGATGGCGGCGCTTCGGGATATACCGGAAGTAAGCACCAAGTTCGTTATTTTAAATAGAATATCCTGTATATTGACGCGCTTTTAGATTCTACGTGAAATTCTAAATATATCTAATGTATAATGTCATATATCTAAGTCTAACCCTTTTTGACTTATTTACATTCTTATGCTAAATTTGACGTTTGCAGGCAGATAATCAATTGCACTTTTTCCATATAAGGATTAGTTTATTATTTATTTTGAAGTAAGGTTTCTCAAGTAGATGACCTAATTAAATACTATTTGTATAAAATTGTTACAATTATTCATACAGAGTGTTCGAAATATACGACTGAATATCAAATCGGAAAAATTACTGAAAGTCAATTTTTTTTTAATGGAAAGTGGCATTTTTTGTAATTTTATCTTGTTCGGAATTAAAAATGAGGGTAACCTTGCATAAGTATGTCTATTATAAAAATGGATAGTTTTCGAAATATTGGCAAGTTAGTATTTTTATCTTCTACAATACATACCTACTATTTGCATTAGTTCTTTTTTAATTATGTAGTTAGCCATGACAGTATTTAGAAAATTATACATACATTTTGAAAAATGTATGTTATACATTTTTCAAAAATTTATTTGGTCAAAAACGGTGCATATTAGATATAATAAGTGCTTATAAAAGTACTAAGCAAGTGGTTATGTATTAATTCATCAAAAGCAATTTTTTATTCGAAAAAGTTGGCTTTTGCTTATGAGAGTTTGTTAATTTTTTTTTATGTGTTGTGGGTGCTTAGTTATTTTTGATATTTATAAAATTGCTAAAGACCCGATTGCTAGATGTAAGCTTAAGTATACCTTAGGGCCATATGTATTTATAGTTCGTGGTTAAGGTTGTGCCGATGCTGCACGCGATTTTGACGTGAATGTCATTACAAATATGTCAAAATTGCGTGCTCAGGCATCGGCACAACCTCAAGCACGAGCTATAAATATGGCCCTTATTCCGCTCATAAAGTACGTCCAAAGCTGGAAATTATTAAAATATAAATTTTTCAAGAAACGCCTAACTTGATGAAAATGGAAAGTGAATTTAACTGTCTTGAAAATTATTCTGGGTGGAATTGTTAACATTGATGCAAAAGTTAGACGCGATTTTGTTATGCGATTGTAACGGTTAGATACATTAAGTGTAGTCTCTAACAGGAGTAATTATTACTCCAATTATGTTACTACATACACCAAATATTTTATAATACCTCTTTTATAATACATGGCAAATATATAAAAGTTTGAAAATTTAAAAGCATTTTGAGTAAAAATATCAGTTTACTTTACTGTAACTTACCATTATTGCGAATAACACAGCATTGCATATTATATAGCATCCGCAGATATATTGGAAGAATAAAGGTAGCGATAGAAGCATGGTCATATTTTGTACGTATCTGAAAGATAATACGATTAGAAATGTTTCTTCTGATGATTAATTCAGAAGACTGTTCAAGTTCTTCATGGATTTACTAATTTTAGCGCGCTACTCATTCTTTGTGTCGACACTTGCTCAACTAATATGCACTTTGGTTGGCAACTTATGTATTCTATTATATAAAAATTGTTGTCAGTTATAAACAAACAAATTTTTAGCCGTTACTGTACTGTAAAAGTACCTACACTAATATTATTCAGGATCTGGGTCAGCTAGTTAATTGTGCTTACACGTTTATCATTTTATGTAAGGAAAGGCATTCTCTTAATGCTTTTTCTACATTTCCAGATATTGCATTGGTATTCCCAGTATTGGAACCATCCAAGCTAATTAGCCGCTCCTCGAGTATCTTCAGTTGTCCAATACATATGCCTAGTAATGACATCAGCAATAAGTCGAAACCAGGCGAATTAATTGCAAAGTAAAATGCAACTGGCAGGTGCAGAATATTATAGACAAGCTTGTATCGTCCTATGTCTACTGGACAAGGCATTAGCGGTTCGATTTTTGTTATTACTGGTAAAACAGCTGCAACTACGAAAAGTGCACCTATCGTTACCATAAAGTACCTTGACATTAACTTGCTGATTTTCTCTACCACCAGTACATGCCTGCTTAATTTATTGTCTGACGTATTGAATATATCCGACTTCAGTATCTCTATTATACATAGATAATGTTTTTCGTTCCTAAGAACTGCTAATAATTTTACAAGAATGGTTAACATAGGTATCACAATGCACATCATCCGGTTTACAAACATAGGGTTATTTTGTCTTACACCCTTAATGATATTAAGTAGAAGTACGCTTAGCGCGACAGTATATACCATAAAATGTAACACCATCTTCAATATTCGTAATTTTCGTTTATTTCGAGATGGTAACAGTCCCTGTTTAGAGAGAATCCATCTCGGTATTGATATCACATGCAAACAATTCATGATAGTTGGACAAATTATGTGTTACATAATATATATTCGTAATGCTGTACTAATAAACTTACTAGTAAAATATTTGGGGGGACGTTGTATTTATAAACGTTTCCTGACATAGCGGAAATTAACTAATTAAAGGCATTAACTTCAATTTCTGATTATTGATTACGGGATTCTATATACAGTTTCATATAATACGCTTGTGCATGTATTTTATATCTATACGTAACTATTTACATACGATGTTCCAGTAGAATCTTTATAAATGCGGGATAACTCATATTGATACTACACAGTTTACATATTTTGTGTCTAACCTGCTCAGTGATTTACGGGTAGCTCGAAATGAAATAAAATAAATTAAAGGACAAGTCACCAAAACGAGGTTTTCAAAATGCAAACCTTCCTTTCTGGCCTACCTGACTGAAATATGGTGACACACCGAAAGCAGCAGGCTCAACGTAGAAGAGATGGATCGAGAGACCACTGATTTCAAACTGAGGCTTCAGAACTATCTAGTGTATTTACTCTCGGAGTCAGAACCAGAATAAGCAGTTGGGGAATGGGTAAAAGTGAAACGTGTCATATGGAAACAAGATGAGATTTGTTTTTTTTTTTTTTTTTTTTTTAATGTGTGGTGGGTGCTTAGTTGCAGTGACTCCGTAAGCTGTATTACTTGTGTGGCTATCACTGCAACTCTTGCGGTGTAGTTTTAGTGTGTGTAAGTTGTGTTTAAATGGCTTTGTGACAGCATCATATCGCCTTTTATGATGCCGCGCTGTTAATCACTTTGCTCCCAACAGCGAATGGCAAGTCGATCCGGGATTAAACTCTCTGAAAAAATGTCAAGATTGAACCCCGATTTTCTCTCACAACAATAGTCAGCCGCCTAACCACTGCGGCCACCGACCCGTTTAAAAACAGAAATAGGAGAAACTACATAAATTTGATATTAGTTAATAATTCAAAAGTTAAAGTTAGATTGGCGTAAAAATAGGAAATATACGAGCGTAGGTTTGAGCAATTAAGCATAAATTCAATTAAGCACATTACATATTAAATGATACGTTGCGTAAAGTTCAATACCATTATACAATACCATTATGCAGGATATGTCACGATATGATTTGGTTAAAGAATATAATTAATATATGTATCTATTTTGTGACGTTTATGTACTTATCCCTAAACTCCTGAACTATTTCCCGATTTTATTTAGCTTTGACTGTATAGGCCGACCGATTTTCGCACGTTTTGAGGAAATCTCTGAAATGTACGGCCTCAGAGCTCTTTTTCTTTAACAATAATAATCGCGCAAACCGAATTCCGCTATCTCTACAACAACTACAGCGTATTTTTCGATTGTTGGTAAAATATATACATAAGTGTAGCCCTATGTATCGCTTTTCTTGGGTGCTATCAAAAAAACGATTTCGATATCTTTGAGACACTTTTTCGAGTTACATCCGATGAAATAAGGTTTATTTTGATTTATTTCTTCGTTCTTTCGCAACTGCAACTTGTGTTGTTGTAAATGTAACAGCGTGTATGTTTCCTCAAAAATGAATGGAAAACTGAACGAAAATTCCTGAAATATATGAAAAATCGGTAATTCAATATTTATAGAATTCCTCATATAGTATAATTTTTTTTATGTGGTGTGTGCTTAGTTGCAGTGACTCCGTAAACTGTATCGCTTGTCTGGCTATCACTGCAACTCTCGCGGTGTAGTTTTTGTGTGTGTATGTTGTGTTCAATTGGCTTTGTGACAGCATCATATCGCCTTTTTATGATGCCGCGCTGTTAATCACTTTGCTCCCAACAGCGAATGGCAAGTCGATCCGGGATTAAACTAATAATAATAATAATAATAATAGAGCGTTTGCAGTGCGTTTAGGTCCATAGATGTGTGAAATCTCTCTACTGCCTTCTGTCCGCTGCTTTTCTGCTCCAGTCCCTCATCTGGTTTTCCTTTATAATTTCCTTTACAGGTTTTCTTCGCTTTCTTCTGGATCGCTTCCTTCTTCTCTTCTGTTCAGGTTTCTTCCACGCTATTGTTTTGACTAATCCCTCGTCTATCATTCTCTCTATGTGTTCTACCCATCGCAATCGTTTTAACTTCACCACATCGCTGATTATTATTGGTTCATGCAACATTTCGTGTACTTCTTCGTTTCTTCGCTTTTCCCATCCAACCATTGTGCTTTTGCTTCGCTATATTGTGTCTAATATTTTTCTTTCCCATTCAATTATTTTTGTTCGTATTCTTTTGTCATTACCCATGTTTCAAGTCCGTATGGGTTGGTCTTAAGACAGTTTTGTATATCCTTATCTGTTTACACTTCTTTAGATCCTAATATGTTATGTCCACTAGCACATCTGTTACTTGTGATCATTCTTAGATTTATTACGGCTTCGTTGGATTTTTGGATTCATGCAACTTCATGCAATTAATTGCATGAAGTTGCTTTTGTCTTCGTTAATGCCACTATTATTAATTTTCTTGTTAAGTCTATTACTTCTTTCTTGCTTTTGTCGATTAATGCTACATAAACCGTATAAGCCAACTATTCATAACTTTTTATGAAGATTGTACCTTTCCCATTGATTGCTAATCTTTTCATTTCGCCATCATTTCATCCCCGTTGCTAATTAAATTTCCTTCTTTGCTTTTATAGTAAACCGACGTTGTTTAGTAACCTTTGAGTATGAGCGGAGTATGCATAGCGTGCGGACGTGATTGTGCTCCGTTATTAAGGTATAAATTCTAAGTGCGTCTAAATTGTTTTTACAATAGATTGATAAAGAACTGAGTAAAACTATGAATATAGTGCATATAGTGTCTATGTGCAGTGATATGTGTGGACATTAGGGCACAATAAATTAAAATAAGAATTGATCGACACCTACGTATTGCTTATATACATATGTTATAAGTATACAAATATTCGATAGCAGTGATTTTGCAAGTCCGCAAAAAACTCTATTGACCAATATAGGTCAGTGGAAAAACTTGCGACTGTGTACAAATATGGCAAGTAATAAGTGTCTTAAATGTAATATTGATTTTAAAAGAAATGAAAAGCCAGCAGGATGTTTTAACTGCGGCGGTATCACATAAAATGCTCTGGAATAAATGCTAGTAGCGAAGAAAAGGCAAGAGCTGTATTGGATTTAAATGGAATAAAATAAGTATGTTTACACTGTGAAAACAGCGGTATGAGACAACAAGTTGGGGAATTAAAAACTCAAGTCGAGATATGTTTCGACACAATAAATGAACAGAGTAAAATAATCGACAGAACGAATAAAATCATTCAATCATTAGCAAATGAAAATGTAGAAGAAGGCAAATCTTACAGTGAGGTATTAAAGAAAAGTAATGAAATAATAGTAGTTAAACCTAAGAATGAAAATCAGCAATGTAAAAATACGGAAAAAGACATGAAATCAAAAATTGATTTGAGTAAATTAGCAGTAGGTATTGCGAAAATTAGGAATACAAGCAAGGGAGGAATTGCTATTAGCTGCGCTAGCAATGACAAAAGAAAAATTAAAGGAATCAGTTGAAAAACAACTAGGAGATAAATATAACATATTTGAACCAAAATTAGGTAATCTTAAAGTAATTGTAGTCGGAGTAGAAGGTGATGTTGTTGGTCAAGATAATGAAAGTATACTTGATAGAATTATAGTACAAAACGATCTAGAAATATTAGATGATAATATTAAAAATAAAATAAGTATCCAAAGAAAATATATTAACAAAAGTAAAAAACACTATGGCAACGTAATGTTGCAGATTGAAGCAGATACATATAAAACTATTATCAGAAAGGGTAGATTAAATATAGGCTGGAAAAAATGTGATGTATATGATTACTATAACATTATTAGATGTTATAAATGTAATGGGTACGGACACTTTGCACAAGACTGCAAGAATAAGGAATCATGTGGAAAATGCGCAGGAGATCATAAAACAAAAGACTGTGATAGTGATTTGAAGAAATGTATTAATTGCGTGAAAACAAACGAAAAATTTAATATTGATTTAGATTTTAACCATTCATCGTTCGACAAAGATTGTTTATGCTATAAGAGGGCTAGAAAGAATGAAGTCAAAAGTTAAATATGAATAGCAATTAGATGAAACAAACAGTAATAAACAAGTTGTCGTTTTCAATTGTCAAGGATTCTTAAATAAAAAAGATTCTATCGTACATTTATGTAATGAGTGGAAACCGTTAGTATTAGGTTTGGTAGAAACACATATAGACGATCAAGTAACCACGAATGAAATTAATATAGATGGATATGAAGTGATAAAAGCATCAACAAACAATAGGAGAACCGGAGGAGTACTGGTATATATTAATAAGACAGAACTATAAAATACGTAATATACATACATGTAGATACTTACGTGTGGATGGTGGGTGTCGAATTGATTATATGCAATGAAAAGTATTTATTTAACATTCTATACCATCCTCCAAATACTGTGGACCATCAGTTTGTTCAATGGGTTGAAGAGTGTATAGATGGTTTTGCTAATTTTCGAGGAAACACAGTAATGATAGGAGATTTTAATATAGATTATAGTAAAGATACGTACTACAGTAGAAAAATTAAAGATATATTCTATAGAAATGATTTAAACCAGATAGTCAATAATTTTACGAGAATAACGAACACAAGTTCAACACTAATTGATTATATCGTTACAAATAACAAAGACTTACAACACAAAGTTTGCCTAACGCCAAAAATCAGTGACCATTCCATATTAACGATAGATGTCGGAATTGACTATGAAGCCACTGAGAATAGAACCAAAGTAGAAATTTTTAGAAGGACTTTTAAGGATTACAATATAAATATATTTCACGAATTGCTTCTCAAGTTAGATTGGAATAGCTCACAAAATATAGATAAAATGGCTCGAGATTGGAGATATGGAATTAAGAATATTCTAGATACAATGTGCCCCGTGAAGAGGATTGTCATACCTAAGCAATATTTAGTGAACAAGTGGATTAACATTGAAATAATAGAAGCCATGAACATTAGAGATGCACATTATAGAGCCGCTGTATTTTGTCAAACTACAGAGAAGTGGCAAGAATATAAAGAGTCTAGATATAAAGTTGTTAATATGATAAAAGAAGAAAAAGAAAAATATTTTATGTCCATGTTAGATGAAAATAGAAGCAATTCGAAGGTACTTTGGGAGAACTTAAAAATGCTACTACCTAGTAAAAGAAATATACAACAGAAAGGTATTATTTTTAATAATAAAGAAGTGCATCACACATTTGAAATAGCAGTCAAATTCAATGAATACTTTGTGTCGAGCATAGATGATATTATAAGAAACATACCTATACAGAATCTAGATGACAACACTATTCTGAATAACATAACTAAGCACAAGGAGTTATCATCATTTACAAAAGTAACAATGACTGAACTTAAAAGTATTATAAAATCACTCAAGAATACGGGAGACGTGGCTGGTGATGGAATAAATTCAAAAATACTTAAGGATATACGCTTGGTGTCTGCTAATAGGTTGTTGGATGTAATCAACAACTCTATGCAAACAGGAAAAGTTCCAGATGATTGGAAAACATCATACATAACGCCGATTCCCAAAATTAGTGGAACTAACTTGTGTGAAAATTTTAGGCCGATTAATACTGTTCCCGTATATGAGAAAGTGTTAGAACTATGCGTGAAAAGACAATTGGACAATTTTTGTGAAAAAAATGGCGTCATAGTGCAAAATCAATTAGGATTCAAAAAAGGACACTCATGTGAAACAGCAGTAGCTGACATTTGTGACAAATGGCTAAAGGAAATTTATAGTGGAAAAATGGTATTAGCTGTCTTTATTGATTTTAGAAGAGCGTTTGAAACGGTGAATCGTCAATTATTATTAAAAAAACTAGACAAAATCGGTTTGAAAGATATAGTGCTTAAGTGGTTTGGTTCATACTTAAATAACAGAACTCAAAAAGTGAAATACAATGGTGTTGAATCATGTTCAAAAAGTGTGAGTCACGGTGTGCCTCAAGGAACGGTTTTGGGACCATTATTATTTAATTTATAAGTTAATGATATGATCACAACTGTTAATAAATCAGACATCTGCATGTTTGCTAATGATACCATGATTTATATTAGTGGTAACAATTTAAATGAAATGGTACAGACAATGAATAATGAGCTCGATTTATTATCTAAATGGTTGTATAGTCATAGTTTGAGTATAAATATCAAGAAATCTAAATTTATGGTTTTAGCTAGTATGTATATACTTAATAATATTGATTTGAGTAACATTCATATAAAACTAGGTAATTTTAAACTGCAGAGAGTTGATAGCATAAAATATTTAGGTGTAGTAATAGATAAAAATCTACTTTTTAAGGAATATGCTAAATATATAATGCATAAAATGTCTCTAAAGGTTGGATTTCTTAACAGGGTGGGTAAATATTTATCGACGTATGTTAAAACACTATTATATAAGACTATCATTGCACCACACATTGAGTTCTGTACTACAATATTATTAAATCTCAATAAAAATGAAACTGTGCAACTCCAGATAATTCAAAACAGAGCTATGAGAATTATATTGAAATGTAATCGATATACTCCAATAGCACTTATGTTAGGTACACTTCAATTTATGAATGTTAGACAAAGAATTTACTTCAAAAGTATAATATTTGTGCACAAACTGAAAAACAATATGTTGCCATGTTATCTTAGTAGAAAAATAACAATTGTCAATGAGATTCATAACTACGAAACTAGAAGTATAAATAATTTTTATATAAATCATTATAATAGAACACAAACTTCTAAAAATGTATTTATTCAAGGACTAAAACTCTATAATAACCTACCGCATGATATTAAAAATGTTATGAGTATCAATTTATTCAATGATTTACTTTATAGATACACATTAACGCATATCTAATGTAGTAATTAATTCTATTAGGCATGATATGCTAGCATAGGGTGAATACAATTTAGTAAGAAATATTTGTTTATATATATATACGTATAGATCTGTGTATATACTAATAGCTAACGCTAAATGAATAATTTACTTACTTACTTACTTACTTACTTACTTACTTACTTACTTACTTACTTACTTACTTACTTACTTACTTACTTACTTACTTTCCGTATTTCTTGAATATTCCTATAGAATTTTCTTATTACTTTTCGTTTATATTTCTTTCCATTGCTTTAATCGTATTCTCTATGACACCCTTATTCTTCTGCCTGCTTCCTGCTATTGCTTATCTAGTTTTTTTCCAATTGCTGCGTTTTTAGATTCTTCATGTCATTTTGTTTTGCTTTTCTTCTGCTTTGTTTATTATTCCAAAATTTGTTTTAATGGAACAAATTTTAGAATAAAACAATAGGAAAAGGACAAAGAAACAAGAAAACAAGAGATTAAAATAGGTACGCGGAATATCCAAGGATTAAACGAAGAAGGAGCAGTAAAAAAACCTGTTGCAAGAAATAGAACAGCACAGATAGGATATTTTAGCACTGCAAAAGGCACATGTGAAAGAGGTAAATATACAAAAGCTGGAGAAGTATGTGTAGGGTCTTTCAATAAGACGTTTCATTTTCAATAGCCCGCTATTTTAACAGTTGTCATGACTCAACCGGTAACAACTTGACAGATAACGAGTAAAAATTGCGCGGAACGATATACGCTTCAACAACGCATTGAAATTATTAAAATTGACTACAAAAATGGTGAAAATTTCGCAGTCATCGTTCGTAAAACTAAAGCATTTTTCGGTCGTCGTGAAGCGCCTTCTCAGCCAGCAATTGTGAAACTGATGGAAAAAATGTGAGCTGTCGGGACAAGTTAGTGATCGAAGATAGAATCGAACTCGTGCACGTTGCTCAAGAACAAATGAGAATATTGCTGTTGTAGCCCATAGTGTTGAGAAGAACCCAGCTTTGTCCATTTCTCATCGATCTTTGGAATTGGGCATTCCACAAAAGACTTAAAGTTCGGCTAACCCAACAACTCACGCCTACCGACCATCAACAACGTTGTGTCTTTGCTGATTGGGTCCTTCAAATGTATCAAAATGAATTTCATCGAATAATCATCTTAAGTGATGAGGCCCATTTTCACCTCGGAGGCTACGTAAACAAGCAGCATTGACGCATTTTGGGCTCGAAAAACCCAAAAATGATTGTTGAAAAGTTTCTTCATCTTTAACGTGTGACTGTTTGCTGCGGTTTTTGGTCTGGCGGGGTCATTGCACCTTACTTTTTCAAAATGAGGCTGGAGAAACTGTTACGGTAAATGAATTGCGGTATCGAACGATGATTAATGCTTTTGTATGCCCGCAATTGGAAGATATTGATGGGGACGGCGTTTATTTTCAACAAGACGGCACTACGTGCCACACAACTTGTGTGACACAATTAACAATACCATCGCTGTTTTGCGTGAAGTTTCCTGGCCGTGTGATTTCTCGAAGAGGCGTTCACAATTGCCACCGAGATCTTGTGATGTAACACCTTTAGACTTTTCCTTTGGGGATACGAGAAAGATAAGGTCTATGCCAATGACCCACAATCGATTCAAGATCTCAAACATGGAATTCGTAACGTTACCGAGGACATACAGTCTCGAATGTGCGAATTGGTGATGGAAAATTTCATGAAAAGCATAGGGTTCTGCAGGCGTAGGCGTGGCGGTCAGTTGGCTGATATTGTTTTCCATTATTAATGGCATACCCTCCTCTTTACAATTAAATAAACATCCGATGATTTCGCTTAAAAATACTGGTTGCTTTTACATATCAAAATGAAACCTCGTATTGGAAGACCCTGTATTTTACAACAGCGGGGGAGAGCATAGGAGATAACGGACAGGATTCGTAGTAAAGAAAATCTATCATAGAAGATAGAAAATTTGAACCAGCATCAGAGAAATTGTATTACCTAACAATGGAAACAGAAAATAGGAAGTTGATGTTAATATATAAATATATGCATCAACCAAGCAGAGGGATGAAAAAGAGAAGGAAATGTTTTACGAAGAATTAGAAAGAATAGTAAATGCAATACCCAAGTATAATATAAAAGTGGTGATAGGTGATACCAATCTAAAAATGTATGACGTAACGTAACCAATCAAATCGATCATGTGCTGATACAAGAACTATATGCACATTCAATAAAGAACGTAAGAACGTACTGAGGATCGGACATTAACTCCCACAATTTTTACTAGCGGCGAGAGTAGGGAAAACAGACGCCAGTGTAAGTATCTTCTCTTTTTCAAAATAGCGTCTGTAGCTTTCAGTATGGTCTAAATTACCCATAATTCTGATTGCTATTTTTGGCAGGCAGATATATCGATGTACGCTCGCTCTGGCTAGATGTGTTGTCTGCCCGCTCTATATAACTATTTCTCCGTCGCTTATTATAAATTTATTAATCGCTATGGGTGACAGTGAAGGTAGAGTTACAAGATCTAAAAGTAATGATGCTGATGAAAATATAATACAGAAAGTAGTGGGAAAAGTGTTATCTAACAAACAATTCTTGGACAAACTTATCGAAACCATAAAAGATACTCTACGAGTACACGAAACACGTTTAACGAGTCTGGAAGATGGTATCGTATCTATAAATAATAAAATTAGTTACATGTTGGAAAATCTCGAGTATCAGGAACAGTATTCCCGGTCTCACAATCTCCGTTTGTTTGGTCTACCTGAAACGCTTGCCGAAAACGTCGAAAATATTGTCACAAATCAATTCTACAAAGTCAGCGAATTGCTACTTCTTCCGGCGCATCTCATATTCTACAGGAAAGACGTTATCTGGCTCCGGCGGCGGTCGGTACTTAACCCGGTACTTCCGGAATCATATGTTGATCTCTGTGTCGCATTTATGTATGTGGCAGCGTCTTCTGGGTTGAATGTTCTGCGGATACAGGAAAAAGTAACAAAATGCTGGTTATAGGTTAAGTATGTTCTAGACTAGATGTAGGATGAGGAGAGTGGGATTAGGGAAGTCCGCCTGTGGACGCAAGGGAGTTAAGTCACGACAAGTGAATATTAGTTAGCGAATAAAGACTTGTACAAAAGTAAATTCGGTGTTGTGTTGCATTTGATTGATATACCTGAAACCTCGAAGGATAGAAGGACGCTACAAGGTAGGTACACCTTTATTATTATTAGAATTATAATTAGTACTTGGTACCTGCAAAGAATGTGCTCCCTCTGAGTAACCCCGGTCACGCATAGACCGTGACAATATAATAGTCGAATTATGTGAAAAAAAGCTGGATGTTGAAATTACTGCAAACGATATATTGGTTATTGTCATCGGTGATCTGCCAAACAAGGATCTCATTGTCCTATCATAGTGAAATTTTGTCGACGAAAGTTAAGAAATATTATATTCAAATCTAAGCGCAAGTTAAGGGGAGATTTGACAAAAAGATGATTTGCAGTTTTGCAAGATTTAGTTAAGAAGTTTGGCAGAAAATCTGTTTTTACAAGCAGTGGTAATATATTTGTGGCTATATCTGGCGTTGTCAAGAAAATAAAATATTTAAGCGACCTTGAACAAGTCATGGTAAATTCCTCTAACATGCGGTGAGATATCAACGTATACAGATCGTTGCATCGCAAGTGCCGTCAAAATATTATATCGATAGTTGAACGGTATGTCTTAGTTAAGTCCATATGCCGCGCCGGCGCCGATACATGTAGAAGGTAGTTGTCTCATATGTTCTAGCGCTTTGCGATATTTTATTACATTTTCATGTACCACGCCGCCCGTCTCGTTTTTCCTCTACTTTTACACTTCCTATCCCTAAAACTAACCTATTATTTAGTACACCGTTCTAAAATATGTGTAAGCTAGCCGACAGCCACTACTTAGATATTTTCTTTGAGTCAATGTGATGAACTAGTTGCAACCTAATACTCCTGTATACATATTTCTATATTACCTACGCTACAGTGTAAATGATAATATTTTCTATACAACGTATGTTTCTATATTATATACTCTATTTATATCTAGCCATAATTTGTTATGTATGTATATGCAATTTTGTCCTGTAATCGGTTTATCTGTTGGACAATAAATTATTCTTATTCTTATTCTTATGAGAGCTTACAAGTGTTGACTACATCATAGTAGTGTTAATATACAGATCGTTGCATCGCAAGTGCCGTCAAAATATTATATCGATAGTTGAACGGTATGTCTTAGTTAAGTCCATATGCCGCGCCGGCGCCGATACATGTAGAAGGTAGTTGTCTCATATGTTCCAGCGCTTTGCGATATTTTATTACATTTTCATTTTTTTATTATTCTAGTTGAAACAATAATCTTTTCATTTGCATTTTCTTAATATATCCTAATCTGTTAATTGTCTCATTCTTCAAGCATTTTTGCTAAACATATTCGTTTAGTTAGTGTTTCGTCGTCGTTTCTATTAGATTTTCTGCAGAGTTTAGTGTAAGATACATACAAGTATTTATTTAGTTTGTTAGTTTGGTATTTATATGTTATAAAAATAATGGAAGTTTATAATTTAGTTCAAAGAAAACAAATTATTAAGTGGTATCATCAGGAAATACCCTTAAGGCAAATAATAGAGCGCTTTTATGAGAATTATCAATCAGGACCCGCTCTAAAAACAATTCAACGAATAATAAATAATTTTGAAAGATTGGGCTGTATTATGCCGAACAAGCACAAACGTAATAGGCAGCGATTTGTTCGCCAAGACGAAAGAAATCTTTCAATTTGTGCCAGTGTCGCACAGAACCCGAAAATATCTGCATTGGGTATTAGTGAGCAGTTGGATGTTTCTAAAAGCACAGTATGCCGTGTTTTAAAGAAAAATAAATACCATGCCTACAGATTACAGAAAACAAATGAAATATTTCTCGAAGATGAAGAACAGAGAATGGAATTTTGCAAAAATATGATGCATATTTGCAATCAAAACGCAAATTTTATTGCAAATATATTATTTACGGATGAAAGTACTTTCCCGTTGCACGGAAGACATAATCCCGCTGTACCCCGACAGTGGGCAAGAGAAAACCCGCACCTAACATACAATACTAGAACTCAGTATCCCCAAAAATTAAACGTTTGGGCCAGATTACTTGGAGAGCATAAAATTGGACCATTTTTTATAGATGGCAATTTAACAGGCGAGAAGTATCAACTTGCTCCAGAATCGAATTATCCCACGCCTCCACGAATTGGCGCTCAACGTGGATAACATATGGTTTCAACAGGATGGGTGTCCCGCTCATAATAGTAGAGTTGTACGGGAATATCTTCATAATGTATTTCCAAACCGTGTTCTAAGTACCTGAGGAATTATTCGCTGGCCACCTAGATCACCAGATCTCTCCCCTAATGACTTTTTCTTATGGGGATACATGAAAACTAAGATCTATACATTTGAAAACGATAGACCAAACAATTTGGCAGAATTGCAACAAAAAATTATTAACACTTTTGATGACATTCCTCCAGCAATTTTACAGAATGCGCAACGAAGCTTCTACGATCGTTTAGCATATCGCTTTGAGGCGACCGGAAGACGTTTCGAGCATTTAATGCATTAGAAAAGTAGTCGCTTTTATGTTAACTTATAAAACAATAATTTATGACTAATAATAGATTCCCTCTGTTGTAACATATGCATATTTTTTTAACGTTTATTCCTGCAAATATGAGAATATTCATTTTTTATTTAGCTACTAATTACAGAATTTAAATTTCATTATTTTACTGTGAATTTTTGTGATAATACATAGTATTACTATTCTCCACATTGCTTTAATATTTTACATTTTTCATTCGTCATAAACATCTTCTTACAATACATATTCTGTGCACAAGTTTGCTATTCTTGTTATAACTACATATTTAGTTTTTATGAGGATAAAAACAGCGGGCACATTGTGCACGTTAAAGAAAATGTTATCATATGAGTCTACCTACATTACGTATAATTCATACCACCGGCGTAGCTATGCACGTACGCTCGGTACGACTTAGTCTTCGAACGATTTTAATAAGGTAACTCATTGAAATCGTTCGAAGATTAAGTCATACCGAGTGTACGTACATATGTACATACTACAACGCTAAGACCTGCTCAACGAAGTAACACGTCAATCGGAGCGAGCGATTGACGGCACTTGCGATGCAACGATCTGTATGTATTTATATTGCATCTAATAGTTTTTCGTTAGTTACATTTTTCTTATATACTTAGTGCTTTTTTAATTTTTTTATTTTCTAGAATTTTTACATTTAATACAGTTTCGCTATTTCTTTCACTTCTTGTATTTGAATGTATTGCCTCTGTTATTTTGTTTTTATCGATTTGCTTTTATCCAGGATGAATCACATAAATGGTTTTTCAAAATATTAAATTAGCATATTTAAATATAAGATCTCTGTGTCCGAAGCTTAACGACCTAGTTGCTTATTTGGCATTACATGAAATAGACATTTTAACTTGGCTTAATACTAATATTGGCGATAATGTCGTGTTGATAGATGATTACACCGTTTTTAGAAAAGACAGGCCGAGTCGGGGTGGTGGTGTTGGTATCTACATATGTAAGAAACACATTTGGGGCATCAATAATTTCTGTGTCGGATACTATCGAAAAGTTGTGGTTGAAACTCCAGGTCAATAATTTTGGATTCATTGTTGGGGTTGTTTATAGACCTCCTTATACTGATTATCATTCTTTTATAAGCGAAAGAGAGGATAGCTTTTCATTCTGTTTCTCTTTATACAACCGGGTTGGTGGTGATTTTAGTATTGATCTCCTGAAAAATGACGATCAATGACGACAATTGATAGATCAATCCACTCGATTTTTTGCTTTACTGGACTTGATAATAACTTCGTCTTCTGAGCATGTGGTGGCTGCGGGCGTGGAGATCTGTGACTTCTCGGATCACGATATGTCGTATTGTTTGTTATCTTGCAAATCATATTCAGATATCCCTCGTATAATCTCGTATCGTGACTTAAAGCATATCGATGCTTCCTTGTTTCAAGAACACTTACGGACTGCCGTTTAATAATATTATTGCTTTGGCGGGGACGAGAAGGTCATAGTTTTTAAAGAATGTCTCAACCTCATATTTAACGTACTTGCGCCAATCATTGGAAAACTAATTACTAAACAATACATACCATAGTTGACGAATAATTTGAAATTATTAGAACACTAAACACTTTAACCCACTAAACACCAAACAAGTTTTAACTAAAACACTGACGCGTTTCAACAGCAAAACTCAAGTTTTATTATCGCCTTGATAATGACAGCATTGCTGTTGAAACGCGTCGGTGTTTTAGTTAAAACTTGTTCGGTGTTTAGTGGGTTAAAGTGTTTAGTGTTCTACTTCTGCACCAAGAGATCCAGTGAATAACTTTGAAATTATTATTTAAATTGAGAGATGAGGCTAAGGTAAAGTTAAAAAAAACTAGATTGCCATCACATTGGGACTATTATAAGTCGCTTCGTAATTTCGCCACTGCGTGCCGTAGTAGGGAGACAAAAATCTATTATGAAACTATTTCAAGCAATATTTCCAATATTCATTTGTGGAAACACTTGAGTTACTTGAACTTGTCATCTCCGAACTTCCAGAGAGAACTTCCATTTACTCTCGCTGATGTAAACAGTATAAATGATTATTTTGTAAATAGTACACTTCATTTACAACCTAATCCTACGTTTGTTCTCGATTTACCTGGTAATAGTCTTACTGAGTTTGAATTTAATTTAACTGATAACAAAACTATTGTTGATATAATAAATGGGATAACTAGCAATAGTTCCGCTGTTGACGGATTAAGTATAAAAATGATCAAATTGTGCTGTACACATAATGTACCGTACATAACACATATTATTAACTACAGTATAGAGCATTCCTTCTTTCCTTAACAGTGGAAACATGCCATTCTAACGTCTCAGCCTAAGATCAAGAATCCGACGAAGTTCAGTCATCTATGACCAATAAGTATTTTGACAGCCGTTACTTCCCGTCTAAAGAATATAATGTTCTTCCTGAAACACAATCCGGATTTAGGGCAGGATATAGCTGCGAGACGACTCTACTGAAGGTGTACTTCTACTAACTGTACTTCTTTCGCTTGACTTTAGCAAAGCATTTGATACCGTTGATCATCAGCTTCTAATTTCTTTACTACGTCACCTCGGTATGGGTGAACGATCTGCTCTAATTAAGAACTTTTTATCGGGCAGACTCCAGTCTGTTAAATTAGACTCGCGTTTGTCGTCTGATCCCTTGGGTGTTCGTTGCGGTGTTCCACAAGGATCTATTCTTGTGCCTATTTTGTTTACTATTTATTCGTCTCAATTGTTCAATTGTATGTATCTTTTGAGCCAAGTGATTGTGCAGTTGCAATTAAAAAGTTGAACGATGACATACATTCTATTTTTCGATCTGGGTTGGATTATAACTTACATCTGAATCCGAACAAATCTCAGGCTCTATTATTTGGTAGCGATGTGTGATGCACTTCAGAATACGATACCTATTAGCGTAAATTCTACTGCTGCACCTATTTTTAACTCAGCAAAGAACCTTGGCTTAATTATGGACAATAGTTTTAGATACAATGACCAGATTAATAAATATGTAAATGTGCATATTCCAACCTTAAAAAACTCTACCCACATAGCGCAGTATTAAATTCTACAACAAGGGCTAGACTTTGTGAGGCTTTTGTTATGTCCCAATTTACCTACTGTGCTTCGGTGTACCATTTGTCGATCGATAAAATAACTTCAAATAGAATTCAGAAGATTCAGAATTCTTGTATTCGCTATATAAGTATATGGCATTAGAAAATTTGAGGATGTTTCTCATAAACTTGTTGATTTGAAGTGGCTTAATATGGCAAATAGGCCCCCGCCAGGGAGCCATGGGACCTTGACGCTGGTGGCGGGGCACAGTAGCTCCCTCTCCTCGAGCCTGACGGGACGGGGCAGGGCGAGTGAAGCAAAGGATGGCTCAACAAAAACCGTCGGGGATGTGGCGACCCTCATCGGCAGGATCCTGGATCCTGAAGTAGCCATCGGTATGGGCAGTGTATCTACGCTGAAATGGGGAACACAGAGAGGCGTCCCCTTCCGACCCTAGCCTTAGGGGAGGGCAGAATGTCCAGATCCCCATTGGGCTTGCCTTGATTGGCCGGCTCGCGGACACTGACACACCGCACCCCAAAACAAGGTGGCACCACACATGGCCGAAGTTTGCGTGGCTGGGGGGAGCCCAGTCGCTACTGTGCGGAACTCCGGATACCTGGCGCCCTCCGGTTTAAAGTAGCCTTCTCGCAGTGAAGGCGGGGCTCTGCTGTGAGTGACCGCTTTGTATCCCTAGCTACTCGTGGGAATAAAATGAGTTCTAATAAAAATTTAAACGTTGAAAGTGGTACGCAGATGGAATGTGTGGAGGTAGAGGGAAAGAATGTAAATCCTTTCGCAAGGAGAGACAGTATCAAAAGAACACCACCGTCCGTGGGTAAGAAGGATAGATACGGTAATACATCGGAAAGAGATGTAATGATGACAACGAGTGAAGCGTCATCGGCTACTGGACCAAAAAGCTCACAGCAGGTGGAAATGAAAGAGATCGAAGGAACACCGCGAAATAGTGGACAGAAGATAATTCAAGTAGAGTCGAATAGACAACGGCTCCGCAGCCTAGGTAGAGGTGCATCTGTGACTAGCGACACAGAAAACACACGCTTATCTGAGGGTGACGAGACTGTATGGATAGATGAAGAGATGTCGACGAGCCCAATATACAAGTTGTATGAGAACCAGGAGGATGATGGAACCACGAAGTGGGTGAGCCCAGCCAAGAAGAAGAGAAAGAGGGATGGTCAACCCGCCGAGACTAAGAAGGACTGTATTTCTACAAAAGAGATGGCCGACGTTCAAACATTTATGGACAAACTGACCAACAAGACTGAAGAATTGAGGAAACATGTTAAAGAAAGTACCAAAACTAAAACGGAAATCAAGGCAGTCACGAGAGAATTGGTCAATCTAGTGGGCATCCTTGGTAGAAAATTTGATGTGCTCAAAGCGCACTATGTGACACTAACCGATAAAATCGATACATATGAAGAACAAGAAACGAGACGTCTCCAGGGACTCGAAAACCAGCGGCCACGCTCGTGTAGTAGTGTGGGAACCCAGGCAGTGGAGAGCGAAATTGCGACGGAAATGAAGCAACAAATAGACGACGAGCTTAAACAAATTAAGCGCATAATGAGCGAGGGATCAGGATGGGATGACCTGGCAGGGATAATTGACTGCACTTGGCCTATAGATTGTTATAACAATACAGAGACTGTAGACCCAAAATGCCTCAGAGGTGGCAAAGGCAATCTGGTGGTAATTAAAAGCCCAGATACAAACACAAGTTGGCAGAGAATGGACGAGGTGAAAGCTGGTTTCCCTGAGATTACGTCTCTCTTGGCTGAAAACCTGGAGGAGGGAATTGTAGAGTTCGTCAAAACGAAGACAGAAACCATCATGAGCAAGGGTAGCAAAGGAGAGATCTCCAGAATTTTATATATGATACCATATGAAATGGACCCTGAAGGAGTAAACGATATCCGGAAGCTGTACGATCTTGTAACTCAGTTAAAGCACGTCATGATGGAGCAAAAAACAGAACGGGCGGCATTGGTTGCATTGGGCAATCTTGACAATGAATACCTGAGGAAGTGTACAGAATATGTACTTAGAGGCACCACCATCAAAATGGAGATAGTTACGGATAGGAAGAAACAAAAATCTCGGGGAAAAAAGGAAGCACAACCACTGGAAAAGATGGTCATCAAAACTGAAGGCAAGCAATACGCCGACGTGCTCCGGGCAATCAAAGCTAGCGTCAACATCGACGACGCTGGTATCAAAATCAAGTCTATTAAGAAAACGCAAAGAGGGGACGTGATGCTGGCAATCCACGGTGATGTGGAAAAAGCCGAAACGCTCAAACGTGGAATCCTACAGAATAACGAAGGTACCCGGGTAGAAATCAAAAATAAGGACGAAACGATCTACCTGACTGGCATTGATGGTGATGTGAGCTGCCGCGAGATCGAGGACGCCATCAGGAAGAATCTTGATGATTGTAACGAAGGGGATGCTAGGGTGGTATCATTACGCCCAAACCAGTATGGGAATCAGAATGCGACGGTTGTTACAAAGACAAAAACAGCAAAAGAGCTCATTAGAAAAGGGCGAATCAAAATAGGTTGGACGATGTGTTTTGTAAGACCACGAGTAAACATAGCGAGGTGTTACCGATGTCTTGAGTTTGGCCACTACAAATGGGAGTGTCAAGGTGAAAATAAGCAAGAGGTATGCATGAAGTGTGGCGGAAACGGCCATAGGGTGAAAGACTGTACTGGCGAAGACTATTGCCTAACATGCAAAGAGCCGGGCCATAGGGCAGACCAAACCAAATGTCCATGTTTCAGGAAGCTAATACGTGAGAACGCGAAGCAGTTGGCAAGCGCGAAGGGGGTCAGAAAGAATAGTACTACCGAGGGGCTGCGCCGAGCAAGTAATGCCCATTAAAGTATTGCAAGCCAACGTAGGGCGCGGCTATGCGGCGCAGGACATGGCGTACGCCACAGCCAAGCAAAAGCACATCGACATCCTGGTGCTCGGGGAGCCAAACAGAAAGCGGGTTGCCGGTGATGTATGGATTAAGGATAGTAGAGTAGACGTTGCGGTTTTATTTTTGACCAGGAATCTAGGCGTATGTGGACATAAAGTGAGCGACGGGCACCTAACATTACAGTTTAAAGATATGGTCATGGTCTGCTGCTATATATCCCCTAATATCCCTATACTTGATTACAAAAAAGAGGTTGACGCTATAATGAGTAACCTGGAAGATAGCACTCGTGTGGTAATCCTTGGTGATTTCAACGCAAAATCCTCCCAGTGGGGCTCACCCATTACAGACGAAAAGGGCACGTACTGGACAGATTGGATCTCCAGCACCGATATGGCTGTGCATAATACTGGATTAAGACCAACCTTTATCCGAGGGGAATCAAAATCATTTATTGACGTAACCATTTCGACCCTAAATATGGCCTCCAAGATAACGCATTGGGCAGTTCTCGAGGACGAATCGTTAACTGAACATCAGTACATATACTTTGAGATCGGAAGTAACGACGCTGGAAAAAGAATAGCCTTCACTAAACCAACTGTGGACTGGAAAGCCTTTAGGGACACGCTGGAGATAACGGCAACTGGGGCGGCAGTCACCAAGTATGACGTCGGTGCCAGGCTCATATCGCAAGCATACAAAAACAGCATTAAGCATAACAATGAACATAAGCAAGACCCGTACTGGTGGACCGATGATATTGATGAGAAGAGGAAGGCCTGTATGAAGACCAGAAGAGAACTCACCCGAATGCGCCAGAGAAAGTAGATGCACCAGCTTGGGATGCGGCTCTAGCGGCATACCGTACTAGTAGGAAAACACTAAACAAGCTCATTAAGCAATCTAAAAGAAATTGCTGGGAGGAACTGTGTGCAGACATCGAAAATGACGTCTGGGGTGGGGCGTATAAAATAGTCCTAAAAAAAACTGGATGCCTAGTCCCCTACGATGTCGGTGTTGACAAGAAACGACAAATCGTGGAGGATCTCTTTCCGCCTGGAGTTGCTGTCCATATAAGTCCATCGAAACCTTTGAACCCTACCCCTTTTAGTGAGGAGGAAGTAATGGGCGCGGTAATGAAACTCAAAAAAGGCAAGTCTCCTGGACTTGATAAAATCCCACCGGAGGCCATCAGAATTGCTGCTGATTGTTCACCGGCACTAGTAGCGGCGATCATGAACAACTTGCTACAAACCAATGGATTCCCTGACGAGTGGAAAGTGGCCAGGGTGGTCCTGCTTTTTGAAGAATGGAAAACCCCCAGACATGTCTAGCTCTTATCGTCCTATATGCTTGCTCAACACGCTAAGCAAGGTGTTTGAGACCCTCATCAGAAACAGACTACAAGTCGAAATAGACCAGAAGGGTGGGCTCCACAGACTACAGTTCGGTTTTCGCAAAAATATGTCAACCATCGATGCGATCCTGGCTGTAAAGCAAACTACTCAGGACTTCAATAGCAGATGGTGTGTTCTAGTTACCATAGACGTCAAAAACGCGTTCAATACAGCCAGCCATGACTTGATCGTCCAAGAGCTGCTTAAGAGAAACATATCTACCTACCTCATAGACCTGGTAACTGACTACCTTACCAACAGAAAGATCTATATTGGGAGGGACACCACCGTTGACGTTAGTGCCGGTGTTCCACAGGGATCTGTATTGGGACCACTCCTATGGAATGTCCTGTACGACGGTGTGCTGAGCCTGGATTTTGTCGCGGACGCAGTATGTGTTGGATTTGCCGACGACCTTGCCCTGGTGGTGGGAGCGGACAGCGAACACTCCCTTATGAGAAATACGGACCTGTGCTTGGACATGATCAGCACATGGATGAAGGACCACAGGCTAAAATTGGCGCCTGACAAGACCGAGGTGTTGCTAATGAAGGGAAAGAGGAGACGGGACCACATCGCCTTCTCCCTCGAGGGGGTAGTATTGAAACCTACCAAGACTGTAACATACCTTGGTGTCACCCTTGATGAGAGAGGATCTTTCGGACAGCATGTGAATAACGCTGTTAGTAAAGCTGAACAGAAAGGGGCCGGCCTAACCAGACTCATGCCCAATATCAGAGGACCAAGCAGTGGAAAGAGGGCGGTTCTGTGTAGCGCGATCCACAATCTGCTACTTTACGGTGCACCCATATGGAGGAAAGTGGTCGAAATAAACAAATACAGACGTATCCTGGAGAAAGCGCAGAGGGGATGCTGCTGCGCGTTGCGTCGGCCTACAAAACAGTCTCCCTGGAGGCAGTTCAGGTGATCGCGGGCGTTACACCAATCGACCTGATGGTCCGAGAGCGGGCGTTTATTTATGATCGAAGGCACGAGGACCGACAACAAATAACTAGTCAGGCCAAAAACAATACCATCGTCGCATGGCAGGAAAAGTGGGACACCCTAAGCGACAAGGCGCAGTGGACTAAGCGCCTCATCGGGCGTCTTGATTCTTGGATTGCGTGCAAGCACCGCCAGGTAGATTACTACCTGTGCCAGGCACTGACAGGACACGGCTCGTTTCGCGCATTCGCTAGGCGTATAAACAGGGATACCCACGACGAATGTATCTACTGCGGATGGCCTGATACGCCAGAACACACAATATTTGCTTGTCCTAAGTGGAGTGAGCATAGAATGGGACCTTATGAAAGTATTGGACGTGCACTAACACCGGAAACCTTGGTATCGACCATGCTAGAGTCGCCCTCCACGTGGAAGCTGGTACATGATATGATAAGGGGATAATGTCCACAAAAGAGGCGGATGAGTTCCACAGACAAAGACAACGACAGCAGTAGATGACGTAGGCCCGCAAGAAGCACACTACCTGATGAAATATTACCAATAGGAATATAATGTCGAAAAAAGAAACCGATAAACGAGACAGACAGAGAACAGTAACTGCTGCTGTAACATAGGATAGTGGGAAAGACAAGATCACAGAAATCTATAGACCTGCCGGTAGTACCTGACGCCATATCACCAATAGTTCCGGGTACTACAGAGGGCATATGAGGGGTTTTAGTGGGTGCGAGTCCCACACACCAATGTGCGATTGACCCAAGCACTTGGCGTGCATTATGCATTTCCCCTGGCAAAAAAAAAAAAAAAAAAAATATGGCAAATAGGCGCGAACTTCAGATGTGCACGCTATTTCATAGAATAATGTTGAATACAACACCACCATACTTTTACAACAGAATACGTTTCCGCTCCGATGTTCACAATATCACTACCAGATTTCGTGGTTTAATATCGCCTCCTCATTTTAGAACTTCGTTATTTACTAGATCGTTTTCTTATGGTATTTATTCTAAATACAATACTTTGAACTGTGAGAGGAAATGTTTGTCTGTGTTTAAATTTAGGTCTAAGCTTCGAAGTGTTTTATTTCTTGGACAGCAACTCACTCTATTGCAGTACGGCATGATACATTCAATTTTTCTTTTTTATTATTATTTGCTCTTATAGTTAAGAATTATATACATACAGACAGAGTGTATATTTGTATATACACTAGTTATATTTTTAGTTTGCTTTGGGTTGTAGTATTAGGCATTATATTCTGTGGAATGCTCTCAACATTCCCCAATGATGCTATAGTGGAAGTATATAGTTCGAGCACAGAATTATTAAAATTTTGTGGTATGGATCCCTGCGTCCTGGAAGCGATATTCATGTTGACAGTTAAGCTACCGTAAGAGCACTGATCTCGTTCAGTTTTGAGACTAAACAAATTTATAATTGCCAGGTTAATATTATCCAACTGACCAAACAGAAATGTCAACCTTTTTTAGTACTGTTTAATGCTGCAAGAAAGGACTGTAGATTGACTTGTCAGACAAATGGCTAATGTGTATTGTATTGAATCGGAACCGTTCTTGTTGCGGCTCATTTTGCAGAGCAACACTCATATAAAAAAAAAACTCAAGCAATAAAATTCAATAGGTGTTCGCCACACAAGAAAGGTAATATATGTATCTAGACAATGCAATGCTAAAACAATATTTCTTTGTATTTCTAATAAAATTGTTAATTCTTAAGTAATACTTTTTTATTTAGTATAAACATGTGATGATGGTACTCCAGGTATATGTTTTGCATTGAGTAGATAAAACATTTTAACTGTACGTTGCTTTCAGTAATGCAAAAAGCGAATATGACCATCGTATTACCTAAAAATTAAAACATTAGATGTGTGTAACGAACCGTAATAGCCACTTACTACCGATAGAGATTCCAAGGAAATATACACTATTGTATATAATTTTAGAGTGAGAGGTTTCTTCGCTCTTTCCATTAACAGTATAATACACTTTTGAGATTTCCGATCTAGTGTGTACCATTTCGAAAGGTAGCATGCGTCCATGAGGTTACAGCTCTGAAACGTATCGCTTTTCACAACTGCCATTAGAATACCTATAGTTACTACTTTCACACCTTATACTTAATTTCGTTGCCAAGCCAGTGGTATATTGCCATCTGCGAAAAGATAACGCAGCTATAGGTCGCGATGAATATAATATCAACAGTGGTCTTCCTCCCTGAAACAATATATTAATTTTGACAAAAATAGCTGAAAAGTTAATATAAAGTTAATAAAAAATAGTAGTTAATATACTTGTACCTCAAGGTTTGGTAAGTAATAGGAGGTAACAAGCTCAGTTTACTTGTATTTCATGTTCTGGTGAACATACATAGATTGCTTTATCAAATAACAGCAGAGAGGTATCGAAGGATACTCAACTAACAACGAAGTAGCTCCTTTTGTGATGAACGGTCGCTATGTTAGATCTTTAAAGACGTCGGTGCCCAGCAGCGTTTCACGAAGAAGAAAAGAGACAAATAATAGTGATGGTTTGCATTTTATAGATAAAAGTCAAAACTTGAGATACCTAGAATATTTCCGCATACGGTGCTTTACAATAAATTACGTTAATACATACAAGTGCCCTTCTGATCGAATGACGTATTATTACACTAATGTTTGTTGTAGGAGAGATAGATATCAGTATTCTTGCATTACTTACTTATAAATTGTGTTGAATGTACGTAGAACTACTAAACAACCAGCTGTTGAAAAAGTAAACAATTTTATCGGCCAGTTTGCAGACCTAGAATATAGCGGTGAAAAAGTAATCTGTATAGTTTGCTCTAATGCGTTATTGTGCTCGTCTAAACAAAATAGAGAAGGCCACATAGGAGGCTTGTAAATAATGAACAACATAAATATTTGTTTTAATTTTTGTATAGTAGTAACAGTAAAATATTTAACTCCCCTAGCGGGTTGTCGCCAAAAAACTTCGTGCTTTTATATGTGTGACACTAATTCAAGTACCATGGCTTTGATCCCCGCGGGCATTAGAGTCGTCTGTCCTATATGGTGAAAGTTTTGCAAAATTATTATTTCCCAGTCACACAGTATATGCTTAGCTATTTCAGTTCTGAGTTTGTAAAATTAACATTTGTATTGATCAGTTTTGTCTATTTTTGAGAACAATGACCGCTTAGTTCCGTCAATAACTTTAATTCTACTACATAGAGATTGTTTTCAAAAGGGATACAGTTTCTTTTGCTTCTTATTGTTGGACTTGTCTGCTGAGTTGACGTCTACTCCGTTTAGAATGTCCAATTCTAAGAGGCACTTACCGAGTCAAATGTACTGGAACACCAAAATATTTTTGGAATCCTATACATTTTCCAAAACATTTTTCAATATGAGCTTGTTGGCTTTAAGCAAGCTATCATTAAAATATATTTATAATCTAGATTTCGCTCATGTTATTATGGAACTTGTATTCATCTTGCTTTTTCCAAATAGAACACTTTCCAAATTTTTACAATTTTGAGGTTCTAAGATTTTAAATGCCCTTGTATATCCAATTATATCTTGATCTTGTACTATTTTGGAAATATTTACTCTTCTTGTAATTTTACCTAATGGATGTAGCTGAAGGAACTCACTTTTTCTATCCGAATATTAAAGTAGAAGTTTAATATCTCTCAAGGTTAACAACAAAATATGTGTCAAAATGTTACATACGGTGTCCAACCAGTTCATTCAAGCGTTGAAAATGAAGATTAAAAAAACGTTTTTTAATCAAAACCTACCGTTTTACTTATTTAAAATGAATCTCTATAAAATAAAGAATGAAAACCTCTATTACTATCTTTCGGAAAACGAAAAAATTCTTTAGTAACAAATAATCGTGTAAAGTGTGGATTATTTGTAAGTAACTTAAGAATCTTTAATTCCAGTACACATCACAAGGCTATTGCGATTTAACTGATATTTGAATTTAGACACTTAATCAATTTTATGATAAAATCTAGAATTATTAAATTTGCTAGCTAGAGTTATAGTTTCAACCGAAAAACTATTTCACTTTAAAATAAACAATAGTAGGAAAATAACAATTCAATTTTTGGTCGGTAGGTACGAATAAGAGCATAGAATACGAGCAATTGATGTTCTTAGACATTAGTGAAATTGGTGATAAAACGAGTTTACTTTTTTGATCAAGAACCATTTAAGTAGTATAGTAGTTCACACTTTTATCAGTGCGGCAAAAGTGCTTTACAGCCTGTCCTACAACGAACTGAATCATTCGATATATGATATATGAAAAACTTTATTTCTTACTCAAAAAAATCTCTACAAATTTGTAGATAGTCGGTTATATAGACAGTCATATGTAAATATTTAAACTTTAGATATTAGAGAGAGGAAAACAGCTGGTATACCATGTTAATTATAAATGGTGTATGTACATACATATATAGTGTAGATCTAAGTCAGAATACCGTTATGTGGGGCTCTTATGGAAATCACTTTGTCGCATTTTGTGCACTTTTAACGTGAGAATCTCTAAAATTTTTTCAGATGTCAACATTCACGTTTTATCTATGATATTGTTCTGATTCCTTGGCACTCAAACGGTAACATAAGTAGAAATTCATTGTGTATGAATGGATAACGTCTGCAAGAACATTTCATGTTGTAATATTAAAATAAAATAAAGTTAACGCATCAAAGCACTTTGCTTAGAAATGTTATCTAACGAAGTTATGAATATTGTTTTGTTGTGACATGATACCATTTACCATTACATATACAGTTGAGGAACTCAAAAAAGTGAACATTTTATCATTAATCAGTGCAATGATTTGTTAGACAACCGTAAACACTGATAGAGATTGCATTTCATTTAACTGTGCTGTTCTGAAAACTGTTCAACCTTTGCTTCTTCGGTTGAATCCGATTCAGCATCTTTGAGCTCACTTAAAAGAAGTCGCTGGGAGAAAGCATATTAGTATATTAAATTTGAAGGCAATTATTGATAAGGAGCGGATTAAAATTGCATCTGAATTTATAGGAAGGTTGGTATAATCAAATGCATAGTGGATGCCAAGTTGTAATATGGGCAAATAGGGACCACATTAGGCAAATTATTAATATGAACTATTCTATTCTGCTAAAAATAATGGATTGTTGCTTCCTAATTACATTTTATAGCAATGTAATAACTGTTTAACCTTCTGTTTTCTACTTAACAGTGTTTCTTGAAAGTGCAAGTATAGGATAAGACTGTATCTGACTCTGTTAGATAGTGTTAGATCATATCCCGTTGATACAGGACGCAAGAGTAGGTAGCTATCAGTATTTGAAAATTTATCTGCAGAAACTAATATAGCGATTAAATATCCGAGATATTCTTGTTTTATGTGTGGTACTTCGCGAGATAAACAAACTAGTTTTCTACTAAAGGTGTATTCAAAACCATTCTGGCATGAAATATCTGTATTAAACTACCACTGTAATAATGTCTGTTCGCAGTCATAAATAAAAGATTCTAATAAAGTTTTGTTATATTTCTAATCCCTAACTTTCAAATATTTCAGCTTTGTTGTACTGTGCAAGATTATGTAACTCCATATTACAGTAAAAGAGTTTATTAGGTTTGCTCTCAGCTACATTGTAAAGAAACTTACCATTATTGTTAACTGTAAAACAGCAGTGCATATTATGAAGCATCCACAGCCGTACTGGATAAATAGCGGCAACGATAGAAGAACAATTATATGTTCCATGTATCTGAAAAAACATGCGATCAGAAACCTCCTTTCTAATACAAATATTATTTAAATTATTAAAAATGCGATTTACAAATTCCGGCTATTGCATACGTTTTTCGCTGAATAAACTATATTATTGTATTCTGATACATTTTGAACAGCTATTTCTGCTCGTTGGTGTATGGTAGTGTTTTTAACCTAATTTTATTTACCAAAACTAACTTTTTTACAGGATATAAGTTCAATAAACTAATAAATAAGAATAAAAGCTATCTGCATATCATTCCATTAATTTTGCATTAATTTTATTGGATTTAATTAGGTGTAATTTATTATTAACTCAATGGAAAAAACAAATTTGATTGGTATTCATATTTTCCTAATTATGCTTACTCAGTTATCATTTTATGTAAAGTAATACACTCCATTAATGCTTCCTCTATATTTCCAGAAAGTGTATCTGCATCTACAGTACTGGAATTATCTAAGCCAATTAATAGCTGTTCCAATATGTTCAATTGTCCGATACATATCCCCAATAGAGACATAAGCAATAAGTCGAAACCTAGCGAACTAATCGCATAATAAACCGTAATCAGTAGATGCAGTAGACGATAGATAATATCAAACTTCCCTACATCTACAGGACAAGGCATCAACGGTTCAATATTTATAACTATTGGCAAAACACTTGCAGCTAGCAGAAGCACACTTACAATTACCAGGAAACACTTTGATATTAGAGAGCCAATTTTTTTTATGATCATTGTATGCTGTTTTAATTTTTTGTCTCTTATATTGAATATCTCGGATTTCAGGCACTTTAGTACGGAGAGATAGTGGTTTTCATTTTTATGAACGGCTAACAATTTTGCTACGAAATTTATCAGAGGTATAATAATCCATAGCATCCTATTTATAAACATAGGCTTATTTAGCCTAATACCCTTAATAATGTTTAGTACTAGTATGCCAAGTGTAGTAATAAACACTAGGTAATGCGCTGCCAGCTTCAGTGTCCGCATTTTTTGGTTATTTTGGGATGGTAGTACTCCTTGCTTTGACAGAATCCACTTTGGTTGTGATATAACATCCAAACAATACATTTTAGGCGCACTTGTCACTTGTCTTGGTAATTCCGAACTAATAGCATCTGTTTGAAGAACGTAGTATTTATAAACCAACATATAAATCTCAAAAATTATTTTACTAATCAAGAGTATTAGCTCTAATTAATTATTGATTGTCGAATTATATCACATGCAACCAGTACGCTACATCTACGTATAATGATGTATACATAATATATATTCGTATGTGCGGCTGCACATATGTATCTATTTCGTATGTGGCTATTATTGAGAACTTTTGGTCGTTTTTAAGTACATTCTTATTTCAACTAGTCTCATTGGAAAATTTACATAACCGTTAGACAATACTATTATATGTTAAATTTTCATTAAAATTATAAAATAATTGAAAATAAAATAAAATAATAATAATACCAAAGCAACATCACCTTACATATTGTAGGGTAGGCTTGATATTGTCTGATGTACAATAGTTTTAAAGGATAACTACTAATCATAATTCTTATCCTACAAGATTAAAATTATTACTTTTGTCTTTGTTCTATATTTATTTAAGTATATGGGATATTAAAAAAAACAGCTTTTATCTTGAACATCTAAGCTTTATAAATGTAAGCCTACTTGAATTACAATTACATAAATTTATACCTACTGTATTCAAATGAGTAACGCTAACTTTAAATTCGCATAGCACAAGACTGTTTAGTTGTCGTCAGGATCACATATTACTAGAGTCGGCAAAGAGGGGCAAGTTTCAATGCAGTGTGGAGAACAACGTGGAGAGGCTGAGGAGCAAGACGAGCGTTCAGTAACGTTTACGTACTCGCATCATTTATGTTCGTGACTTTCACGAGTGAGCATAGGTGAGATGGACACATGAATGTTTACACATAATATAATGAACAAAAATAATATATTATATAACATGCTGAAACACTTACTGTTTTAAGAAGCTTCCATGAAACCGCAAACTGGCTGGCATCTATTAAATATTGGAATCATTAAATATGTATGTTTTCCCACTTGTTTCAGTCAAATGAGTACGGCGTGCGGGATAAATATTTTTTAATGATGAAAACGACCGTTCCACAGCGAGTAATGTTATATTTGCAAATTTAAAGAAATCCTTGTGACAACTTAATGGATTTTTCAACGTATCTTCACAAATTTGTCTTAGTATGAAAAAACCTTAATCTTTGTGAGTAACACTTTCAAATAACACATACATAACCACAATTTTTTATCTTTTTTTCTAGTTTATTTATTTATTTATTTATTTGTTCGCATACAAACAATAGTTGTACAACAAAAATAAAAAATTTCCAATAACAGTACAACATTTATACTAAGATTAGGATAAAGTAAATTAAACACACTATCATGAGCAAAAAATTTAGAAAGAAACACCAAAAAAGAAAAACATTCTGAGCTAATAAAAAGAAAAGAACAATTACGACTATTTTGCTAAGTACATGTACCTACATGAAATAAAACGAAATAATATAGAAACAATAATATCGTGTAATATATATATAATATATAGAAAGAATAATAAATAATCGGTTACCTGAGGGACCAGTACCGCGCAAGGTGTCCCTAGCCAGTCTACAGGCGGACGGACAAGCCAAGTGAAAGACATCAATTTCGGAAAATATATTATTATAGTTTAAACATACGCGACATAATGGAGCATTCGCACATGCATTTGTGTGACATTTGACTGGGTAAAAAACAATTGCCGTCCTGGTCATATAACATGCCACGTTGAAGTTTAATTCTCGAACACAAAAGGCACTGTCAATATTGCCATTAATGATTTTATGCAAAAATCTAAAGTCCAGCACATGTCTCCGATTTACCAGAGGGTCCATATCATAAATCCTCAAACATTCTTCGTACGAAACAAAATTTCTACTGGGATTCAAGATATAATTCAGTCGTTTGATAAATTTCCTCTGGATACCCTCAATACGATCGATTATAGCAAGGATTCCATACAAGTTCCTAGTACAGTTGATATGGTCATGTATAATCCGAATATTTGCTCCAGAAGAAAACAAATTCTCCTTGGTGTAATAAAGTAAACGATAGATTACGTAGAATAAAACAAGCAGCTATATGAAATGTTAATTGTTCGCCGTATCGTTTGCCACGGATTGCAGAACAGTGTTTTATACTTTTTAGGTGGCGTTCACAATCCCACCTGCTGGTCCACGTTAAATTGTCGCACCTTACACATTTAATTCTGTCACCTTCGTATTCTAAATCCGGCATTCTCGCTATTACGTTTTCTAGTTTCTTCAAAATGCGTCGTTTCCAAAACGTACTTAACTGCGACATTTTCTGAATATGTGCGTACTGATAAGCTGCTTTGATACGGGCGGTCGAATCTCCGTGACACCCCTCTACGTTGTTCACCGCACTACATTGGAAATTGGCCCTCTTTGTCGAGGCTACATATTATGCTAAAAACTAAGATACCATTTCAATCCAATGTATACAACTACTATTAATCATTTTTATAACTAACTAATCATGTTCACAAATGGATAGGAAGTTGTAATTAGTGATTTGTTCCAATTTCTAAAATGAAGAATATTTTAGAACTATACGTTTGTAGTCTATTTTAGGACACACGTTGAAAAGATTTTTTTGCAGAAAAATAAATTAATGGTGTACAAAAACATTCGGGTTTTAACATACGAGGGAGCGTTTTTATATTCGCGGAATGAGCGGGTTGTAGGGGGTGATTAGACGCATTGGGGGCGTGACCTGTGCAGCGACTCATAGTTAGTATAAATACGAAGTTTCATTATTATTAGACAATTAGTCTTTGAGCTATCGTCAACCAAGTAACATAATCAAGACTGAAAAGTGAAATATGTAAAAAATCGAATATTGTGCCGTTATAAAGTTCCTTACCAGGCAAGAAAAATCAGTCGCGACCATAATGAATGAGATGTCATTGGTTTACGGCGACTCTTGTCCAGGAAAAACCATGGTGTACAAGTGATATAGTTTATTTAAACAAGGAAGGGAATTCCTTGAAGACGACCCGAGGCAGGGCAGGAGCATTGAGGTGACCACACCAGCACTTATCCAAAAAATTGAAAAAATTGTACTCGAAGATGCTCGGCTAAAGAAGAAACAACTCGCAGAAATGGTTGGAGTATCCGATACAACAATTTTTAAAATCCTACACGATCATCCCGGCATGTCTAAGGTCAGCGCAAGATGGGTGCCGAGAATGCTCACGCCGCCGCAAAAACAACAGCGCGTAGAGTGTTCGCGTGCATTTTTGGACCTCTGTAATGAGGACAAGGATGGTGTATTTAGTCGAATTGTTACTAGAGACGAAACTTGGGTTCATCATTATGAACCTGAGTCCAAACAAGACTCCATGCAGTGGCATAAAAAGGGCACAGCACCTCCCAAGAAATTTAAAGTGTCACAATCAGCTGGGAAACTCATGGCAACGGTATTTTGGGACTCGGAAGGAATATTGTTGATTGATTATAAAGATAAAGGTGTTTCTATAACCGGAGAATATTACGCTTCAATATTAGAGCGACTAAAAGAAGCCATTAAAGAGAAAAGACGGGGAAAATTGACGAAAGGTGTGCTGCTTTTGCACGACAACGCGCCCGTCCACAAGAGCCGCGTTGCGTTAGCTGCCCTGCATAAGGTGGGCTTCGAAATTGTGAATCATCCACCCTACAGCCCAGACCTGGCCCCGAGTGATTATTACCTGTTTTCGAAAATGAAAAAAGAGCTGCGGGGTAAAAAATTTACTGCCGATGATGAAGGCAAGGAGGCAGTTTCGGCGTATATTGCAGATAATGAGAAATCATTTTTTATGAGGGTATAAATAAATTAATTGAAAGATGTGAAAAATGTATCCGTCTTGCAGGTGAATATATTGAAAAAGAAAAATAATTTGGTTTTTTTATTTCCACCCCTTATCCCCCTTCCGCGAATATAAAAACGCTCCCTCGTATGTGCCTTGGTACGCTAAGTTCTTATTCTTTTCATACTTAGAGTAACTGTAATAATTGTGCTCACTTCTTCCCGTAATTCTAGTGCTGTAATTCTAATGCTTAGAAGCTACCGGAAGTTAAAATTCAAATTTTTATTCAATCAAATATTGAAAATTTCTTGAATTTATTTAAAATTTATAAGAATAAAAATAATCAAATTGATATTTGAAATTGATTAAATAATTCACCTTAATTTAATGCGTGAAAGTACAGAGGTGTAAATAGTGTAGGTGAATGGTTTTTCTCTGTTTTCTATAAGTAGTTAGTTGTAGTAGTTGTTGGCTAGACGTTCCTCGCGATTTTTTTTTTTGGTTTCTGCTGTAGCAGGTTATAGTGATATATGTATTTATTCTGCAATCCCTGGTACTAACCACCGGAGGCCTGGGTGCAGTTGTTACAGTCTTCTGTTCGCTTATACTCTGTTTGATTCTCAATTGCCTGTTAATCCTCACACTATGATAGAGATATTCTTTTGTCAGTAACTGTCCTTTCAATTCATACAGATTCGGTTAAACTATGCTACATACATATATGTTTAAAAGTCGATGTCCATATTAACACCTATGTATATCTTTAAGATTCCCTACAAGCGTTTCTCTTTTCTTCGTTAGAGTTTAGATAGTAGTCTAAATTTTCCAAAGTATGTAAGTGTGAATCGAATGTAAATGTGTTACATGAAATCAATTCTCGGGCAACCTTTTGAATTTTCACCGTTTGGTCTTTAGACTCTCGAAAAGCTTGAAGAAGCACTGTTTTCTACGAAAATGTTGTTCATCGATAAGGCTCATTTCTGCCGTAATAACTAGCTCCAAAAGTAAAATTGCAGTATTTGGGCTAAAAAGCAATGCGAAGAGGTTTAAGAAATTCTACATGGATAAGCCAGCTACGATTGAGAAACTGGAAGCCAGTATAGTGCACGTCATTCAACAAATACGACCCTAAATGTTCGAATGCGTCATAGAGGATTGGAACTTCAGAATAGACTATATTAGTCAGTGTTAGGGCTAATATTTCAAAAATATAATCATTAAAAAATAAATGTAAAACATGCTTGAAGACAAGAATGGTATGATAATTAAATTGATAATATTTTTTCGAAAAAAGTACTTTTAAATGGATCACCCGTCATTATTAATATCTAATATGAAACATACATACTTGAATCCTTTGCTCAAGGAAAAGTGAAAAATCCCGATTGAGGTGAGAGTAAATCACACAAACTATTTGCATTATCAGGTTAAAGATAACGATATTTAGATTAATAGCGGTTAAATATATTTCTAGTAAATTTCTAATAAACTTATGAAAAATTAAGCCTGCTTAAAAGAAATATACAACAATTTAAATTTTGGCAATTTTTAGTTTAAAAGCATTATCACTCCTCTATTTCAATACACTGTACACAAGTCGATGTCTAGCAATCTTATCGTTCCTTGCTGAATATTTGATAAACTGTGTTTTTTTTTCTGGATAATCAATCCTCTTGTGGGGATGGGAATGGACATATGGCATACATTCTGCATAAGTAACATTCTGTCTTTCAGAGCTCTTCAGTTTTGTTTTAGGGCCACATGATAGTCCGTTCAAATAATCTTCCTAGTTACAATTGAAAAATAATATTAAAAACTAGAATATGTGAATATTTTAAACAAAAAAACGTCCATAACATTCAATTACTTTAAAAAAAACAACAAATCTTCAATGCAAGCATATACTCTGTTTTAAAAAAATTCTTATCAGTGTAGGTTGAACGTTATATTTTAATAATAAAGAACTGCCCAGAATGCTGAGAGATTGTTGGAAGCCGGGGTTTAAATCTCTAAAGAGGCGGAAAATTATATTCAGATCGATTTGCTGTTACATGCAAAGTAATTAACAACGCAACGTTATAAATGGTAACACAGTGGTGTAACAGAGCAATTGAATACATTTAGACGGACACAAATTATACAAGGAGAGTTGCAGAGATAGTCATACTAGCAATGCAGCTTAAGAATCTACTGCAACTCTCATCCATCACAGATAAAAACGTTATCTATTTGTTAGAAAAATGCGTTTTATTCAAGCGTATCCTGAGCTGAAACTAATATTAATTAATTAATAATATCAATTAATTAATATTTAGTTTTAACTTACTTAAAATTTATTGCAAGACGTGCCATCGCTTTGCAACCAGCATACACTACTTTTATGGGAACCTATTTGCGATGTATAAAAAATCACATAGCTGCATTAAAATTTATTTATTTAAATGGAATAAAAGTAAATTGATTACATAAATAGCATCCTAACTATACGTCGCTTTTATTAACGCAAAGAGTGAATATGACCATCGTACTATCTGAAAACTTCAAATACAGCGATATATAGTTCAGCATGATAACACTTACAACTGCCAGTGATTCCAGAGAAATATACACGATTGTGTACGATTTTATAATAAGCGGCCGTTTTGCTCTTTCCATAAGTAGGAAAAGATATTTCTGAGATTTCTTATTTAGCTTATACCATTTTGAGAGATAACAAGCTTCTATGACGGTATTACTCTAAAAGTGTTTGTATGAAAAATGTAGGTATATAGGTGCTCCGCACTTAACGAACTACCCGTTTAACGACTGCTCGGACATACGACCTCAACGCTCAAGAGTGTGCTTCGGATATTCCCGGAAAGAAACAACTGTTTGGTGTGGAGAATACCCAAATACGTTTTCTTTATGCGATTTCAGAATGAACTTAAATTGTTTAATACGTTATGTTTTAATTTCTGTATATATTCTTATGTTCTGTATTATGTAAGAGATCGGAACTTCGTCGGTAAGTGAGGAGTACCTATACTGATATTTTATTAGTTATACCTTATACATAATTTCGTTCCCTAGCCAATGATAGGCTGCTAATTGTGAGAATGTGACACTAGTGTAAGCTATGATTGTCATAGTATCAGCAGTAGTTTTTCCTTGCTAAAATAGAATGTTGTAGTTATTGATATTATTGAAACTTAATAAAAAATTATGGTTCTATTTGTAATACTAATTTGATGTGCGGGACGTGAATATGCAGGAATCATGCATTGAAATAAGCAAGCAACACCAGAGTTGCACTTATAGTTTAAATATCAAGATGAAATGAAAATCAATTACAAATAAGTGAAACAAGAAATTTTTGAACTTTGTATTACAAATACAAACATTAGTCGCTCTTTCGACGACATAAAGTTGCTAAGCCAAAATCAAACTGCATTAGGTACAAAATATAACGAATTTATGGGGGCTAGGAATCAAATAGATACAACTACCAATGTAGATCAAACTGGAATTAGGGGCAAAAATTGATGGTTTTCATCATTCCATTTAGTAGATCCCTAATACTACAACACAAAAACATTGCGCTGGCAACCATACTCCATCAAGTGCTGTTGGTACACCGTGTTGGAACAGGAACACAAACGAAGTTGTTTTTATATGTATTCTATTATACTGTATGGATATTTGTAGAATATTTATAAACTTTGAAAGTATTATCCTTCAAAATATTTGCAATAAATAATTTTTTTTTAATGTATCAGCTTCTTTTAATTTTCATACCCTATTTTTTAATAAAATATTTTTCTATGCAGAAAGATTTAACATTGATTTTACAATTTAGAAATTGCATGTTATTTTCAAACCTAATATATACAGACTGCTTCATTAATTTTGGGAGATATTTTAACTGGAGGTACTACGTGTCAAATATTGACCATTAATCAAAAATAGCCTTATTCATTCATTTATATTGGGTAATAAATAAGAAGTCAGGTCGAATTTTTAATTTAACATTTTACTTCTATCATTTGCACTGCTTTAAAATATATGTACATATACATACATATGCCGAGCGTATACAAAAAATACCTAAACTACGTGCGCTCACAAAAACATATCAACATACATAATGCACAATATACATCTTTACTCAAAACAATGAAACACATAAATACACAAATATATAACACTTCTTCCCCTCTAATTTTGGTAACCATACCGAGTAGGTATTTTAATTTTACGAGATGATGATCGTATTATAGGTTTAGTATTGTCTATTTTCGATGAATTACCGGAAGCTAAGTCCATAACACCCTCAACATTCTCAGAAGTAAATTCCGGCGTTCCATCGGCAACACCAACATCATTGCTTACATTATTGTCTACATGATTATTTGAATTCTGAATAGTAAAATGAACAAAATCTATTATCTGATTTAGATGGCGTCTTCATTGCTTATTAATTTCTGGAATATAAACGAGATATGTTCGTGGCCCCAATTTTGTTTTAATAATGCCTTTTATCCAGGTAAGTTTTTTCCACGATAATCTCTTACAGTAACTTTGTCATTTACAGAAAAAATACGCTGTCTATGGCCTTTAAACCTAGTAATTTGCCGTTTTTGTTTATTTTCTACCAATGCAGTGTGACTACTAGGTATTTTTACAGTTACTCCTTCAGGTATAAGTAAATTTAATCGAGTTCTTAATGACCGTCCTAGTAATATTTGAGCAGGTGAAAAATTAGTTGTGCAATGAGGAGTATTCCTATAATCTAAAAGAAAGCGATTCAATATTAAGTTAAGATCGCTATTTTGCTCCCCCTCCTCTCCACCCCATTAATAGCAGAAACTAAGGCTCTCTTAATAAATTTGACCGCGTTCTCAGCAGCTCCATTAGTCGATGGATTATAGGGTGCTGACGTTTTACCTTTTATTCCATTACGCATTAGTAAAAATTTCTGAAATTCTTCCGACACAATAACGGTAGCGTTATCAGACACTAATACTTTAGGGAATCCAAAACGCGCGAACACACTTCTCAAAATTTCGATAGTGGTTTTACTATTGGTGGTACTGGTTATAAATGCTTCAACCCATTTTGAATATGCATCCACAATAACTAAAATGTATTTGCCATAAATCGGACCTAAGTAATCAACATGTAGTCGTTCCCATGCATTTTTCGGATATTCCCAAGATATTAATTTAGCTAATTTTGGATTTGCCCTCGTCTGTAAGAAGCTATCACAAGAATTTATCATTTTTTCTAAATCACACGCGCAAGGCTTTTTGTTTTTACTATCCTCATGTGTGAAGTATGTAGTTCCCTTAAGACAGCATCGCGTAATACCAGGTATAATAACTTTAGTACCAAATAATATACAATTTTGTTCGATGGTAAGATGCAGCTACCTTATTTATCGCATATGGTCGATATGCTTTTATAACTTTTCTTGGCCAACCAAATGTAACATATGTAAATATTTTGTTTAAAATCGGATTTTTCAAAGTTTCTATTGCAACATCTTTAAAATAAATAGGTAAGTCAGTTCCAAGAAAATTTACATTCATATTTTGTGATTCCGGAATTTCTAACTCTTGTTCAGTTGGTAAACGTGATAACCCGTCCGCGTTATTTCGGTTCGATGCAACGTATTCAATATCATAAGCAAAATTAGATAAAAGTAAAGCCCAATTTTTTAAACGATTTGCTGATAGTGTTGGAATACCCTTCTTCGGTCCAAAAATAGTAATTAGCGGCTTAGAATCCGTCACTAAAATGAATAAATATTGATTGAAACGTGTAACACCAAAAACAATTCCTAAAGCCTCTTTCTCTATTTGTGAATAATTTATTTGCGATTTTGTTAATGTTCTGCTCGCGTAAGCAATCGGACGTTCTTCGCCATTAGAATACAGGTGAGAAATTACATCTCCCACACCGTACGGAGATGCGTCCGTTGTCAATTTTATAGGTAGTGCTGGATCGAAATGCGCAAGTACTTGCGCTGACCTTAACAATTCTTCAATTTTATTGAAAGCCTCTTGGCAATGTTTAGACCACTTAAATTCAGAACTATGTTGTAATAAATTATACAGAAGTTTGAGAATTATTAAACTATTTTGGATGAATTTATGGTAATAATTTACCATGCCTAAGAACGATTTTAATTCTGTAACATTCTTTGGAATAGGTTAACAATTGCATCGGTCTTATAACTGCATGTATGTAAACCGTTTTTATCTATCTTATAGCCTAAATATTCTATAGAATTCATACAGAATTGATATTTGTCCTTTTGTATCGTGAATCCGCAATCTTGTAATTTACGTAAGACTTGTTTTACTCGCGTAAATTGTTCTATTTCATCGCAGCCTGTAATAAATATGTCGTCCAAAAATGATACCACTCCGGACAACCCTTGCAAAACAGTTTCAATGAGTTTTTGAAATTTTGCAGGTGCGCATGCTACACCAAAAGGTAGTCGATTGAATTTAAATAACCACATATGCGTACTTATAGTGGTATATTCTTTTGACTCCTCATCTAGGCAAACTTGTTGGTAAGCGTTAGATAAATCTAACGTAGTAAATTGAACTCCCCCATGCAATTTAGAAAATAACTCTTCTATTCGAGGTAAAGGATGTTGATCGATATCCAAAAATGGATTGGATTTATTGTTACTTAATAGTCACCGCATATCCGGACATTACCATTGTTTTTGACAATTACAACTATCGGAGTTCCCCATTTACTATAATTAACCGAACTCAAAACATTTAATTCCACTAAACGCTTAATTTCTTTTTCAACAATTTCACGCTTTGCAAATGGTATAGGCCGTGGTTTAAAAAATTTAGGTGTGACATCTGGTCTTATTTTTAAATGTACAGGCTGGGCAAATAAGCGAGGTAAGCGGCTGTATCTCAACCGCAAGGCCGGCAAGATCTCCCGAGTTGACATGTCTTGATTTTTACTTGTGGGGACGCTTAAAAGACATTGTTTTTCAAACTCCACCAACAACACGAATGGATATGGAAAACAGAATTCGAAACTCAATTCGTCAACTATCAGCGGCAGAAATCGAGGCTGCGCTTCTGTCGACTCAAGAAAGACTTTAAAAATGTGTGAAATATGATGGAAGGCAATTTGAACACAGAAGGCATTAATCTTTTTTCAAAATCGGTCCTTTTCAGGACCACAACTTTATTTAAAAGGAAAATCGCTTTCAAATACGAAAACGTGTGACTTAAAATCAGCACTAAATAAACTGACATTTCTTGTGAATATTTTAGAGAAGAGTTTGTCTTTTATTTCCATGGCCTACTACTTGCCTTCTTATCGAAAGCAAGCGATGCATTTTTAAATGGGGATATATGAATTTTCCTGGTTTAGTATTTTTTTAAATAATTTAAGTTAGGAAAAAATTATTAAGATGCGGCGTGCGCAGGCTTATTGGTTGGTCATTTGTTTATTTTCTAGTCTAAAAAAAGTCATATCATCGCATTTAAATTTTTTGAGAAAATCCAATATTTTGGTTATAATATCGAATAACACCCTCCATCGGCGGCCGTGTAGGTCACAACTGTCATGATTACGAGAAATCTAAAAGCCCAAGAAATGCTCTTTTCAATGATACCAAATTTATCCAAATCCATTAAGCCGTTTCGAAGTTACAGGCGTTTATTTGAAACAATTCACATGCCCCCCACCACTTTATTTCGAAAGAGAAAAATTGTTTTTACAAGAAATGTTTGACTTTAAGTTAACATTAAAACGCACATACTTTATTGTTATATTCATTGGAGAAAATCGCGAGAAACGTAACTTTATGTAATTCAAGATGGTGGAAACGCCCACTGGCGGCCATATTGGAAACTTCCAGCATTTTCCCTTGCCCACTTTACCCATAAAATTTTTTACCGTAACTCTCTACGATCATTAGTTTCTGAGATACAAACGCTTACCTCGCTTATTTGCCCACCCTGTACAGTGTCTCGATTAAATTTTCCCAACCGCAAAGAAACTACCTCTGAAAATTCTGCATATAACTGCTCTATCGAAAATTTATTATTTAAACTCTTAACAGTTAAATGAAATTTTTCAAAAAAATCGCGGCCCAACAAAGGTGGACCTCCATTATTTACTACATAAAGTCTAAGTTTGTTAACAATCTTGTGATATTCCATCGTAACAACAATGTAGGCTACATTGTACATTGTACATCGGTACAATTTTATTTCCGGTATAGCTAATTAAATACTTATCGTTTTGGTAAATAAGCACATAAGTTATTAAACATTTGTTTCTTAAAATCACAGATACTTCGGCTCCAGTGTCAATCTCAAAGTTGGTATTTTGATTATTAACCCTACATTTTAATGAAATAGGATTGTTACCGGTAATTTGTAAATTAAACATACTTTGAGATTCATCCTGTAGCGTCTTTATCCATGTAATTATGTTTAAAATTATTATTATTTTTTTTGTTTACTACAAACACTCATAAGATGCCCTTTGTTCCCACATAAATTGCAAGTATAATTTTTATATTTACACACCTTTTGGGTATGCCCACTCTTACCACACACATTACACTGATATTTCTTCCGTGCGTCGTGAAACAGCGCCATCACTCGTCCAGCAGATCTCCCACTTCTCGACGAAACCATAGCGGTATTTCCGGCCCAGTTTGACGTGTGGGGCGGTACACTTCCTCTTCCGTTGATTCTTGTTTCACAGTTATTGACCTCAGGTCAAAATGGTGCCTGGATGCTTCTTTGGATGTTGCAATTTCTACTGCCTTCTTAAATTCTAAGTTGCTAACATCTTTTTCAAAGAGTTGATCAACGATCGAACCTTTTTCCATCCCCATAATAAATCGATCCCTAATCATAACTTTTAATTCTCCGCCAAAATTACATTTAGATGCTAAATTTTTCACTCGCGCAGCCCATTCCGGTATACTTTCACTTTTATTTTTAAAAGCGTTATAGAACTTGTAACGTTCTGCGAAATACGCTGGTTTTGGTCAATATTGTTTATCTAAAAATTGCACTAAAGTTTCATACGATTTACTTGCCGGATCATCCGGTACACATAGATTTAACAAAGTTCGATAGCTTTCTTCGTTACATGAATTTAGTAACAGCGCTCGTTTTTTACTTGCATCGTCTATTCCGTTGATTAAGAAAAACTGTTTTAATTGTGCCAAATACACAGACCATTCGCAATCTCGACGATTAAATTCCCTAATCCCGTAGCGGTAGCACGTGGTTTCTTTTTACACACAATAACTTAATACGTAGTTAGCAATTTGAATAACACAAATACCCACACTATAATACAATTTCTCGTCGCCACTGTAGTGTTTGGGTAATAAATAAGAAGTCAGGTCGAATTTTTTATTTAACATTTTACTTCTATCATTTGTGTTACACATTACCAATGAGCGGACCAAGACACACTGCTTTAAAATATACATAGGTATACATATGCCGAACATATACAAAAATACCTGAAATACGTGCGCTCACAAAAACATCTCCACATACACAATGAAACACATAAATACACAAATATTTAACAGAGAATAAGGTCTTCAAAGTTTCAGGAAAGAAATTGTTTTTTCCATCTTTATAATCAGAACCTTCTTTCCATAAAAACATATAATGTAATAATAATAATTGATAATATGATTTCAAACTACTCCAATGTGCCTATGAAATAGCTTATAATGCGTTTTGATGCTTTTAGATACAGAATTCTACTAATCTAAATTAATTTATCCCAAAGGTTAGTTCCAATATGCAGCTGCAAATCATGAAACACTCGCTAACGTTCTGGATAAATAGTGGTAATGATAGCAGTGCAGCAAGTTTTTCAGTATACCTGCAAAATAGTAAAGTACTTAAGTGATCATGTGCACGAAGAGTGAAGTGTATGCATTTATGTACGTGTTATAGTTATCTTATGAGTGCTTCTGGGTTTTGGCTGCGTCATAGTCATAGATTACTTAAAAACTTACATTAAACCAGAAGAATCTAGATACGTACGCCAAGTTGAAGATGTTCAGTATAGCAAGTTCAGATTGTTCATACTTCTCTTGTAGGTAAGTTTTTTTCTATCTTGTAATGAGTGTTAGTTGTAGTGGTCTCTTAAGCTGGTTCTCTTATCTGATTATGCTAACGGGAGCCACCTCTATTTTCTATGCCAATAATTATTTATGCAAACATAACTTATTTCTAGGTTAGTGGCATTATACTTCATATATATACCGGCAGCTCAAGTTGCTATTGTTATATTTTATCACTATAATGTTATAAATTGTTAAGCTACTGGTATCGGTAATCTTAAATAAGGAATTATCCATTCGGTGAATTGTTTGTCGGGAAATTTTCCTTTCGGGGAATTTTTCGGGGACACCTGTCGTATGTAATTTTCCTAGTAATTTGCGGTGTGTGCATGTTTTAAATTTCCCGCGTGATTTTTCCTCCCTGCCTAATTTCCGCCTTGATAGTCGTTGAGTCGTCTCTGCGCATTATGTTGGTTGTTTTCTTCCGGCCTTCATTGGGTAATACACGTTGGTGTTGCTGTGGGTGATTATATTTTAAGTTTTGTATCCTGTGGGATTATTCGACGCTAGTCGGCTTAATATCGTCCTCAGTCAAGAATTACAGTGTTGCATATCGGCGATCTTCGCGTGTTATGATTTTCGTGGATGATTTCCCGGATTTCAGTAGGAACGCCGCGTTTAATTGCCTTCGCGGTATGTATGCCGTGTCTCTTTTGCTATCTTTTTATGAGTTCTTTTGGTGTAGATATTTTCCTCTATATACAGGTTGATTGGTGAGAATGGCCTATTAAAAGTATAAAACAAACGAAACGGAATTTTAATTAAATTTTTTTGCAGTTGGATATGGTTGAATATGAACTATCACGTGAAAATATTTTTGAATAAATATCACTTCCGGTTACAGAGGTTAATTAAATCACTCTAACTTATTCATCTTCTATTTTAGGCATGGGAACACCAAATACGGATTAAAAGAGAATCTTTTGTGGAATCAGAATATCTTATAAAATACATATATACCTTTCCATTTTAAAAAATTACTTTCCGCAGATTGAACTTATTTATAAGCACCTACGCTTTTAAACACCCTGTATAACGTCACAGAGAAGAACTTCAAATGTTGTGTAACTACATACTATTAGCTGAGCGTATGCAAAATTTCATTCCTCTCTTTTACTCCTACGTGACGTAATATCGCTATAAAGTAAGATCGGTATCTGTTGCATTTTTTCTTTAATTGCAAATAACTCAGAAGGAATGATATTTACCCTATAGGGCATGATACATGAAATATATGTCAAATTTATCATGGAATCTGAATTTGTAATTTATTTTATAGCATGCTATTAAAAAAATCGAACTTGATGCCCACTTCCGGTTAACTGGAAGTGATATTTATTTAAAACTATTTTCACATGATGGTTCATATTCAACCATATCCAACTGCAAAATTTTGTTTTAAAATTCCGTTTGGTTTATATAATACTTTTAATAGGCCATTCTCACCAATCACCCTGTATATATACGTAAATTACCGCTAATTTTTGGTACAAGTTACCGTACCTGGTTTGAGTTCGCACCCAATTCACGTTAGTATCCAGCGAGGTAGATTCGTACGCGAAACCAAGATCCAGCCGTTGCAGGTCAACTCACCTCATCAACGTCTCCATAACCTACGTGGATACGAAAAGCACCCGACGTCTTTTCCACCTAGCAATCTTGTGGACAAGGTCGTATTCTTGTTTTGTACATAAAATTCGTCCTGCGTATTTTGGATCTCACGAGGACGCGTGAATAAATTTTATCAATATCGTAATTAATTTGAGCGGGGCTAATTATTAAATTCAAATCTAAAATTTCTAATTTATATTACTTGTTACGTTAAAACATTCCACATAGTTTCCTTTGGCAGTTCCGGCTGCAGAGCTTAATTTTTTTTTTTCCTAGCTAAACTTAATTTTTCATTTTAGTCAATACTGTTTTTTTTTAGAAAATTTAACTTTACTGTATTTAGTAGTCACGGTCATAAGTACCATATAATATTTTAAGTTTTTATTCAATACCAAGCGTTTTGAGGTATATATGAGGATAATATATGTACAAATTAAACATAAGAGAGTCTCGTATTGCTGAAATAAAAATGACAGCAAAAGAACTAGGAAATACTATTTTGCATATATGGATAAAACACTAGAATTTTCTATAGACAATAGTTTTTAAATGAATGAATATGCTTAGTTTGCATCTTGCGTATCTTTTAATGCAAGCTGTTCGTCTAATATTCTACCACGGTTTCAAGTGTTACCTTTCTATTTATGGCTAATGTATCTCGTACTCTTCACGTTTTGGTGCAGGTCAAGGTAAACCAATTGAGTCCCAAACTTATCCGTTTGTTAACACAATTAATGAAGACACCGACCAAGCTTAAAGCGACAGTTTCAGAATATATATGTCCTTTGGTTTTAATATTCAACGAAATTATAGTGATTTAGTGCTTTTAGTTATTAACAAGTGATGCTGAACGTCTCCTATTTACAGTAAAGCAACAGAAAAGCACAGGGTGACCGAGATTCTAAACTACGAGTATCTACCGTGATATTTTAAAGAATCTTACCATTATCGTTAATTGTAAAATGGCATTACATATAACAAAACATCCGCAGGTGTACTGGATAAATAAAGGTAGTGAAAGAACTGCATTCATGTTTTCTACGTACCTGAAACATATAAAATTATTGTCTCCCTTATTTCCAACTTAAAATTCTGGAAATGGTATACTAATCGAGACTGATGTGTCTTAGGAAACTGCACTGCTTTAAATATACATAGTACTTAGATGTAGGACGATGTTTATCGAAAAACTATAACTTGCTAGATATTTTGCTTGACATAAATATTAGTGATTTATGGAATTACGTATGTACTTTTACTCAATTCACATAAAAATCATATATAGCATAATTCTATTCATTGATTAATTTCATAACATCATCGTCTTATTAGTAGTCCCCGAATTTTGTTTCTGCAGTAAGTTACCTACTTCAAGGGAATTCAATTCTCCTCAGTCTCTACTTTAATAAACCTGAACATGTAATGTTTTCTTATTAGTATTAACTATTATCTGGTACTGGTATAATTAAATATTGCAATTTTATTAACATTATTTTATTACAGGTTCAAATACTATGCAAATTATGCTTACTCGATAATCATTTTATGTAAACTAACACATTCTCTTAATGTGTAGTCTACTCCCTTTCGGCGTGTATTTTTATTAGAAGTATCACAATCTTCTAATCTAATTAGTCGTTCCTCCAGTATTTTCAATTGTGCAAGACATATGGCTAGCAGAGACATAAGTAGTACGTCGAGGCAAGGCGAATTAATTGCGAAATATAACGTAAATGGCAGGTGTAGAATATTATAGAATATTTGATAATTTCCAATGTCTATTGGACAAGGCACTAACGGCTGCGTTTTTAACACTATTGGTAAAGCACAGGCCGCTAAAAATAGTGCACCTGTTGTTATCACGAAATATCTCAGTAAGAGTGCACTAATTCTTTCCACTGATTGTAAATGTCGATTTAAAGTTTTGTTTCGTGTATTAAAAATATCAGATTTCAAATTTTCAAGTATCGACAGATAATGCCTTTCGTTTATTCGAATGCCCAACCACTTTGCCAATATGTTTAATCCAGGTATTATTAGACATATCATTCTATTCACAAACATAGTTTTATTCAGTCTAATACCGTTGAGAACATTCAGTATAAGTAAACTAAACAAAATAATGTACACTACACAATGTAATATTGTCTTCAGAATTCGTATGTGCTGTTTGTTACCAGATGGTACTATTCCCTGTATTAATAAAAGCCAACTTGGTTTCAATATTATTTTTAAACAACTCATATTACGAGTACAACCTAACATATGTATTCACAACCTACTACTAATAACAAACGCATCAGGGGGTGATATATAAAAGTTCTGCACGAAATTGGTTTACTAATTAATACAATTAAGTTGGAAGTTAATTGGATAATTTTGATTGTTGTGTTCTATTGTATGTAATTAATGTGGATATTGTGTTTACATTAGAACAGTTGTCTAGATATAGGTACACGAATATTTTTAAATGTGATCTAGTTAGTACGATTAAAAAAAAACAGAAGAAAGAAATTTAATTTTAGAAATATATCGAAACATACTAAAAAAATACTAAAAATCGAAGCTAGGGCTTTACATTAGACTCTTATTTTCGCTACTGCTTTCTATGAATAGTGTGTTTTATTTTATGTTTGAACTACTACTAGTACTTCTTAGTATATTTTTGGCACACAAACAGAGTTTCAACATGACTGCATGATAATAATGGAGCGAATGTAGTATATTCAGAATAAACGAAATAGATGTATCCTCAGTTGATAAGAATTGAAGAGAATATAAGAAAAGAATTTGTCCGAATTTGTTCAAATTACCTAAATGGAAGACCTAAGACTTAAGCGAACCAGCTTTAGAGAAATTGTATCGTATATTGCTACTAGATGTTAACTTATTTATAATATACTGTCAAGGTAAATAGGATGTTAAACCAAAAGATGTTGAAGTATTGCGGAAAGTGATTGTCTAATTCCTGTGTTCGCCTCCTTTTTTATCATTTGCGTAAGTATATGTTTATAAGTATAATGTCCTTTTTGAATGTGAGTAAAGATGTATGTAGATTAGATTACTGAAGGGTCGGTAAGGCAATCCTACCTCTCTTCACTGCGACCAATGAGATCTATTGTGAATACACTTTATCTTTTAGTCCCAATTGACCTCGAAACTTCTAAAAACGTTTAGGATCTTCTTGGGGGCTATGACTCTGATGCCAGCCAGTTCTAACAGCGCCAGTTCAAGGTGTTGGTGTCTTTGTCGGGCTATTGCCACGCAGTCACACATAAAGTGTTCTGCCGTTTCATTATATTCGGAGCAGAATCTGCATTTGTCGCTGTTTGCCCATCTTCTTTAGGTGATACCTGAGAAGGCCGTGGCCAGTGAATAAATCCGCGATGGTGCTAAAGTCCCTTTTATTGAGATCGAAAAGAGATTTAGCCTTAGTGGCTGAAAAAGTAATGAACTTTTTTGATTGTCTTAGATTTGGAATGTTAGTCCAATGGGAGATATTTTGCTTAGTCTGCCGCTGTTGAAGATGAGCTTTTATGTGGCTTTTGGTAAGACCACAAAACGGCTCCAATAAATAGAGATTCCGCGCCTTTCTTTGCAAGATCGTCGGCAGTCTCGTTCCGATGTATTTAATTAATCGAAGCAATTTTTACTTCTGATACCAAACAAATACCAAATTCTAAATGAGGGTATACAAATACTAATAAACGTTTCCCAAAACTAATGAAAATAGTATGAAGAACAAAGTTAGAAGACTTAGAAAACGAATTACTATTATTGATTCGACGCATGATGATAAAGACAGGGCGCTTTTGGGAACCTTACCCAAGTTGGTATTTCCTAGACAGAAAAAAGTCAGTTATACTGCTTGGACGGTAAAAAGTTACATTCTTTAAAATTTTTGTGTATCAATAAACGTTGTGTATCATAAACGTTAGTGAAATAAGTATCGGGTCTATCAACATGAAAGCTTTTGAAATAGGCGTCGATTGTGAGTTTGAAGACTCGGCCTAGCATCCTGATAAATGGGCCAAAAATATCAATATTAAAAAATATTCTTTTTATTTATTTTTTTTATGTGTGGTGGGTCCTTAGTTTTAGTGACTCCGTAAGCTGTATTACTTGTCTGGCTATCATGCAACTCTCGCGGTGTAGTTTTGTGTGTGTAAATTCTGTTCAAATGGCTTTGTGACAGCATCATACCGCCTTTTATAATGCCGCGCTGTTAATCCCTTTGCTCCCAACAGCGAATGGTAACTCGATCCGGATTTCAACCCTCTGAAAATATGTACCGGCCCTACAGAGAATTGAAGCCTGGCTCCTATCGTCCTGCCACAACGATAGTCTGCCGCCTGACCACTGTGACTATCGATCCGTCTAAATTAGAAAACCCGTCTATTAGAAAACATAAAGATTCGGAGAAATTAAGATTAGCAGAAAATAGTTTTAAAATATTATACTGCAACGTACATATGTACAATCTATAAGCAATCATGTTCAACTATTAATTGACTCAATTACGAACATGGAATGTGTACTGTAATATACGTTACTAAATACTGGCAATGTTTTATTAATCTACTTTAGTTTTATTAATCTACTAAATGATAAACTCACATCATAGTACTGCAGATCTAAAATGAAGCACGGTAGAGTTGCCGTTTACTGTCGAAGTGATGCGAACGTATTCCAGTGTCGGATGTTATCAGAATGCATTGTGACTTGAAATTTTGAAAGTGCAGGCGTAAAAATCATCAGTTACAATGTGATAGTAAATGTATTTCGTGTATGCCGATCAACGACGTACAATGAAGATGATTTCTGTAATAGCATGAAGAACATTCTAAATATACTAATAGATGCTAAGCGAAACTTTTCTATAGCTGCCGACTTTAATATCGACATGTTACAAAATAATAGATTTAATTGAATGGTTGTTTGAGCTATTTCCATCGTCTGGATAAGGATAATGCGATGTTTCGGTGAAGTGTCCATCATCGTCTTCAGAAGCCACCACATCTATACGGATTACCAAAAATCCACAAACCAGACATTCCCTTACGACCAACGGTCAGTTCCAGAAATCACCATGTCACCCTCCCGCCAAGTTCCTACTAGATATAATTACACCCATATATGGTAGAAAAATGTCAACAATTGTTAATACAGAGGACTTCATAGAAAAAAAGAGATCCAGGACTAGAACAACAAGACAAATTGGTTAGCCTTGATGTCACTAGTTCGTTCACAAATGCACTAACACAGCCGACACTAACAATAGTAAAAGACAGACTCTGCAGAGACCGCACATTGATAGAAAGAACATCGTTAAGTGTGAACGCCGTCATGGAACTTCTATCCATCTGTGTACACACAACTAACTTCCCGGTGGATGACAAGTTCTGCCAACAGGAATTCGGTGTAGCGATGAGTTCTTCTCTATCACCAGTACTTAGCAAACGGCCAAATATGTGTGAACAACACGTTTGTAATATTGCCACATAGTGAAGAAGACTTACAGGGGTTTCTTGAACATATCAAAAACATAGAGGAATTAGAGGAAATAGGGAGAAAAAGAAAACAGGATCCCATTCCTGGATGTAGCACAGCAAAAAACTTTTACTCAAATGAAAGGGATATAGAGGAAGAACTGAAGAATGTAACTAATACACTAAGGTTGAGCGGATATACAGACAAGACGTTTTCAAAACCAAGAGAATAATGTAGCGCAAGACCTATCGAAAAAAAAAGAAAAACAGGAAACAACTACGGAATCACAACAGCCATGAAAGCAACTAATATTATCAGATCTTCACTAACAAGAACAAAACCAGACAATGAAAATCAAAAACAAAAGACTATATACGAATTCCCATTCGAATGTGGAAGAAAATACATCAGAGAAACGGGCAAACTGTACAAGTTAGAATCAAAGAACACCAAAATATGGTCCGACTAGGAGAAATACAAAAATCACACCTAGCTTTACATGTCTGTGAAGAAGGATACAGGATCGCATGGAACAACGCAGGGATTCTCGGAAAGGAGAACAATCAAAGAAAAACAAAACTAACAGAAACCGCATAGATGGCCACAACAACTAATGCCATTAGCACATCAAGCCTTGAGATCTAAGATGTATGGAACTTGCAGACGGTGATAGACACTTCACTGAAACGTCAGATTATCCATTTTCTTCATCATATTTAGTCTACACTAGAAGTCTTTGGTATCATTTCTTTTAATTCTTAAATTTATCGTATTAAGAGTTACATTAGAATCACCATTATATTAAAATTTTGCATTGACAATTTTATAACTAACATATATATTTCAGGAATTGAAAGATAACAAAGTAATAACACATCTGTTGACATAAATACAGTGTTTCAGATTATATTTAAAAAAGTACTATCAATTTATCTAAATCTGCCAAATCGTAAACGTAAAAAACCGTTAGAATATTTTTCTAAATTAATGTTATAAATCTGTGTGTAGATCTCAGATTTGATCAATTTTCTAATGCTTAGAGCACTACTGGCGTTAATAAAAAACCATACCTTTAGGAATACTTTTCTACTGTATTTTAAAAACCATAACAAATCTAAGTCTCCATGCAACATAATTCACGAAATAACAGAAAACAATATAATGCAACCTATCTTTATTTTAAATACGAAGGAACAAGCTTTTAACAAGTACTTTGCAAACCTAGCTACTAAACTGCCAGAATTAAAACCGAAACCGTATATCACTACTAATGCTATTCTAGTCAATCCTAAAAATAAATACAGCACTGGCTATGATGAGGTTTCTATAGTTGTACTTAAAGCATGTATTGATTCAATTATAGCCTCACTGCGTCATATTATGAATTCTTCGAGCACTTAAACATTCCGTTGCCACTCCAATACTCAAAAATGGAGATCCAGACCAATTAAATAATTGGAGAACCATAAGTATGCTTAACGCTTTTTCTAAAGTCTTCGAAAAAGTAATACATATATGTACTTACATACATACATACAGGCTAACAACTTGAACTACGATAGCCTATTGATAGGAGAGGGTAGTGGGAGTTCATATTAAATGTATCCATTTTACAATTGTCAATTTTTTATATGACAGGAATGTCAGTGGTCATGTCAAATACTTTACCGAACCATTAAACTTTATCCTAGGAATACACAATTAATGAAAAAGTGCAAATTGTAAAGTGGTTTTATAATTTGCCATAGTATTTGATATAACCACTAACATCCCTGTCATACAAACAGTTGACAATACTAAAATGGATACATTTAATTTTACCTCCCACTACCTTCCCCTATCAATAGGCTTTCGTAGTTGAAGTTGTTATCCTGTATATGCGAGTAATATATATGCGAATGTACAATTTTTTTAATGCAAATAACCTATTGTGAACTTGTAGTAAATTAGTACGACAACAATAATGTGTTTTTGGCATCCACTACTTGTTCGGTTATCTTCTGACATGGCTAGTTATCCACAGGAAGATAAGAATACGGTCAAAGTAAGTAATATATTTTTCGCAATTATTTTATCGTAGGCATTTATCATGCTGCATTTTTATCATTTTTTTGTACTCGCTTATCAATACCTGTCATTTCAAGATTCGATTTGCGTGCGTAAAAAGTCACTTTAAACACGAGTGCGTAAAAGTAAAGTTGGTACTTCGTGGAACTTGATTACTTTAGTGACATTTTAAAAGCATAAATCCCTAACCTTAATAATATGCTACCGAGTTCGTTGTTTTTCTATGAAAATAAAAGGAAATGAAATAGAAATTGTTATATTTGGAAGGTATGTAATTCAATGTCAGAACAGGAACAAATATTATATAAATTGTCATTATTCGTTCTTTTCAGAAATTGAAACGGAACAATTATTAAAAATTTTAATTGGGCAATTTTGACAACCGGAGATTGATACCCCAGGGATTAACTCGTTTGTTTGAATTGATCTTGATTGCGAAGGTAGAGTAACGTTGATTGTATTATTACATATATTTTGTATTTCAGATGTCGAACGAGTTGCAGGCGGAGTTGATATCTCTAACATGGTCATTGTTTTAGCCAATTGAATTCTACTATGCAGAGAATTTTCGATATATCCTTCTGCAACCGTAGATGATTTCCATCCACCATGCTTTTTAATAGAAAGCAAGTCACCTCCTTGGTTTGCCAACAATGTCGCTGAACTCCTTCGGAAACAGTGACCTGTGACGTTACTTGCGCTATCAAGCTGAAGGTACTCAGCTATTCGCATTGGAATTTTGCTCATTGTATTAAGACCAACAGGTGAACAAACACACTTGCCATTGCGATATCTTAAAAAGACTCGCTCGCTGCTGGCTGTCCGGTTTTAAATTTGCATATTGCCGAATTAATGCAATCCATTCGAGCTTAGTGACTGCAAATGTACGGCTGTTACCTGTTTTAGTTTCTGGAATTGTTACGATAATTAAATTCGATTTAAATTCTATGTCTCGCAATGACATTTTGCAAAGTTCTTCACGTCGACACGCTCCAGAAATACCCAATATTAATACAGCCTATAAATACATATAGTGTTGTATGGAATTTAAATATACGGAAATGGCTTTACCTTCATTACTAGGAACAAAGAATTTGGTGCTTCAACAATAAATTTAGTAATTTGTTGTTCGGTTAATACTGCTGATTTTTTAGGCTGATGTTGCTTCGTTATCTGTTTTAAATACGCTATGAGTTTTGCATATTTAGATATATCCGTATTATCATATATTATTAAGCATGATTTTAACCTAGAATAAGTGGACCATAATGATTTATTTGATTAATAATTTTGAAAATAAACTAATAAACAATTTTGGGAGTATTTTTGTATATTATTAGATCTAGCCCAAGTTACGAATTTAGTATAAGTGTTTTTGTATACGTTTTTTGATTTTATGGGTAATAGGTTATCCACTGCAATATTGGTAGCTTCGCGAATTTCAGGCGGTGTACATTGCATTTCATTATCAGAATTCATATTGTTGGCGAGGTTTTTATTTTGTATGGAATTTTTTGAATTTGATAATTTTAAATTAAATGTCACTTCAAATAATCAATACTGCCAACTCAACTTTTTTTTAATATCAAGAGATTACTAGTGTGTCATAAACGATAACGTATTTAACAATATGTATTATTATTATAGTTCTCGTACAAAAAATATTGTACAAACTTTGTGCGTGAAGCATTTCGCGAATTCGTGTACATAAAGCGCTCGCCTACGGCTCGCGCTTTAAACTGGTCACTTATTCGCGAAATATGATTTCACGCACTTGGTTCGTAAATAACTATTTTATACAACTGACTGTAAAAGTGACACTTTTAACGCAAGCTAACCGGGTTAAAAATTGAGTTTCATAACATAAACTGACATAAGCGTGTCGTAATAGTATATTAGATACTTTTTTTTTTTATAGTAGGGGGAAATCCTCATGTACTCCTGGCCTCGCCAGAGAGTGCCGGACTCTTACCGACTAAAACCCCCTACTTCGTCGTCACACTCAGCGCGCTGGAACCGCATTAGGAAAACGCATATCATCAGTCGCGCTAGTTTGTCTACAAACTCTGTTTATTGTTTTATTCTCTGTTCCGGGTTCTTTCATCTTCTTCTTTGCTGGACATAACCGTGGTAATGAACTTAGCTATTTTGTTCCACTTCGTTAGGCTCTCCATCATCTCGTTCACAATGTTGTTTGTTGTGAGTTCTGCTTCGAGTTCTATGATAAGCTGGTTTCTACTTCTAGCCCATCTGTCACATTCTAATATGGCATGTCCGAGAGTGTCGAGTTTTCCGCGGTGAGGACAGGCGTCGTCATCGAATTTACCTATCCTCTTGAGGTAGGTACGAAAGCTGCCATGGCCTGAGAGGAACTCTGTTAAATAATAGTTCAACCTTCTGTGCTGGCATTGAACCCGAGGTATCACATCTGGTATTAATTCTCTAGTCCATTCCGCTGTCCCCGCCTGCTCGGCCCATGCAGCTTGCCACTTAGTCAGAGTATTCCATCGCTCTCTTGTCTTCGTATCGGCCGTATGCCCGGTTTCTGAGTTATGAAGTTGGAATCTCTCCTCTGCTAGAAGCTGGAGAGGTGGAATTGCGGTTATCACTTGTATCGCAGCTTTAGAGATCGTTCTGTAGCCACTACCAATTCTAAGCAGTGATCTTCTTTGTGCCCTTTCTAGCATGTCTGTATTTTTGCCCTCTCCAGACATCTGCCCATGCCGGGGCCGCGTACAGCAACTGCGACTGCGCAACTTCGTTGAGGATGGCACGCTTAATGCTACTTGGGCCTCCTACATTTGGCATTATCCTCTGCATAGCGGATACGGTGTTTTCCGCTCTGCCCACTATGTATTTTACATGGGGGCCAAAGGACAGCTTGTCATCGATGACCACTCCAAGATATTTAAGCTCTCTTTTGGGGTTATTTCTCTTCCAAGTACATTGAAGTAAATATGCTCCCTCTTACGCGGGCCTTTCAGGATTACGGCCTCCGATTTTTGCGGCGCGACCTGTAGATCGTTCCTGGCCATCCATTTTGCGATTGTCTCTAACGATTCGTTAGCCCTGAACATCAGATCTCTATCATCTTCGGCTTCGATGACCAATAGGAGATCGTCAGCGTATGCTATTGTTGTAGCACCCCTTATTAACTCTAGTTCTAATACTCCATTATACATCACGTTCCAGAGTAATGGCCCCAGTACAGACCCCTGTGGTACCCCCGCGTTCACCATCATCTTTTTCCTCCTACTAAGCAGTATTGATCTGTTGGAGAAATATTCTGCAATTATGTTTATAAGGTATTGCGGTATATTTCCTTTCTTTAGGCCTGAGTAGATGTTGTTCCATGATGCAGTGTTAAAGGCGTTTTTGATGTCCAGGGCTATCGCAGCTACCCATCTTCCCTGGGATCCTCTAACCAAGTCTACCAGGAACCTAACGGCATGTACCGTCGACTTCCCCTTTACGAAGCCAAACTGTCTTTCTGACAGTCCACTTCTGCTTTCTATTTCTTGCTCCAGTCTTTCCTTTATCATACGTTCATATAGTTTTCCCAAGATACTTAGAAGACATATGGGTCTAAACGCTGAGGACTCCTCTATTGATTTCCCTTTCCAGATTAGCACTACCCTAGCTTCCTGCCATTTGGTGGGGAAAGTCTGATTTTTAAGGAGTTGGTTAAGGAACTCCAATAACAGATCCGGTACCGTCTCAGAAATTAGTCTAATGGCTTTTGCAGAGATCCCGTCTGGACCCGGCGCTTTACCTATCTTAGATTTTGCTACCGCCCTCAGGAGTTCCTCTTTCTGGAAAAGGGGGACATCATCCACTCTATTTGGGTGTCTGATTGGTTCCTCGTCTTTTAGTGGAAACAGATCTTTCAGAATTTTTATTCTCCTCTCCAACGTTGGATTATAGGGCGGAGGTAGTTTGCCCAGGTGCCTCACAGCTGTTTTATAACCTTCCCCCCAGATGTCTCCTTCCAAGTTCTGCTGTAGAGTTCTCCAATGATTTCTCTTTGTCCGAAGTATGAGGTGTTTTAACTCGTTTGTCCCCTGTTTGTACTTTTCTATGTTGACGAGGGATTCGGTAGTTTGCGTTATTCTCCTCTGTTTTGTTAATCTACGACGTAGTTGTAGACACTCCTTTCTTTTGGCTTCGATTTCGTAATTCCACCAATATGGCATACTGCGTCCGCTCGCGCTGGTTGATATAGTGCATTCTTTGTTTATGTTATCTATCTTGTCCAAGAAATCATCTGGTGTCATTTTGCTGTGCCTCTGAGTAAGGTGTTGTAGGGCTGCCTTAAAGCTGCTTATATCCAACATGTGGGATTTGCCCCTCTGTGTTTCCTGCTGGGTCTTTTGTGCAATTTCGAAGTATATATGGTTGTGTTCAGTGTGGAACTCGCCGGTTAGTACTTGCCACTCTTTGATTCGTGTGGTCATTTTGTCCGTTGCCCATGTTATATCGATGTATGATTCGGTGTACCCTCGTTCAAAAGTAGGTGTGTTTCCTGTATTTATAACATTAAGCCCTATTTCTGAGGCCCAGTCCCTGAGATATTCTCCTCTGGTGTCAGTGACAGGGGAGCCCCACATCGATGACTTAGAATTAAAGTCCCCAGCTAGTACCACCTCCGTGTTATCTGATTTGATCTCGTCGGTCAGGTCGTCGATATATTGCTGGAAATCCTCCAGAGGGATATTTGGAGATATGTAGCATCCAAACAGGCGCCATTGCTTCCATCGTAGAGAGACGAAACCTTCTCCGAGCGTGTGGCTGCTGATTCCCACATTTTTGTTCTTAATGTAGACAGCGACAGTCGATTTTTTGTCGATTATGTACATATTGTCTTTGGCAATTTTAATATTCGGCTCACTAATTATTACTATGTCGGCCGATTTTTCGCACGCTACCGCATGCATGATATCGTGGGCTATTCTTGCCCTACCCAAGTTAGTTTGGAGAATTTTAAGCGCCATTTCTTGTGTTTAGGGTTCTCGCCACTCCTTTTTTCTCTTTCCTTGCATTAAGCTGAATTTTTATTTGTTGTCTGAAATTCGGGCAACATGTCGTGTCTGACCTGTGCTCGCTGGTTTGACAGAATACACAGTAGGGTTTGGATTTACACTCCTTAGCTTGGTGTCCAGGTTGATGGCAGTTTATACAGACATTCGATTTGTCAGGCCCCTTACATTCCACCGCTCTATGACCAAACTCTAGGCACCTAAAGCATCGCGTCACGTTTACTCTTCCCCTTACTCTGCAGTTTACCCATCCAATTTTGATGTATTTCACTTGAATCATTATATTTGCCACTGGTTTGCTTACTACGGCGGTCGCTATCTGGTTTCCATCCCAGCTTGGTCTCAGAGCTTTTACTTTTATGGTCTGGGCATCGCTGTGTTTCACCGCTACCTTTATGGCGTTCTCTGCCTCTTCTTGTGTTACCGCTGCGTCTATATCCAGGATATGTACTGCCACGTCCTTATTTGTTATCTTGACTTCATTGTCTACTTTCCTCTTTATTGCGTCTTTCAGTACCGCGGCCTTTTTTGCTCCGCCTTCTACCTCCAGTAGGAGGTCTCCTTTTATTGTTCTTTTAATCGATTTCACTTGGACTCCGACCTTTTTAATGTCAACGTTGCTCTTAACTGTTTTGAGTAGATCCGCATATGTTGCCTCTCCGGTTTTCACTAATACCTTTCCCGACTGGGCCTTCACCAATTTATCTTTTCTTGTTTTTGGAGTGGGCGTTATTAGGATGATCTTCTGTGTCGAACCATGGAATATAAATTCTGACATCTTTCTTAGATAATGTAGGTTCGTCCTTTCGTCTATAACTAGGTTTAACTTGGTCGCAGGATGTACTTTCATAGCTTCCTCCAGCATTCTCAATTTGTTATGCATATTTTCGACGGTCAATGCTGCTTCCTTTTGCGGCTCCATGGGGAGAACATACAGAGCCGTTGTTTTTTCTATACTGTCCTGGTTCTTTATTTTTGTAGCTACCGTCTTAATCATGTAGTCTATCTCTTCGTCTGCTCTTTGGGCCATTTCGTGTATTTCCGGATATTTTACACCTAAAGTCTCCATGATTTCTCCTTTTCCTCCTTTTGAGGGATCTACTATTACACCATAGTCTCCATCCAGGTTGAGTAGTTCAAGTATATTAGATACTAAGGTTGAGAAGTTGACTATTATTGCCCGAGTGTGAGTGGCGAGATTAAATCCGGAGGCGCGCAGCGTCGATCGGTTTAAAGCCACGAGGGCAATAATAGTCTTCTCAACCGAAGTATGTATAGTATTTTCTGTACCAGTAGTCTAATTGGATCTTGAAACCTTGATAATTAGGAATAAATTTGCTAATGTATGCAAGATTGCTCTTGTAATAAAACATAAAACAAATGTAAGTAGGCTTCATTTTGATGTTGACAGTTTTGACATAACTGTTGAAACTAAAAGCGATCTATTTTTTAGATTATTTTTCGTTTTGTTTATGCATGTCTGAAGAAAAAGATTTTAAATGTATGCCACCTGAAATGTACGAGATTGCAGAAGAGGTAGTTGAGTACTAGCTTGCGCATTAATCAAAACGCTCTCATACGAAAACATATTCAGAATTTTGACGGTTGACATCCTACGGCGCGGCAATTGTATGATTATAACATGCGTGTTATTTGTTTTCATTATTAACCTAGGTTAATAATGTCTATTAATATTTTGCATATATTTCTTCATTGCTTCTATACTCATCATGGGCTTGCTGCTAATATATCTTATAACACATATTTGAATAATCATTACTAGATCTTTTTCTCTCTCATGAAATGATTCTTCTTCCAAGTCAAGAAAAGGACACAATTACTTGTATTCGTTTTGCTCTTCTACACAGCGTACTAGTATGTTAGTAGTATGCTATGAAGTAGAACAGAAAATGTATTCAAATATTTTACAAAGTACTAGCTCATCTATAGTTCACCGTTTTAATTGTTTTAATTTGTGCAGTTTTCAGCCTATTTTATAAATCGTTTCTAATGAAGATAAAAATATAAAATTACCGAAAGCTAAAATATGTGTTTAATTTTTCTAATAATAATAAGATAATAGATAATAATTAAAGTATGATAAATATTTGTAACAGATATCTGTTACACACAAATCAAGCTTATATCAGTCCTCGTTTACTTACCAAATATATGCTTGCTACAATAGCTTACCTGAACATGTTGTATCAGCATCTTTGTATGTGTTTAAAAGTAATTTGCGAAAACTTCTTTTTGCTGAACAGGGACGTGGTTGATGCATGCCTACCAGGGAGAAGGAAAGAAAGGAAGAAATTGTTTTTTTTTTGTTTCTTTTTTTTTTTTTAACGTGTGTAGTTACATTCTCATGTAATGTGCATAATACTAATGTTAATATTTAAGTCATTGGGAAAAGCCAACTTAGCGATAGTATGTGGTAATGTATGAAGGCTAAGTTGAAAAGCAGCCTGGCTGAACTTCGCCTTCAGGTTACGCTAATATTTTTTTCTGTTTTGTTTATATATATTTATTTATATGTATATATGTGTTTTAGCGTAATAAAGACTATTATTATTATTATTATTATTATTATTATCTTCTTTAAGAACAATACTGCTTTTCTTCTGTATTAATAATCCTTCGAGAATATATTAACTGATTAAAATAAGAGAACTCAAGTACAATTACTACTTGCTTTATATAGTTATGTATAGGGTAAAAGTAAATATTAAGATCTTTCAAAATGGTACATGCTGGATGAGAAATCTCAAAAATGTCTTCTCCTATTAATGGAAAGAGCAAAAAGACCTCTTATTATAAAGTCATACTCAATCGTGTATATTTCCCTGGAATCCTCAGCAGTTGTATTATAACGCTAAATCATACAAATCCCTTGTATTTTGGGTTTTCAGATAGTACGATGGCCATATTCGCTCTTTGCTGTAACAAAAGCTGCGTATAGGTAAGACGAGTTTCAAATTTAGTGGACAGCATAGAATATGGATTAATACAATCAGTGGAGTTCTTAAAGAATTGACTCCATTATCAGATTATTAGAGAAGATTTATACATTGTCTTAAGAACACGTTTGAACAACAAACAACAGTTATGATATGTATATAGGAATACTATATACAGCCCTTACAGATTAGTATTATGTAGATATAAATAAAGTTTCATAACAAAGACAAATTATTGCTACAGTTTTATTTGTGTCCTCAATTCAATCCTCAATATATATCGATTGCAGTGAACCTTTAGCCGATTAAAGAAATAAGATGATTGATTATTTATTTTACATACGGTTTTCTTACATTCTGACGACATCCACAACACTTCGTAAGATATAACAATTAATTCAGGCCTACTACCATAATATTATGTAAAACCACCAGCGGGAATATATTCTTCGTCCAGTGTTGCTGCAGCATTTGAAACGATCAAAATAACATTGATACCTGGGGGTTAACATGCAAACTAGCTTCGACTTTCCGCTTATAAGGGTTCTTGTGTCTTATTTTCTTGCTGGTTTATAATTTCTTAATTTTATGATATCTACATAAGTTTTAGCCACGAACTAAAGAGATTTGGTGTCAAATTAATTTCACTTGTTTGCAACGGACACTTTACATATTATAGTATAAACCTATTTTACGTTAATTAAAACAAACTTTAACTTTATCACCCTTACACCTTCACCATCATCTTAACCACATAGCACCTAAAATCTAGCTGCTTTTTGCGTTGTTGTACATCAACAACGGTATAGGGTGACGCATCACCAAAAGAAGGTTGAAATCGTTTTTTATTACTTAATATGTAATACGTTTGAAGGGCATACCTCATACCTCAATATAAATAATTTGCACGGATTAAACTCAAAATTAGAATTACGGATCCATTTAGTCACATGTTGTAGTGTTTATTTAATGTAAAAACGAATTAAACATTTTTAGATATAACACTGTTTTCAAGCAATTAAACAAAGGAAATATTTTTAGAAATGTTTTGTAGAAATAATAATTTCACCTACCTTAGATCACTCTTTGGTATGATGTAACACTGCACTAATTTTCACACAGTTTTAAGTTAATTAAAAAAATGTTCATTTTTACAACTTTTAGAATTTTATATTAAATTAAATGAATAACGAAAGCATCTTCGCCACATCCCGTCTAAAATCCAACTGTTTTGTGCAAAGGTTTAAACTAATAAATGTTACGGGCGACGTGTTAGCAAAAAAAGTTTACAGTGGTTTTTGTGATATACTGGAACTCGATTTACTGTAAACAGAAATACAGTTTCAAGGAGTTTAAATGAGGAGAATTTAACTCTATTATTAAAAAATTCAAATATGAATATACCTTCCCTAAGATGTAAAATTGTTCAATATCAGAAATAATTTAATATTTTACATTATACAAGGTCATTCAAAAAGCATAATCACGGTGGGATTTTTCTTATGGAATAAGACGTTTTATTTTATTTTTAAAAACTCCATAAAAGCTATTTTTAATTAAATTAATTAGAAATTATGATAAATAGCGTTTAGTAGGTAATAGCTGTCATTTTCAAAAAAAAAAATCAATCACTTCTCTACGTCTGCACGCATTTTTGAGACAAACAAGCAAGTATATTAATGATTAATAATAATTAATAATAATAATAATAAGAATAATTTGTTCTTAAAGGAAAAGCACGGGCATGATAATTATTTTAGGCGCAGGTGAGTCTCATAAAAATCATAATGTCCAATTAGGTATACATTTGCTCTTAGATAGAGGTTGACATTGTTTTTGTCACAGCAATAGAATAAATAAAACATCACCATAAATACGAAATATTTGTTTGTAATAAGTTAATTATTAGCAAAATTGTACAATTGTAATTAATTTTAATTTACCTTAATATCTTTGATTTTGTATTTTGTATGTTTTTAAATATAATTAAGTATATCATTTACCTACCTTATTTACTACATGTGTTCTATTGGTATATGAGGTATACTTAATAAAATATTTACTGTAAAGGGCGCATTTTTCGTTATTGCACGCAGTAAATTCATACCTTAAGCCGGGAATACATCTGACAAATGTTACCATTCGTTCACACTCGTTTGCATTCTCGAGGATTTGTTGCTCATGTTTGGAAATCCATTTGCAGCGAAATTTTTTGCAGGACGAATGGCAGAGGCGCGAACGAACGCATTCCATCTGTTGTCGGTAAAAATAAAAAGATCAAAGGAAAATGCAAACCATGAATGTCTGGAAACATTGACATGTGGACGTGTTCAATAGTTACACTATACATAGTTGTCTAGCGTTTAGCGTTCGTCGCGAAAAGTCGCATTGTGGTTTTTGTTTTTGCGTAGTAAAAAGGACTAAAAATACGAAATGATGCCATTAGGCTCTTCATTTTTTTAATAACCTCAGGCACAGAAGTTTCCATTTCCGCTGATATTTCAGACGATGCATCCTTTTTTTTTCGTACTGGAGTAATAAAACTCGTCAGTTGTGTCCCACAGGACCGGGTGCGTTCGATACAACTCAAAGAGATTTATGCATTTACTGACGCCCCATGAAATCTATTCAAAAGGACATTCGATCAAATAACAGTACAAAGTTTGGCAGTACTTAGCTCTTTTACTTGAGTTTATATTAATATTTATTTACTTTCGCAGCGGCCATGTTCACGAATGCACATAAATAAAAAATAAGTAAGTGCGAGAACGAGTGGAACTATTCGCCTTGATAGAATTGTAAACGAAAGCAAATCATTCGTTTAAATGCGTCACGCCACCCTGAAGGCATATTCGCGAACGGTTAGCAATGGTGCTTGTGATTACAAATGCGAACGAGTGCGAAGGAATGGTAATATTTGCCAGGTGTATTCCCGGCTTTAGGTGCGGGCCTAGTGATATCTTCTTGGCATTAACATCAAGCATATGTGCAACTTCGATATTTATTCTACTTACTCAATTATATTTTTATGTAGAGTAACACATTCTCTTATTGATGCTTGTTCCACTTCTTTACAAGTTTTATTTGTATCGCTACAATTGGAATCTTCTATGTCCATTAGTAGTTCTTCCAGTATTTTTAATTGTGCGATACCTATGCCAAGCAAAGATAAGCAATATATCATAACATGGCGAATTAATTGCGGAGTAGAGTGTGAACGGCAGTGAAAAATATTATAAAAAATTGCGTATTTTCCAATGTCTATGGGACAAGGAATTAAGGTTGCGTGGTCGAGTAAAATGGCGGGAAAAGTGCTGCATATAGATACGACAATGGTAAAATTTTGATGCAAGATTTTTTAAAAATTACAACTATGATTCATGAAAAAAAATTATAGGAGTAACTAGCATACTGTTATCGAGATAATGACATATTTTGAATTTAAAAAATGTGGTAACTTCTAGCAGAAAAAAAAACTTAAAGTTTAGGTTTGTGTGTACATCGTAAGAAAATGCATTATATTACGAAAACTACAAATCAGACTCATAAACTGTTTATGTTAAGTACTAGGTAGGTAACAAGGCTATAGATTACGACAATAAAATTACATAAATCTGTTATAAATAAACAAAAATCTTGCATCAAAAATCAGTCTACTGGCCAATTCACCTAAAAGTGTCGCAGCTCGGGATGTGCCAGAATTACTTAAAATGAGGAGTTTTGGATAGTGTAGCAATTTTTTAATAGATGGCGCAAATAATTAACAAACCATAAACAACAAAAATTATTAATAAATACGGCATAAAAACAAATTATAGGTATATTATAAAAGTAGTTTTAAAACTAAACCGCGATTTGTTTCTGTACTCAATTGTTATAAACCCATTTTTTTATTTAACCTAAAACTAATGAAATGCATCAGTGGTCGATGACGTCATACATAATTTTACGTCAACTTTAGATTTTTTTGTAAATACAAATGATGTGTGGATTGGCGTGCATCATTTCCACAACGTTCATAGAAAGAATTAACAGAATCAATTCTTCTTCAACTATTTACAATTAAATATGTATAGATTTTTGTAGAGTGCCTTAAAATAACCTTTTGAAAATGTTGCCGACACATTCAGTAATAATAAAACAAATGTTGCAATTCCGAAGAGAAGAAAAATGGTAAAAATCGGAGCAAAAACAATAAATAGTGTTCTTTATGATGAATGAATAAGTTTCTCGTTTTAATAGAAAAAGAAAAAGTATTTATTATAATAACAAATCATAATAAAAATGTATAAAAACCTCCATATTCGAATTATAACAACACATAGTGAAATGTTTGCCTAATGTCATCCCAGAAATATGTTGGCTGCATGTGTGTGTAATATATTATGCTGTTTAGGTTTTCTGACTACTACTAGATATTTGTCATATATAGGAATGTACAACCTGTATCTCTGCCTATATCTAAAAAGAAAAATGCTTAGCAGCGCTGAGTTAATTTTCGTTGTTTATAATGATTATACTAATTAATGCGATCTTCCGCTGTTGTACTGTTGTCTCTTGTCCCACATTTCATTGGTCGTGTTCAGTTAGCATATCGGTAAATCACCGGTAGATACAGATTAGTAAAGTAGTGAACTGAATGCCTACATGGTAAATATTGTACTATTAGCATACAGATATTCAGTGCGATACTTCACTAATCATTACTTACCGCTGACTTATCAATGTGCTAACTGAACACGACCATTGTTAGAGTGGTGTACATATTTTTTGCCGAAGTGTGATTAGAACAAGCTTCAAGTTTTCTTTTATACAAGGTCAGCTGCTAACAGGTCGTAATCTAATTACACTAACTATTAATTGTTATTGTAATTTTTCTTTGATTTATATTATTATAACAGTATAGGATGTTTAAAATTATTATAACTATTATAGGTAGTATTGTATCAAAACTGTATAGGTATATCTACCTATTATACCAATTATAATCCTAGACCATATAAGGTTTCATTATTTTGCTTATGATTAGATTTATTTGAAATTTTCGTTCCTTCTCGGGAACTTCACGACAAATACACGAACGGATTCGATAGTTTGATCCAAAATTTTATGACATATGACTTTTATATACATCTTTTTCCTGCATTTTTCTGCTTGTTTGATCTTTTTGGTGGACATTTTGAATATTTATTGTGAAATCCGTTATATCACATGACATGTGACATCTGGCAATTATTTTGAAAAAGCTAACTTTTCATTAAGAAAATATTAACTATCTCAGAAATTAACGATAGGGAGTGGTTAATAAAAATGAAAGTGCATACAGTGTCCTTCTGTTTCTTAATATAAAATAAAGGTGTTCCATTTAAGTAAGATGAGAAAATAATGCATTTGTGTTTTGAATCTCCCTATACACAGATTTCGCAATATTAGCAAAATATCGCTTTGCTATAAAACTGTAACAATATAAAAGGGTCATTCCGGTACAAAAAGAATTTCAAGTTGTTTCGTGTGGAATGCACAGGACATAATTGATCACAACTTCTGAAATACTCGGTATAACTCAATGAAACCTTATATAAATGAACGAGGAAGATATGCTTAATTTAAATTTGAAATAATATGTAGTGTATCCCATATAAAAAAAATGTACCTATGTTTGGTTCACCCTGGCAATATGAAACATCCGTACATACGAAAATAATTTTAAAATTAATATGCCTCACCCTGTATACCTTATTTACAATCCTTACAAATACTACACTAAGAATGTAGGTAACTACAATAATAACTATGCAATAAATAATTATAAGTGAGAGAAGTAAATAATTTAAGGTTATAGTAGATAAATATTTCCTAAACGATAATCTTCCAGAAACTTGAATATGAAACACTACACTTTATATAAACTAAAATCATCAAACACAAGATTGATTGAGCGGACAAAGTGCATTCAGAAGCGGTTACTAATAGTTGCCAGCTGTCAAATCCAAACGCTCAATAATTACATATGTATGAGCAAAAAACTTGTGTGTTGGTTGAATAAACACAGAGGCTTCATTTCTTCTATCGTCTAGCCGACATTTAATATTGTACAATTAGCGAATTTTGTAGCGTTATAAACCATGCGAATCAATTACTTTTATCTCATTCAATGTGAATTTGAATCACTGCAAAATCTATACTTTTTTAATTCATATCTGTATATTTTCTGCCAAATTTTAAACATTTTATATTTTCCGATGAACGCTTCTTAATTACTAATAATTACTGTCAAAAATTTCGTAATAAAAAATAAAAATTCCATAAGAAACTATTATTAAATTTTATATAATTTGCTGGTAAGGTAGCGAGGTAAATAGAGAGAATAGAGAGATAAATAGAAACGAGATGTAAAATAGCATTTACATATATGTATGTTACAACATTTGGCAATATACTTGGGTATTTTACGGTGTTTCTATATCTAATATCGTATCTATATACTTACACGAATTCCAAGTGAATGTTTTCAATTATAATTTCAATTTTCAACAGTGACATCTATTGATAGAAAGCTCGAAATACTTCCGAGTCTATAAACGCTGATAAAGTGAATACTATGACCCTCTATTGTCTGCTAGATTAATTATAATGACTCCCACTGCAAATAACCTATCCCCTCCAATTGCCTCGTACCCTTAAAGGTTCAGTATTTATTACAATTGGTAAAACAGATGCCGCAAGTGCACTTATTATTATCGCCAAATATCTTAATAGTAGTCCACTAATTTTCTCTACTAATTTTATGTGCTGGTTAAGTTTTTTATTTCGAAGATAATATCAGATTTCAAGTTTTCTACTAGTGACAGGTAATATTGGCCGTTTTAACGAACGCCTAGAAACTTTGCTAGCAAGTTTAGTCGTGATAAGATGAAGCTAATCATTCGATTTACAAACATAAGTTTATTCTGTAGTAATACCATAAGAGCTTTGTAATCATCGATTTTAATTCAAAGCTCGTATGGTATTTGATTAGATTATTTTTCGTTAAATAATAAAACTGGATCTTGATGAGATTGATTGAAACTAATGATGATGTCCAATGAATTTATATTATGTATGTATATAGTAATTGTTGGAATGCTAATGTATTTACATATATATCAATATTTAGATCAATAAAGTAACTGTCATTAGCGTAATACACATTTTCATAAATATTTAATAAATATTTTATTAAGTATACCTCAATACCAATAGAACACATGTAGTAAATAAGGTAGGTAAATGATATACTTAATTATATTTAAAAACATATAAAATACAAAATCAAAGATATTAAGGTAAATTAAAATTAATTACAATTGTACAATTTTGCTAATAATTAACTTATTACAAACATATATTTCGTATTTATGGTGATGTTTTATTTATTCTATTGCTGTGACAAAAACAATGTCAACCTCTATCTAAGAGCAAATGTATACCTAATTGGACATTATGATTTTTATGTGACTCACCTGCGCCTAAAATAATTATCATGCCCGTGCTTTTCCTTTAAGAACAAATTAATCATTAATATACTTGCTTGTTTGTCTCAAAAATGCGTGCAAACGTAGAGAAGTGATTGATTTTTTTTTTGAAAATGACAGCTATTACCAACTAAACGCTATTTATCATAATTTCTAATTAATATAATTAAAAATTGCTTTTATGGAGTTTTTAAAAATAAAATAAAACGTCTTATTCCATAAGAAAAATCCCACCGTGATTATGCTTTTTGAATGACCTTGTATAATGTAAAATATTAAATTATTTCTGATATTAAACAATTTTACAACTTAGGGAAGGTATATTCATCTTTGAATTTTTTAATAATAGAGTTAAATTCTCCTCATTTAAACTCCTTGAAACTGTATTTCTGTTTACAGTAAATCGAGTTCCAGTATATCACAAAAACGGCCGTAAACTTTTTTTGCTAACACGTCGCCCGTAACATTTATTAGTTTAAACCTATGCACAAAGCAGTTGGATTTTAGATGGGATGTGGCGAAGATGCTTTCGATATTCATTTAATTTAATATAAAATTCTAAAAGTGATAAAAATGAACGTTTTTTTAATTAACTTAAAACTGTGTGAAAATTAGTGCAGTGTTACATCATACCAAAGAGTGATCTAAGGTAGGTGAAATTATTATTTCTACAAAACATTTCTAAAAATATTTCCTTTGTTTAATTGCTTGAAAACAGTGTTATATCTAAAAATGTTTAATTCGTTTTTACATTAAATAAACACTACAACATGTGACTAAATGGATCCGTAATTCTAATTTTGAGTTTAATCCATGCAAATTATTGGTATGAGGTATGCCCTTCAAACGTATTACATATTAAGTAATAAATGTGTCTTCACTTTTATGGAATTTTCAAAAATAAAATAAGACTGCTTATTCCATTAATTTTTATTTAATAACAGAGTTCTATTCTGGCCATTTAAACTTGTTGAAACTGTATTTTTGATGTTTACATTAAATCGAGTTCCAGTATATCACAAAAACGATTTCAACCTTTTTTTGGTGATGCGTCACCCTACACCGTTTTGATGTACAACAACGCAAAAAGCAGCTAGATTTTAGGTGCTATGTGGTTAAGATGATGGTGAAGGTGTAAGGGTGATAAAGTTAAAGTTTGTTTTAATTAACGTAAAATAGGTTTATACTATAATATGTAAAGTGTCCGTTGCAAACAAGTGAAATTAGTTTGACACCAAATCTCTTTAGTTCGTGGCTAAAACTTATGTAGATATCATAAAATTAAGAAATTATAAACCAGCAATAAAATAAGACACAAAAACCCTTATAAGCGGAAAGTCGAAGCTAGTTTGCATGTTAACCCCCAGGTATCAATGTTATTTTGATCGTTTCAAATGCTGCAGCAACACTGGACGAAGAATATATTCCCGCTGGTGGTTTTACATAATATTATGGTAGTAGGCCTGAATTAATTGTTATATCTTACGAAGTGTTGTGGATGTCGTCAGAATGTAAGAAAACCGTATGTAAAATAAATAATCAATCATCTTATTTCTTTAATCGGCTAAAGGTTCACTGCAATCGATATATATTGAGGATTGAATTGAGGACACAAATAAAACTGTAGCAATAATTTGTCTTTGTTATGAAACTTTATTTATATCTACATAATACTAATCTGTAAGGGCTGTATATAGTATTCCTATATACATATCATAACTGTTGTTTGTTGTTCAAACGTGTTCTTAAGACAATGTATAAATCTTCTCTAATAATCTGATAATGGAGTCAATTCTTTAAGAACTCCACTGATTGTATTAATCCATATTCTATGCTGTCCACTAAATTTGAAACTCGTCTTACCTATACGCAGCTTTTGTTACAGCAAAGAGCGAATATGACCATCGTACTATCTGAAAACCCAAAATACAAGGGATTTGTATGATTTAGCGTTATAATACTTACAACTGCTAAGGATTCCAGGGAAATATACACGATTGAGTATGACTTTATAATAAGAGGTCTTTTTGCTCTTTCCATTAATAGGAGAAGACATTTTTGAGATTTCTCATCCAGCATGTACCATTTTGAAAGATAACAAGCTTCTATAACGTTGTTACTCTAAAATTAAAATTTATTTTTAAGAGTGGATATATTATCTTAATATTTACTTTTACCCTATACATAACTTCGTTTCCTAACCAATGATAAGCTGCTAATTGCGAAAACGTGACACAAGTATATGTTACTATCGTTACAGTATCAATAGTACTTTTCCCTTGCTGAAACAGAATGTTGCATTTTAGGATTTTGATAAAAATAGTGGGACGATTTGGTATATAAAGCAAGTAGTAATTGTACTTGAGTTCTCTTATTTTTAATCAGTTAATATATCCTCCAAGGATTATTAGTACAGAAGAAAAGCAGTATTCTTCTAAAAGAAGATTTCTGTTACAAATATTTATCATACTTTAATTATTATCTATTGTCTTATTATTATTAGAAAAATTAAACACATATTTTAGCTTTCGGTAATTTTATATGTTTACCTTAATCGGAAACGATTTATAAAATAGGCTGAAAAATGCATAAATTAAAACGGTGAAATATAGATGAGCTAGTACTTTGTAAAATATTTGAATACATTTTGTGTTGTATTGCATAGCATACTACTAACATACTAGTACGCTGTGTAGAAGTGCAAAACGAATACAAGTAATTGTGTCCATTTCTTGACTTGGAAGAAGAATCATTTCATGAGAGAGAAAAAGATCTAGTAATGAATATTCAGATATGTGTTATAAGATATATTAGCAGCAAGCCCATGATGAGTATAGAAGCAATGAAGAAATATATGCAAAATATTAATAGACAGAAAGTTAGCGACCACTTCTTGAATTACCTACTATTTAATTAATTACTGTTTATTTATTATTATAATTAATTTTAAACAAAGCACTATTTGAATACTAAAAGTTCGCCTTGATAATGACAGCATTGCTGTTGAAACGCGTCGGTGTTTTAGTTAAAACTTGTTTGGTGTTCAGTGGGTTAGTGTTTAGTATTCTACTTCTGCACCAAGAGATCCAGTGAAGAACAAAGCAGTATTTCCTTTAAATGTGTCCGCAGTGTGGAGGTGATTGTTGAAGTATAATTTTTAACGGGGCAAAGTTGTTTCAAAACTTTAAATTTCTTCTTTAAGTTTGACGTATACAAAGTAAAATGTAGGAGAAAAGAATGACAAACATTAATAAAATATAAGTGTACTATATACATACAGCTACCCGCGAAAATATTCGTCCAGGTAAAAAAAATCCCTTGTTTTACAAATAGAAGATGAAATACGATTTCTTTCGCCACAAATCGACCACTAACGACCAGAACGGCTTAAATGTGGAATAGTTTGCTAATAAGTTAATTATGAACAAAGTTACAAGCATTGAAGTAGGCATGGAAAAATTTACCTCCCTTTTGGTGAAAGTTGTGGTTTAAATTTGTGCCATTAAACGAAGGAGTATGATTTGTTCATCCAAAATCCAAAATTTCAATTGATTATCTGCAGCGGTTCCAAAGTTATGAATTTTTACTTTAAGAAATAGAAGCGAAAATCGCGTGCGACTCGCGTTACAGAGAGTTCGCACGCGATTTTCGCCTCTATTTCGTAAAGTAAAAAAAAATTCATAACTTTGGAAACGCTGCAGATAATCAATTGAAATTTTGAATTTTGGGTGAACAAATCATACTCTTTCTTTTAGTGACACAAATTTAATTCAACTTACACCACAAAGGAGAGGTAGATTTTTCCATGCCTACTTCAATGCTTGTAACTTTGTTCATAATTAACTTATTAGAGAAATATTCCACATTTAAGCCGTTCTGGTCGTTAGTGATCGATTTGTGCAAAAAAATCGTTTTTCATCTTCTATTTGTAAAACAAGGGATTTTTTTTACCTGGACGAATACTTTCGTGGGTAGCTGTACTTCTATATTTCTTTCTTTTTCGCCTACAGTGCGTTTACAGCGCTTTGTTAATTTATAGAAATGTCGTCGATGCAACCCGTAAATACTCTGAATCAAGGTTTGGAGCGTGATTATACAAGCCTCTGCTACTAAGAGAATAAATACATATTTAGTCTATCCGAAGGTGTTAAGCTATCTGAAATGATGTATGTAAGTTGATGTTCATTTTTATACACATTGACCGACTCAGATATTAGGCATTGTAAATAGCATTACATGCGATGGTGAAATATATGTATGCGTTAGAATGACGGAGATGGTGATACGAGGTAGATATACGGTGTTGCCAAAGTAGAATTACCACATTTTGTATTCTCGTATCTGTGACATGCTGACAATTTGCATATGTCTAAAATATTGATTGCGTTTTTTCCTAAAGTAAATCCAATTCAAACAATTTTAAATATTGTTTGTCACTTCCCAGTTATTAAGTATTACTGTCCTTTTGTGAGATAATGAGGACAAATGTAACCGGGTATCAACATATTCAGAAATTTGAGGACTCGAGCAAGGTTCGTTAGCTTCCACAAGAGCATATACTTTGACCTCCTTTGCCATTCTTTCCTCAGTAAGTGGCCGTTCTTGTAGATTATGCTTGTTGTTACATTTTGAGCAGCCACTAATACAGCCCGTATTTTCAAATCGGTGAACAATATTAAAATTTATATATATATATATATTTTCACCTTTATGTACTTATCTTTTAATTCCTAATTTATTTCCACTTGTAGGGCACAAAACAACAAATCATTAAATACCAATATTACATAAAAATAATATAGTCATTTTTGACAAAATGTGGATATATCTGGTTTTTTAAATGACCGATTAAATATATACAGCGCGGCTCTCAAGTAATAATGTGAAATATTATGTACTACAATCTCGAAGCATAATTTTTATTTAGTTTCAAAGAATGACGGAGGGTTCGAGTGACATCTCATTTTAAGGGGCTCACTGAGTATGGTATCATGGTTGTTTTACATTTGTTGTGTGCCGTGTGTCCATTGGATATCCTCATTTGACGGAAGAGGCCAAGCAGAAATCTAGCATTTATATCTTTCATTGAACACACGACAAGTTCGTTAAAGAATTTTCTTATATTCTTCATGAATATAAAATAAATTTAAAATATCCCTGTTTGAATAATTTTCATTTTCGATTGCAATGGACATAACGGAATCAGACTTGAAAGGTTATGGTGCCAGTTACTAATAAGAACTTTTGTTATCACATACATGGCTGGCTATTAAGAAAACGTTGTAATTGTCTCCAAACTTTGGCAACAACGTTAATAACTTGCAAATTATTACAGATAGGTATACAGAATGCTAATCCAGTTTGACGTAGAATTTAATTCTGTATCAAAATAGTGAAACCAAAATGAGTCATTGTATTTTAAAAATGATAAATTAATTGTCTGTAGTTGTACTAAAAGACAAGTAAATTTTGAACTGTAGCAGAAATGTCAAGAATTCTTCTATTCATAACGTCAATTTCATAATATTCCTTAAAAAAATGGGGACGGTACATAACTACGCATCATGATATAAATTCAAAAATTTTCGGAAAGTCCTCTTAAATAACACCTAGATTTCGAAAATGTGAAGAAAATTATATCATTCCATTTGAAATAAGTTTATGTCAATTTTCAGTACTTCCGAAAGTACCGCCATTTTGAAAATTTTTTTAGTGAATAGATTTAATTACTCTGTATGTATATATGCAATTTTGGAGAAATTTATTATCTTTAGGAGGCCCGATATTTCTAATGGCCGGTCTGAATCAATAATAATAATAATAATAATAATAACTTAGTATTTAAGTTATTTTGTAATCCAAATTTTATATATTTAAGCCGATTAAAACTATTTCTTGGTGGCTCCTCTCAAGCACTCTTCGTAAGTCCACCAAATGTGTACCCGTTATATAGTTATGGGTAGCAACGCAATTTTTTTTTTTTTAGCAGGCGTGAATAACGCCCACCGTGGATAAGTCGTAAGTTAATCTAGTTATGGGAATCCACTATGAGTACAAATTTTCCAACTTCTAATAGCAAGACACAATATCCCTTTTGTAAATAGACTAAATTTGCTCAAAATGCATATACATATGTGTATACGTAACTGTGTATGTTTGGATACATTAATTTACGCACCCACTACAGAGAGAAAAGGTAAAATAGGAGTCATTTATTTAAACGAAACTTTCATGTGTTGATTTTCCTTGACGCTTAACAGATAATATTTTGGCTATAAAGGCAATATGAAAATTCACATCCAGAATAGTGTTCTCCTTCGTGTGTTACATGCAAAACTACGCTAATCGACAATGTATGGTGGGGCATTAATTTTTAAATTCCACAATTGTAATGAAACAAGAGAAAAAGAAAACTCATAAGTGAGGGACAGTACAAAGGAGTCAGATACGGGGATGCGACGGACTTTAAAAAATACATACCTACGGAGACACATAAAAGTTACTTACCATTATTGTTAACTGCAAGATAGCGTTGCATATTATAAAACATCCACAGGTGTACTGGATAAATAATGGCAGTGCAAGAACAATGTTTAAGTTTTCTACATACCTGAAAATATATATTATTGCATGTAGAATTTTGTTTAGTAACCATGTTGAAATTAGATGAACAAACAAATTGTATTATACACAGAACAACGATTCACTTCTTACAACGCCTTATAAATAAAAGATAAATAAAGATGTAGTACATAGTATTTCTTTTGAAGAATCATATTCATTGATATGTTAATGTTTTCAATAATAAAGACAAAAGATTATCGCTACATATAAATGTAGATATAGTGTATTCGTAAAGTAGCGAATAAATTCATTAAACATTAAAGGGATTAAAGGATCTATATTTTTAGTTTTTTTCCCGTAAGACTGAAACATACAGGGTGTATCAAAAGCAGATATGATGTCATCGTTATTTTTTTTAACATAACCCCCATTTTTACTGCAGAATTTGAAAGTACACATTTTGCTACATATGACAAGGTAAATATGGATGGTGGTTAGATGACGAAATTTTTAAAAACAATTATCCTGAAAATTAAATAATGTTAATGTATTAATATAATATATAATATAATATAATTTATTAATCAGTTGTTTCTGCACAGTCTTATAAGTATTGTTACTTTTTTTTAATTGGTATTGTCGATGTCACAAATACTTCCATTTGGTAAAAGGATTTGGACGTTAAAAATTTACGGAACGAAAAAGAATTTAAATTTTGTGCATTATTGGTTTTGGAGAGATACGATGAATACTCAAACAGAAGCGGTGCAGTCGTTTAATGCAACTAATCATGATCGACCCTCTATTAGTCAAATCATGATAAACAGAGTTGAGGCAAAATTTCTACGAGCTATGTCTACATGACGAGTTGTCGGAAAATGATCTGTATTGCTAAAATGAATTTAGTGATCAAATGCAACAATTATGCAATTTAGAATTATGCGAACAGTTTGGAGCGCCGCAGTGCTACGCTTTGCTTGTTCGGGCTGCTTTGGATAAAGTTTTTCCAAATCATTTGAATAGATAGAAGAGAGACGATTGAGTAGCCAAAATTTAACTTCTCTGGATTATATTTTGTGGAGATACTGAAAAAGTAAGGTATATTTTACTCGACCAACAGATTTAGAAGATTTGACAGCACAAATATACCAAAAAAATTAGACATATTACCGCAAATGTCATCGACAATGTTCAAAAAAAATTTTCTTAACCACCTTGGCCATTGTCACATTTTTAACGGTGCTCAATTCGAACATTCAATTTAGGTAAATAGTTATAATTTTTACAATAAATTTTCTTCAAAATATGTTTGTATAACCACCATGCATATATACCTTGTCGTGTGTCGAAAAATCTGTCCTTTCAAATTCTGTGAGAAAAATGAGAGAGTTAAAAAAATACGATTACGTATTATGAATTTTATTATAAGTTATTTGAAGAAAATTTAATTCCTTAAGCTAGGTGAATTCGTTGCAAAATGAGATTCGTTATAATTGTTATTGGTTATTAGCAGTTATTGCTAATACTAATATTAACTCCTTACTTTATTAGTACCCTCCTACCTGTCAGAATACTATTCCAATAATACTTACTCAATAATCATCTTATGTAAAGTTACACATTCTCTGAGTGTATATTCTTCCATCTGCGATAAATTTGGATCGGAATTTTTTAAACCAATTAGTTGGTCTTCTAATATGGCTAGTTCCGCAATACATATGGCTAATAAAGACATCAGTAGAACATCAAGGCACGGAGAATTAATTGCGTAATATAATGTAAGTGGTAGATGCAGAAGATTATACAACATCTGATAATGTCCGATGTCTATTGGACAAGGGACCATCGGTTGTGTTTTTAGCGCTATCGGTAAGCCACAGGATACCAAAAAGAGTACACCTGTTGTTATTGCGAAATATCTCAGTAACAGTCCACAAATTCTCTCCGCCAACTGTAAATGCAGGTTTAATTTTTTGTGACGTGTATTAAAAATATCAGACTTTAAGTTTTCGAATATTGATAGATAATGTTTTTCGTTTATACGAATGCCCAACCACTTTCCCAAAATGCATAATCCTGGTATTAATATACATATCATTCGATTTACAAACATGGTTTTGTTCTGTTTAATACCGTTAAGAATATTAAGTATAAGTAGGCTAAACAAAATCGTATGAACTGCACAATGTATTATTGTCTTCAGTACTCCTACATGTTGTTTATTTCGAGATGGTACTAAACCTTGTTTTAATAAGATCTGACTTGGTTTCCATACTGCCTTTAAGCAACTCATATTGCATATACATACATATGTTCACCTTGTCACAGTATTTACAACGTAGTACCGTAGAATAGGACATGTATTAGAGGAACGATATATATAAAAAGACTCCAGGAAAATAACTTACTAATTAAGAGAATTAAGTTCAATTATTCGTTTTGATTGATGTTCTGTATTACATGTTATACATATACAGTTATAATGGTGGAAATAGTGGTGTAATGAGGATTATTTCTCTAATAATTATTGTAATAACGATATGTTACAAAGAAATATTATATGTACATCAATAAAAACATTCAGTGTATTTTATATTGCAAATACGATGTAAATTAAATAGAAACTATGATAATATATTAAGTTATGTAAAATTTCTACGACTGAACTATTAAGGTGTATAAATTCGTTTTCATCAAGTAGAAAGTTAGAAGGGGTCTGAGTACCCCTAACTTTCGAACGTCAGATTTTTATTCAATATTTTTTTATTTGAAGGAATTACTGGAAAAGAACTTAGTACAATTAAAATTTTGCGGATGTATATTCTATAGTGACGAGTTAAGATTAAAAAACAACCTTTTATGAACGTCTTAGACTTTGTAACGCATGGTTTATATATTGATATAAGCTTCTTATATTTTGAAAGTAGAAATAGACGCGATAGGTTTTAAATAAATATATGTGCTCGAATGAAATTATCTTCTGTAAGCGACTGGAAACATTCGTATTAAGTGGTGGCCCTAACTTCAAACCGTATTAGTGAAGGTAACATCGCAATTCTTTTGAAGTTCTTCAGCTTCTTCAGAAGGTTCCTAAAGACTGCTGTTGTCTTTTGCCCTTGTTGTATGCCTCATTTCTTCTTTGTTTCGCTGATTCGTTACAGTTTGATGAGCTGCATCCCTCCCGGCTATGTCGCCGATTGGCCATCAGTTATTCACCAGGTGTTGCTCAGTTTATACCCATTTTATCGGTTGAAGTTATCTGAATCTTCCATAATTTTCAGTGCTTGCCGTATCAATCTCTCATGCTACAGCGTAGTTGTGCCTAAGATTTTATTCTTGTCATAATTAATGCAATGGTCTCCGTTTTGAAATAAGTGTTCAGCTACTGCAGATGTATCTGTATATCAACGTTGAGTATGCCGTTGGTGTTCCCTAATTCTGTACTGGATACTTCTACCTGCCTCTCTGATGTAACTCGTCGCAATTGCATACAAGTTCGTATACCTATGACTTTGGTTGTAGTTTAGGAAGCTGATCTTTATTTGAAAGAAGTAACGACTTTATCTTCTTGAAAGTGTTGAACCGTGTGGTAATATTCTTCTTTTCTAATATTTTTTTTTAATGTATAAGTTATTCCAGCGATGTATGGTAGTATATGTATGGCGTATGTTCTTGGTTCTTGTGGACTTACATTTTTCTTCTTCTTATCTTTTCGTCTTTGTCGTATACTTTTGGTTTTGTAACAATTCAGTAGTAATGCATTGTGTAGATATTGAACATCAAATGGTCTGTGTTCCTTATCGCTGATCTATCTTCTCTTTCTTTGCGCGTAATGATGGGACCTAGCGTGTAGATATCAGTCAGTATATGTACGGTGTAGCTTATCTTGTCTTGCTGTCGTTGTGTTTTACTAATACATCGTAGGTAAAGTGCCATTATTCTCAATTTGAATGATGAAGTTAATGTTCGTTTGTTGCCTATTCAGATGTTGTAGAAATTCAGACAATGTTTCTCGTCCATGCGACCATATAACAAAGGCGTTGTCCACCTATGTATCTGTACTAGCATTGCGGTTTTCGGTTGACAGATTCAATAGCTTCTTGCTCGAAAGCTTTTATTACGATGTTGGCGATGACCGGTGATAATGGTGATCCCATTGCTGTACACTCTACTGTTCATAAAAGTTTCAATTCCATAAGAAATATGTTGAGGTCAAGCAAAATCTTGCCAATTCTATTAAATCCCCCAGTAGTTCTTCTGGTGCGTGTGGTGTCTTCTGTTTGATAATTTGGAGTATTTTGTCTACTGTTACATTCGTAAAGAAAGATTTTACGTCGAAACTACATAACTAAGACAGTAATAATAATAATAATATTCATTTATTTACATACTCCTAAACGGATATAAAACGCCAAACTTTACAACAAAATTAACATATATATGAAACTAATCACAAAATAGATTCTGATTATATCATCTCCATTTTTCCTCAAAAAAAAAAAATCGTATACATATATGTATACCCATCGTAGATATACCCATGAAATATGTCGTACTGTGGGAGTATTATCACAAAATATGTTTGGTTTAATGTAGTGGCCCGACGTCAGAAGTATATGAAGCTTCTGGTTGTCGTCTTCTCTGTCTATTAGTAGTTACGTTTTATTTATCGGCTTGTACGACGATCACGTTTCCGTTCTTGCGGAGGTCTTGCAAAGCTTTCTCTTCATCTTTAGTGATATTTCTTATCGGAATTAGCTTATTGGCAGCGGCAGTGTTCAGGTGATATTGTATTTTGACAAATGTTAGTGTAACAGTTAGTCGGAGAAAGGGTGCATTTTTTGTTTTTTTGTTCCGGTATTATTTAAAAATATATGCGTAGGATTAAGAATTTGTTTGATTTTTACCAGCTCTACTTTTTTTGTTTTCTTGTTTATCTATGGTCTCGTTCTAGCACACAAAGGAATGTTTTCATATTATTTTCCTAGCTATGAATAAAAAGCGTTTTAGGAAAGTTTTGTTTTTGCAACGATTCACTAACGGCTACATATCCAGCACTTTCTAATTCAAAAATCCCTATTAAATTTATTTCAGGCAAGCATCTGAAGAAAACCTGAAGAAATCTGACGAAAAAGGACTGTTAAAATTGAAAAACACATATTTCTTGTATTTAGTATGTTGCAAAGTGACAGCTTACATTGTCCACCTAATTCTACAAGCTAGAGAGGCATATTCAGATTTGTGCGCAATGTACGGCTGGCAAAATTTAAGCTATGCGATAGTTGTTCTCATAAGACAAAACCAGCAGCTGTTATATTCAGATTTCAATTAACTTTTAAAGGCAGCGATTTTTACATTTTTGTTCATATCTGGCAAACGAACAGAGTTGGTGTTTTTGATAAGGTTGTGTAAGGTGTTTGTTTTATATATGCAGAGTTTCAATGATGACGCGACTATATCCCGTTTTCAGATGTGCATTTATATTCGACTTTACGACACCTTCCCCCTTTGTCTTCAATGTTCCATTTCTTCCTATTTGGATTTACATATGTGTGGCGAAGCAATAGATTTTGTCTTTCCTGGTCGTCTGTATAATACAAGATTGGCGAAGCAAATTGAGGAGCATCCGTTCGTGATTGATCCTACTTCTTGCTTAACTTTTAATCTAAGTCCCTGTGATTAAAATTTCTGCCTTCAGCAACAATTGCATAGAGGAAGCCTATCGTTGCAGTTGTACTCATCACACCCATCACCCCAACAGGCTTATCTTCCCATTTTTCTTCCGTATAAGTAGTAATCACGGTCAGACTCTTTTATCACCAACGACAAACTTCCTTATCGTGAACAATAAGTAAGGCTGATTAGATTAGATTAGATGTGAGGGCAGTGGCGCTGCTGTCTATAGTCACCGCGACCTGCATGGGTCTTTGCCTTTCTGGTTGTTAGACTAGTTGGAGGCTTTAATGAACCTTAGAATTAGTCTGGAATTTTAGTCCTGGATATCAGGAGGCGTTAGAAACGGCCTACTGAAGTTTTGATGTCGAGTATGACTGGCAGCAACACATTTACACAGAATGTGTTCTGCCGTCTCTAGAACTTTTTGGCATAGACGGCAGATTTGATCCTCAGCTTTTCCGAGTATATGTAGGTGGTACTACTGGAAAACGCGATTTATTTGGTAGAAATAGAAAACGCTATTTATTTATGCATGAAATTCTAAAACAAGACAAGATGGGATAAGATATAATACATGCGCGTTCTCGTTTCATTCTGCTTTATAGATGTTTGTAAAGCGTGTTAACACTTTAAGAATAAATCTAAATTTGTGAATTTTTTGATATTACCTTTTCTTCGGGTACTAAAAATGTTTCTCTTACAAATTAGATGCAGATGTGAAATAATTAAATGGGAGTATCGGAGTACACGTAACTAAAAATCTATAAATTCACGTTTATGACTCCACGCAAATCTAACTGAGATAAGAAATAAAGATGTAGATTCCAAAAACGAAAATAATTTGATTCTTTTTTTAATGCCAAATTTTTGCCGAGAGATTGTAAGCTTCTTCAGGGCGTTAAAATTTAAATCACTAGCACCTCATTGATCTTAAAATGTTACAAATATAGCGTACAAACATAGTAGACATGATATTTCGAACATTAAATAAGAGAATCAAATTATTTTCGTTTTTAGAATCTACATCTCAGTTAGATTTTCGTGGAGTCATAAGCGTGAATTTATAGTTTACTATGTATGTTAAAATTATCAAATTGAAATTGCAAAAAACGAAGTTAATTCTCACCGATTACGAGCACAATTCTCATCAAATTTCGTGCTTGTCCGTGCAGTGCACGCAGTATATACTGAACGTGCAAAGCATTCGTAAAGATATATGGCTGATAATCTTTGAACTGACAGTGCTCGGACTGCAGATCATCGTTTATTGCATTATTGACGTATCAGGTAATCAAACATGGACATAGGCGGATTTTTACTCTGTTATAAAGCACATCTAAAATATTGTCTTGTCTTGCAACAAGAAAGTAATTTTGTTACTTATACTATTGAAGAATTAAGTACGTAAACCTAAAAATTGTTTTTGGGTGAAATAGTGGTTACTATTACGTAGAAAATTGTTACCTACGGTGAATGCTCGAAATTAGCGTCAGCTCATTCCACAGGTGTATGTATTAACCATGATTCATAATTCCCGAATCGAAAAATACACATCTGCTGCATCAGTTTTGAATCAATAGCAACTATTCCGCACATGATACAAAACTTGGGTCGTTGCTATGAGCACGGCTCGGTATCAACATAATATATATGAATCATATACTAGTTGCGAACACCATTCGGATACCGATGTTCAAGTGCCTTTTTGTTTTAATTAGAATGCTAGATAAAGGATAAATGCCATGTACCGCACAGTATTATATCAAGACGAACTTATTTCAACAAATCACGTTGCCATATGTGTAGTTATTGATATGCAGAGCTGTCAGAAACCCGCTTTATGCCATACGCTTAAACTACAACGTTTTAGCAAACACAGTGAATATTCTAATATGTATACACATATAGTGTAGTAAAGATCATTTGTTATTATCGTTCATAAATTGTATTATCACCTTCATAATACACTTGGTCGTTTCTTCAGGATTCTTATCTTCATATTTATTTATTTCAAAATATTCAATAGCTCAATTGCACCTACTGTTATTTTTTCATATACAGAGTGGTTGGTTTTTCATTGTCCAGCCTATATCAGCTTTGATATCAAAAATTCAAAAAAAAATGTTAGAGGACATGTTTTTATCTCGAAATGGTCCATATTGCATCATTAATAATCTTTCATGGCTTACTGATTTTTAGCAGCGATAATCAACTTCATTTGTTTTAATGGAACAGCCTATATATATTCTGCAAAAGTGAATCTTCATTAAATTTTGTTTATCATGATACATCACAAGTTGGCATATGTGTAACATTTGTCTATGGAAACGAAATAATAAGTAAAGGTATTTAAAACTAAAATTTGCTTTTTCTAATATACATTAAAAAAAATTAAGTAGGTACTACATACCTAATAAGTAATATGTCTTATAATTATTTTTCAAATTGTCCACCATTACTTTCTAAACATTTGTAGGCTCGCCTAATTATGTTCCTCCTGGCGTTTTGCAGCATTGCAGGTGTAATTAGCAAGCAAGCTGCGGTAATTTTATTCTTCAGTTCCTGAAGATTTTGAGAAAGAGTATCATAAATTTGGTGTTTCAAAAAACGCCATACAAAAAAATCAAGAATTGATAAATTAGGCGATCTGCAGACCACAAAATTGGTCCTCTGTTGCCGATCCAGTTTTGACCAAATTCATTTTTTAGATATTTTGTTTCTGCAGCTCTGTTACGAGGTGGGGCGCCGCCATGTTGGAACCACAAGTTTTGTCTTAAAGCTAATGGGAGATTGTCTATATAGTCTTCAAATTTTGTAAAAATAATAAATATCGGTTCTGAGTCAAAGTCCCTCGTAAAAATATGTCCCCAAAATTTCATTGTCGACTATTCCTACCCACGCGTTAATGGAAAAACGCACTTGAGCACGAGTTTCAACAATTACGCGAGGGTTTACATCGTCCCAGTAATGCGTATTCTTTTTATTAAAAATACCATTTCTGTGAAAATTGCATTCATCAGTCAAAATGATGTTATTTAAATATTGTCTTCCCACATTCACGAGCCATTCAGAAAATATTATTATACTATTGTTGGGATCATTAGCATGTAATGTTTGGACTAAATGTAATTTAAAAGGCTTTAGTTTGTGCAATTTTAAAATATTCATAATTTTGTGTCTTTGAATATTCAAATCAAACGCTGCTTGTCTTCTAGAAGTTCTTGGATTGGCTCTAAAGTAAGCTAAACTAACAACTTCTATTTATACGCCTTGAAAAGGTACCATTTAACCGCAGAGAATTGTCTAAAGTTGAAAAGTATTTACGTGCGGTTGTCTTCTGTCAGGATATAAATTTTGATATAAGATAGCACCCTGAAGTTTATTGTTGTTTGACCTGTGAGAACAGCACAACATATCAACTTTTTCACTGGTTGTGAAGCTCATGTTCATTTAGCTCATACAAAACACTAACGTTTTCTTAGTTAAATAAGAATCGCAATACTTTTATCACTATCAAACACTTCTAACTGCCTTATGTCAAATATTTACAGGAATAAACAATAGGCTGTAATTCAACTAAAAGATAACAATTTTTTACTTTATAGTCAATACATAACCTCTTTTTGTCTTCTCTTTACATGCGTTTTATAGATATTTAACGTTTTTTGATCAATATATACTGCACAAATTCCAATAAATAACATTCGTAGTATAAACTAGACGGCATGAATAAAAGTACCTTCATTAATCACTTTGACATTTAAAATAGTGTAATTTACACCAGCTATTACCCTGGTGCAGATAAACAATCCTGGTGCAGCACTGGTTTTGTTTACACCGTGCAAAGGAACGAGAATCTGGTGTAAAGTGTAGTTCAGTGCTGCACCGTGCTACACTTTTTTAGCAAAGAAAAAGGGCTAGCAATAACAAAAATACGTATATAAATTATTTAATACACCTTGTCATAATATATTATGTACTTGACAGTGACAGTATCGTTCTTTTTTGCGTTACTCCACAAAAAAATAGTACAGATATAAATATGTTGCTTATTAATAAAATTGTTAAAATTTTGCTCGTTACAAAAAATATTATACAAACCACGTTCGTGAAGACCATTTCCAGCATTCGCGCTAATAAAATCCTCGCTTATGCTGGAAAATCGTCTTTCCGAACTTGGTATGTAAATTACTATTATATAATATGAAAACAATGTCAAAGGCATAATAAACTGTCAGTCATTTGACAACTCCTACCGAAATATGTTATGTTTTATGTGCTAACTATGAGAAAAAATTACAAATATTAGTATACTTTCCGTAGTTGGAACCAATAATCTATAATAACTGAAAAACAAATAAAGATGAGACCTTAATATGAATCGATGTAGAATTTCATGCTGAATTAAGTGCTGCAATAAAAACTACTATGTGCCATTTGAAAAAAAGGATTTTTAATGTTTGAAGATCTGAATTGGTTGCTAAGTTCTACACACCCTGTATAAATTTTGTTGTTATGACCAGTATCTATAACCCTTTACTTTCGGTTGTAAAAGTTTGGTACCTTACGCTTCAGAGGGTTTTACAATATTAATTTTTCTTTAGGACGGTGCAATAGCAAATTATTAAGGAAACATAAATATCTTAGAAACAGTTGATAAATTGACAAGTAAGATATAGGGTACCCTAATACGAAATATATAATAATAATAATGATTTATTTCCAACTTATACAACATTTCATCTGATCAAAATATATAATATAATATAATATGATAGAAATTAGATTGTAGTACATAAGCAGAATAAAGATATAGGAAATCTCAAGGATCCTTGTCAAGTGCAGTCGTAACTGAACTTGTTCTTCCCAAGGACCCCGGATGTATATGATTGAATATATTGCCATTTAATGCCTAAAGGTCTACAACTCTGCGTGCAAAAAATGGAGAAGAAAGCAGTTACTATCTAACAAAACTTAACTACAAATGCAATACATAGCTAGTCGTATATATTGTACATGCAATGAAAGCTCTGTAAGTAGAAAAAGAAAATTAAAAAAAAAACGAAAAACAAAAAAAAGAGAAAAAAAAAAGCACACCTGAACAATCGCAGCGCACACCAACAGCGTCACACAGTACCCTGACACATTATCCGTCTTAAATTTTTTTTAAAAGACCCTTTACACAACTGCTTGAGATGGTTAGCTATTTTATTATAGATTTGGACTATCTGGTATGAAAATGATCGCTCAAACAGTGCGGTTCGATGAATTGGAGGAGTTAGGGAGCCTCGAAATCGTAAATTCAGAGTATTAACATCCGTACGAAATTTTATTTTATTATATAAGTACATTGGCTGTTTTTCTACTATTATTTTATGGTACAAAGTGGCACTCTGGAGAAATCCCCGATTTCTCATGGTCAGCCAATTTAATGTACTCAATTTATGCGACACATGATCTCGCTTACGGATACCGAAAATCATGCGCAGGCATGAATTCTGTACCCGCTGTATTCGCGCTGAATTCTCCGCGGTTATACATGGTGTGTAGACTGGGGCACAATATTGAAAACTTGAAAGAACTAGAGAGTCACACAAGTATCTTTTGGTGTCAAGTGACAAATAATGACGGTGAGGATAAATTAATTTTAAATTCATATACGCTTTCTTTATAGAGTTCACCACATGCGTATTAAATCTAAGAGTATTGTCTAATGTGAGCCCCAAATTCTTGGCCTCCGATTTAATAGGAATACTGATACCATTGACTGTTAACTTAACATTAGAATTTAAATACGACAGGCCAGCCTTATTACCAAAAAGCAAAACAACTGATTTAGACGGGTTTACCCAAGTTCAGTCGATCGTTGCGACACACCCCATAACCAGGAATATCTACAACCTCATCCGAAATGTTACTATTCAACCATGTTTCACTGATAGCAATAATGTCGTACCGCTTTACCCTAATCAACTCAGATAATTCATTTAATTTAGGCATCAGAGATCGAATGTTCAGGTGGGCCAGTGTCAAGCTCTCAGTACTCAATATATATTTTACACAATAAATATATGCAACATAAAGCAACAATAATACGGCGTTACAAGTTACTATATTACTGATAATACAAAAGCAGCAACATAAAAGAGACAGAAAACTATAAGCTCAAGCAGTAGTTATTGAAATACATGTATGCATGTGAAAACAGAAAAATATATACATATACTTATATATACCTATATTATAATTTCAACTAACAGTATCGCAATGATATAACAAATTAGACCAAAAAAAAAAGATATGCAAATATGCAATGCAACTTTTTCTCTCCCGCAAAAATCACCAGTAGATGAGAACAAGGTAGGCTCATGCAGAAGTATACTGTAGTACTACATATAAATACATTGAAAATAATGCATAGAATCTATTTCATTAAAAAAAATTATACCATTGCATTTAAAATAACAAAGTTACTAGTAACTTCCGGTATAACCGGAAGTCATATTTTGTTGAAAATACTTTAAAACAGCCGAACCAATACTACAAATGCAACTGTCAAATTTTCAGAACGGTACTAGCAGTAGATTTCCTAAACTTTCTAACTAACGGGTTTCGTGGAAGACCCTGTATATATGTATGTATATCACGTAGGTACATATACATACGTAATATTTGAAATTTATAAAATCAATTGTAATTGGTAGCCTTATAATGTTATCTTTGTATACAGATTGACGTATCCAACGGTTTCCATTCGACTTCAAATACACACATATAGACATGTATGTACATACGTATTTATGTATGGGTATACAGAGAGGATGGGCTGCTATGCAGGTCATAGGAGGCATCGTATTTGAAAGAGAGAAACACATTCCTCGCTCACTTTTGCAAATTTCATTATAGAATTTTGTTTCGCGTTGAATATAAGAATTTTATTTTAGTTACAATTTTTATAGAGTTTTGTTTCAGTTTAATGTTATTGCATAGATACATCATTTGGAAAACTAGATAATCAAGCTACACGTACTAATTCCTAAAACCAGACATGTGCATCCTTACACCACAACTGTCGCACTAATACGATTGAAAGTCGAAAACCCTCACGAATGTCTCCTCACTACCGTAACTTTGCTACGTTTACAGATAATACGTACAATACATGTAAAATATGCGTGCGTAATCTGTATAATTAATTTTGTTGACTGGTATTCTAGCTGTTTCGATATTATTATTTCTTTTTATCTATAGCGAGTGCTAGTTGCTTCGGCTTCTTAAACTTGCATGTCTGACTAACGCTGCAAGACTTGCTGTTAGTTTGTGTGTGTATAAATGTGTTCACTGGCCACGTTTTTAATCACTTTACTCCCAACAGCGAATAGAGAACCGATCGAAACACAATTTTCTGACATATATGTCACCGTCCTCTCAGAGAATTGAATCAGGGACCTCTGCGATCTACCGCGTCACTAGGTAGTCTATCGATTCGTTATCTATTATCAATTATTATTTCGAATTAGTTTCACCGCAGAACGTTGAACCGAAAGCACATGTTATGTGTAGTACAATAAATTTTAATTGATTGCGATTCTATTGATCTAAACATGCAAATATGTGAAAGATAATATATTATACATGTAAGTACATATAGAGTTTGACCGGATACAAAAAGTATGTCTATTTTCTGACCTCTATGTACTTATCTTTCAATTCCTGAAATATTTCCACTTGTAGAACAATAAAACAACAATTAATTATATACCAATTTATTATTTATTTATTTATTCCATGGAATAAATTGGTATATAATTAATTGTTGTCTTATTGACCCACAAGTGGAAATATTACAGGAATTGAAAGATCAGTACATAAAGGTCAGAAAATAGATATACTTTTATTTATTCCATGGAATAAATTGGTATTTAATTAATTGTTGTTTTATTGACCTAGAAGTGGAAATATTTCACGAATTGAAGGATTAAAAAAGTGCGCATAATTGCATGACGCCAACATGACTGAGCCTTTTTAAATGGGGTTATTTAAAGCAATTAAAGCTGTTGGCTCCATAGGTCTTATATGTAACTATCTTTATATCCAAAACTAATCAGTAATTAAATATATAACTGATGTTTTTGCGGATAGCAAAACTGTTCGGCAGAAAATATAATTTAAAGAAATACGCTATTAAATCTGTATTCAACAATTTATTAGAAGTGACACATTAAACCTCCAAGTAACACATTGTTTTATTCGATAAGTATTGCAAGCCCACCACTGAATGTACATACATGTTTATTTATATGTAGCTTTAAGTAATGCAAACAGCGAATATGACCAGCGTATGATCTGCAAATTTTCAAATATAATTACACGAATTTTCATAAAGTAACTACCTACCACTGTTAAAGATTCCAAGGAAATATATACGACTGTGTATAATTTTATAATAAGAGGTTTTCTTGCCCTCTCCATTAACAATAAAAGAATTTTCTGCGATCTTCCATGTAGTGTATACCATTTTGAAAGATAACATGCATCTATGAGTTTGTTACTCTGAAATTTATACGGATTTGGAATTGCGTGTATCTAATGACAACGTGTTAATTTATACCATGTACATAATCTCGTTTCCAAGCCAATGATACACTGCCAATTGTGAGAAGGTCACGCAGCTATAGGCTAGAATCGTTACAGTATCAGCGGTACTTTTACCTTCCTGAAAGAGTATATACTATATTTTTAGACAAAATTATATAATACATTATTACCAAAATAAAAGATTACATATTTGTAAGCTATTTTATACTCTCAATGTACACGAATTTATAAATTTTATTATAACAAAAGAATGTAAATTGTAGTTTCGATTAACAATAAATACGAACAATTTTATTTACGTTTATTGCAAGGAAAAATTATATTCGACTAATACCAAATCGTATTTAACGATAAACGTTTATTAATGAGTGTGTCTCAAGTGAGGTCTATTTTAATAACAATTTTAGAAGAATATTTTAGCACCCACCTTTACAGGTGTCTGACTGTCTAGTTTCCGCGAGAAAACATAAAATAGTCTTAACAAACAGTACACACTTAAGAACATTGGCAAGGCTTAGGTGGTTTATTTCTAGATTATCGGGAATCCTTTAATCTGTGAATAAAAGGTTTTTCAGGTACGATGAATAGCAAGAGAACGTATTCTTAAACATAACATTTAGTTCAAATATTAATGTCCATTAAGCACACAAAATTGAGACAGTTTAAAAGGCGAAGTGGAAGTTTGTATCGACACTAGTGTACTCTGATTCGGGTTGTACTAATTCTAGGGCATTGATTGATGTTCTAGGGCAGTACCATTGACTAAGCGATGTTCCATCTATATCGAGACTTTACCTTCTGCATATTTGGTTGTGTAAACAAATATTCGTCTATTTTTGAATAAAAACTTTGAGCAACAACCCACAAGAGTGACTTTATTTTATACATTAAACATATATACGTGTTTATTGATAATTATAAACCTTTGCGTGTTGAGTGATTTATATATCCATCAATATTAAAAATAAGCATTTGCCTGTCTCTTATAAACATAAGGTTATTTTGGTATACTTATCTTTATTACTTTTTGAGTTACTAAACTAATTGAATTTTGTGAATTTATGGTAATAAAACCAAACGAAATTTTTTGAAAGAGAATTACTTGGACTGATGAATTCAAATTTACCTGGGACATGTTATTTGGATTGTAAACCATAAATGTACATTCGGTGCCAATGACTTCACAATGATGAAAAATGGTTGATTACATTACAAATTATATGATGAAATTTAAATTTTCAAAAAAAAAATGGAAGGATGGCTCGAAGCATTCTACTTTTTTGTTATATATTTTGAACCATTCCAGATTTTATTTCCAAATTTTGGAGCAACTGGAATAATCTAAAATAAGTCATAATATTCCAGACTTTGAAATGTGGCACTGAACCCTTTTAGAGCTTTTGCGACTATTTTTAATATAATTTTTAATACATTATCGAATTTAATAAATGTATTCTTTCATTGCCCATGTTTTTATAATTGATTTCCTTAGTTGTCTTTATCTATCTATATATGTATCTATTTAATTAGGGTTGGACACCTGTAGTCCAGGCACTTGAGCTAGATGCTCTTTGCACCATCCCTATTGAAACCCTCATTTCCAGTTGAGAAGTTTACTGTCCTCTATAAAGTCCAGTAACTTGTTCATTGGAACCTTGGGTACCCTCGAAGGCTCCAGTAGATCGTTTCCGAAATATTTCTGCCTGCGTACCCTCAATTCTTCACATGTGCAGATTGCATGTAAACTTGCTTCCTCCTGTAACTCGCCTCTCCTCCACCAGGGTTCGCTTAGCCGACCCGTGTTGTATAGATGCTTCCTTAAGGGGCAGTGTCCAGTTATCAACCCAATAATTGTCTTAACTTGATTTTTTGTACGTCCAATTAGGCTTTCAGAGAACTTAGCGTCACCGTCCCCTATTAGCGCTTTAGGGTAGACTTGACCTTCAGTCGACCTTCATTTCCTTACTCTTTCTTTATCTAACCAAGACCAAATCTCCCTGCTAGTAGAATCTCTTGAGCTTCCACATACGGGCTCTGGTTCTATGAAGTGTTTCCTAGAACCCTCCTTGGCTAGTTTATCGGCTATTATATTGTCTCTAAAGTCCTCATGTCCGGACCCTCAGATCATTTAATAAATGTATTCCTTCATTGCTCATGTTTCTATAATTCATTTCCTTAGTTATATGTAATGTATTTAAAATTATTTTCTAAAGGAATTTGTAAATTTCTTGTAGTTTCCGATACATATTGTCTCATTACTTACAATTAGTAAAACTATACGTTTTAAACGACAATAATAACTAAATTTTCTTGGGAAATTCGTGTTCTTTACAGAGAATATTTAAGAATGAGTCAGCATTCATTCAATATGCTTTATGTGTGATAGCTCTGGTAGTGCAAGCCAAAAAGAAAATATTGGTTTCTTGGCAAAATTGGCATTTTAATACACTAATTGCCAACGATGAATAGCCATAAATAATTGAATTACCACAGTAAAACGATTCGAAATAAGGCCATGGAAACTGATTTTTTTATAGTTCAGACATACAAGTTTATTGATTTCTTGGTTGCACTATGTTGAAATAAGTGGGGGCTTTATTTCAAACTTGGAAACTGAAATCTGTTGCAAGTTCTAAGTTTTTTTTTGTATTATTTCCATATATTGCAAACAAATATCAAAACTAAAACGCAAGCTGAGCCGCGAACAAAAAAGTTTAATATATTTTAAGAAATGATTAAGCGATCAAAAAATTTGCTGTTCTAACTCAGTTCTGAGGTGATTTCTTTGATGTAAATATTGTTTTCGTTATTGCTATCCATTTTAACTTTTAATAGCAATAATGTAAAGGCATTCAACGGATAATTATTAATTCACGAGAATCAAACAACGAAGTATCATTTGTTCCTGTGTGGAATGCGCTCCGATTTTAGCGTCATCTGCTCCATTCTTATCTGGAATGGACTTTAGGTATTGATACCAACGTATCTACTCAAAGAATCAATTCGAGGTATCGATTAAAGATATCGATTCAAGGTATCGATTCGTGGTACCGATACCGAGGTATCGATTCAAGGTATGGATACCAAGGTATAGATTCAAGGTATCGATACCAAGGTACCGGTTCCCAAGTATGGATACCTGTCGATATTTAACCGATTCCAGTACTCGGAATCGATACCGTGCACGGAATCGATACATCGGTAATATCGATACCTCGATGTCGGTATCGCCCAGCTCTAATATGTGTATCTTGCAAGAAATCTAATTACCTCCTAAACTATTCATTTTAGGTATAGGACATGTGGGACAGATGGGAAAGATGTGAAATTGGACGTCGAAGACGACTAAGTAATAAAATATAGGGGGTGCCATTTGAAAAAATTAAGTTATGGTTCTTCAAAATTTCGAAGAGTTAACGTGCCATAGTAAAGTAACCACAGAATGTAGATAGCCGTTCACGGCGCTAAAATATACTAGAACTTGTTGCTTAGGCATATTACGAATTCTAAATGTATATCAGAAAAATCGAGTTTTCTCTGATTTTTTAAATAAATATCGACTATATCAAATTTTTTTAGAAAAAATCGAATAACTGCAGAAGGTATTTATAAAGCTTCAAAATAGGAAAATCCAAATATGTGAAAATATATCGGGTATAGATCGGGACTACCGGTATAACCGGAAGCGCTAGAAATCGAATATTTTAATTAAAGAGAATACAATCGATTATTGATCATTCTGAATTTTCAAAATTATATTTTGTTCAGAACCCCTTAAACTTCTAATGAACGGTCGCGTTGAGACACCCTGTATGTACAGGGTAGGGCATTAGTGCGAGGAAGTCCAATTACTCCTGTATTATAAGAGAAATGGGAAAATGTTATCAAGATAAAAGTTGAAGCACATGGGGGAGGGCCTTTACCTAAATCTATTTTTAACTACGCAGGAACTAACGACAGGGTAAACTAAACTTACATTATATTAAATGGAACTCCCTGTATTGTTTTACTGTTTGCGATTCTTCTAGGTCTTACTTGTATTATAATACAGGGTTTTGCTATGTTATTCAGTATATGTACTTTAGAAGGAAAGTTTTTCATGAATTTAATAACAAAGTTGGCGCCTCCTACCGTAATACGGCTTCCACATAAAATAATTTATTTGCGCAAGAAACATGTGACCTCCTTTCATCCGAAGTTGTTTATTTATCGGCGTACTCAATATTTATATACCGGGCGAGTCATAACTCGGAATGTTTATTTTCTCACCTATTTCAAATGGAACAGCCTGTATTTTATTATTGGAGTAAACTCCTCTCTTCACGAACTTTATTATTTATTAAACATTCCCTCTAGCTAAATGTACTAGTTTTTGAGTTATTTGCGTTTCTATAACGAAAACATGATTTGACACAAAACGGATTTGATTTTAATTGGTTCACCGTCATGCTGAGCTAAGAAATAATAAAGTACGTGTAGTACAACGGTTGCAGTTTGTTTACAATGGAAATAGTAGCAAAACAACTAGTAGGTAAGATTCTTAAGTATTATGTGAGACAGAATTGAATCAGAATATTGATATTGATGATATTAACGAGCTTGAAGTTTTGATATAACAGAATAATTGTATTGCTGCTTAAAAGTATGGATTGATATGGTTTTTGTGTTGGGAGGAAGTAATAAGAATATTTTGCTCGCAAGAAAACTTTATCATCACCAGTAGTAGACGACAACCAAGAACAGAAGCTTTTGAAATTTTCTTGCAACGGTTTTGTCGGACGGAAACTATGAATTATGAAAAATCTGAATCATATATGGGCAACCTTCGGCCCCCGCGGCGAATGTTCTGATTGTTTATCTTTTTTTTTTCATTAAGTACCTCTTGTATTATCTATGTATTATAAATAAATGTGTGAAGTTGATTAATGTCCTGAAGTTAGGCCCGCAACCAAGTAAAGGTTGCCCATATACGATCTAAATAAACCAATACCGTTTAAACAGAAGAATAAATGCATCTATATTATGTGCAACGGCACCAAGAGTTGACTGATGACCACCATAGAGAGACCATACAAATAAATACACAAAAATAAATAATTCTGTAATTAATCAATGGTTTTAGCTTACTTTGTGGTACATTTTATAATAAATATAAATACTCCTACTACTTTATTATAATAATTTAATATTGTTTACTGCAGTTTCAACCTTCTTGGGTCATTCTCAAAACTAAAAACTAAACTAAAAACGTACGCAGTAAAAATATACATGGTGGTCCATTTAAAAGAAAGTAAGTTCAGTTTACCCTGTCTTTATTTGACACCCTGTATAGTTAAAAATATTTTTAGGTTATAGCCCCTATGCGCTTCAACTTTTATCTTAATTTCTCTTATAATACAGGAGTAATTGCACTAATGCCCCACCCTATCTATAATGTTACTAAAACTTTATAAAATTTTACTTTGACAATAGAAAAATAGCGTGAACCATATCTCCGTTAACCGTAGTACTAGTATTATTGTTTACGTCAAAAGCTTACCACTATTGTTAGTTGTAGAATAGCGTTACATATTACAAAACATCCACAAGTGTATTGTATAAATAATGGCATTGCTACAACGATGTTAATGTTTTCTACGTACCTGAAAAAAGAAAGCCGTTAGAATTACTTCTTATCAACTTACAGATTATGTAAACAAACAGAAAAACAAACATTGTACTGTATAAATAGGTACATAATTCAAAAAGTTTATATATGTTCAATCTGTATGTCATATTTATTGACAATGCATATTTTTATATGAATATCGCCTAATAAAGTACTATTGTTATTATTATCATTATTATTATTATTTATTTCTACTGCTCAAATGTGTAAAGCGTAAAGGGTACGTACTTATTTTCAGTCGTTTTACAAATTTGTTGAAAAATTTAACTTGACACAATTGATAATTTCGTTATTTTCAACATGTAGCAAGTAATTAGCATTAGTAACTATTAATTAGTAATAGTAATTTATGGCATTTACACAGGTCACAGGTACTACATATATCTCAGCTATCCTTACTCAATTATCATTTTGTGTAGAGTAATACATTTTCGTAATGCATGTTCCACGTCTTTAGAAGCTTTATTTACATCTCCAGCATCGAAATATTCCAAGTTGATTAGTTGCTCCTCCAATATTGTTAATTGTGCGATACATATGCCAAGCAGAGTCATATACAATACATCGAAGCATGAGGTATTAATAGCGAAATACACTATAAATGGGAAATGCAGAATATTATAGAAAATCACGTATTTTCCAATGTATATAGGGCAAGGAATTAGTGGTTCAGTTTTAATTGCTATCGGTACAACAGATGCAGCGAAAACAATTGCACCTATTGTTATTGCAAAATACCGCAACAATAGTGTAGTAATTTTCTCTACTAATTGTATGTGCTGGTTTAGCTTTTTATTTCGAATGTTAAAGATATCAGATTTTAAGATTTCTAATGCAGAAAGATAATAGTGGTCGTTCATCCGGATGCTTAAAAACTTTGCTAGTAAGTTTAATCCAGGTATAATTAAGCTGACCATTCGATTTACAAACATCGGTTTATTCAGTTTAATGCCTCTAAGAATGTTAAGTATAAGCAAACTCAGCATGAGAGTATATAGTAGACAGTGCAACATTGTCTTTAGTATCCATGATTTTTGTTTATTCTGTGATGGTAATAGCCCTAGCTTTAATAAAATCCAACTTGATTTCGATACTACTTGCAAGCAATACATATTACGTGTGCAACCAATTACGTATCTCCGTAACGCGCTACTAACAGTAAACGCTTTAGTAATGCAATATTTATAAACCATCAGTGGGGAGGTAGTTATCTAATTAAGACGGGTTAGTTCGATAATAATTGGAGATTGGCAGCTATTATTTCTGTCATGTGGTTATCTTCTATTATGCAGTGAGGTCTTAGGAGGGAAATATCTGTGTCACGGTGATTTTGAAGGGCAGCATTGCAATGCAAAAAAACTTCTGTTTTTATATTATAGTTTTTAATTACTATTATAAATATATAATATAATATATATACAAATTGCCGAATGTTATTTTTTTTAATGGATAGTGGCAATGTTTGTAATTTTATCTTGTTCGGCATTAAAAATAAGGGTTACTTTGTATAAGCATGTCTATTATAAAAATGGCTAGTTTTCGAAATATTGGCAAGTTAGTATTTTTATCTTCTATAATACATACATACTCTTTGCATTAGTTCTCCTTTAATCAGTTAGCCATGACAGTATATATGTATATACGACAGTAAAATTATAAATTGTTAGTTGTCGAATACAAATCATTTATCTTATAATAATTACAATAAGTTATGTCGAGCCGCTTAAATTATAGAAACGATGATTATTTAAATTTATTTATTATTGTTGATTTTTAGAGAGCGCTATATCAACATACTACAAAATTTCGAAACTGATTATTTCGATAACTTGCCGCTAGATAATTACAAAAATTTATTCTACCAGCATGATGGGGCACCGCCCCGTAATGGCCATTTAATTACGAATTATATACAAAGTTTATATGATAATCAATGGATTGCCAACAATGAACCGCTTTGTTGGCCACCTCGTTCTCCAGATCTCTCAGTACCAGACTACTTTATTTGGGGTAGAATTAAAAGCATGGTCTATGACACTGGCCTAACCAACATAGACGATTGCAAGGCCCTTGTCAGAAGTGCATTTCAAAATTAAATCCTCTGTCAATAAAAAAGCCACTCATGAACAATACGAATTAGGTGCGAAAAATGTCTCGAGGTTCAAGAGCGCCAATTTGAGGATTTATTAAAATAATTCTTTCTATTTAATTATTGCGTGTATTATTAAGTTTTATACGTAGATCGTTTCATTATTTTCGTTATTAATAATTGGTTTATTTCTCTGGATCTCTTCTCTCACGAATAAAGTTTTCTATAATACATCTAATGGAATTGTAAAGACGGTTTCCGTTTTTGCGGTCATAGAGTTGCAAATGTATCACATGTTCTTCAAATAACTTTATTACATCCCCCATAAATGATAAAGAAATTTCAATAATCATTGCTTGTATAATTTAAGCGCCCCGCTATGACTTATTGTAATTATTATAAGGTAAATGATTTTTATTCGACATCTGACAATTTATAATTTTGTAAACGCTGTCATGGCTAACGTAATAACAAAGAACTAATGCAAATAGTATGTATTGTAGAAGATAAAAGTACTAACTTTCCAATATTTCGAAAACTATCAATTTTTATAATAGACATGTGCTTATACAAAGTTACCCTTATTTTTATGCCAAAGAAGATAAAATTACAAAAATTGCCACTTTCTATTAAAAAAAACCTGACTTCCGGTAATTTTTCCGATTTCATTTTCAGACGTATACTTCGAACACACTGTATGAATAATTGTAACAATTTTATACAGATAGTATTTAATTAGGTCATCTACGCGAGAAACCTTACTTCAAAATAAATAATAAACTAATCCTTATCTGGAAAAACTGTAATTGATTATCTGCCTGCAAACGTCAAATTTAGCATAAGAATGGAAATAAGCCAAAAAGGGTTAGATTTAAGTATACGACATCATACATGAAATATATTTAGAATTTCACATAGAATCTAAAAACGTGTCAATGTGCAGGGTATTCTATTTAAAATAACGAAGTTGGTGCCTACTTCCGGTACATCCCGAAGCGCCGCCACCTTAAAAATATTTTAGGCGAGTGGCCCTCATCGACTTTAGTATAGTGCCAAAATTTCAGATCATTCCTGGCTAAAGTTTTCGCATTTCCATGGTGACATGGAATTTTTCATTTATATTTGTGCACACTTGGAAAAGTCATATAAATAAATTTTTACCTAAATATTAGAATGAATTATTATTACTCCAGCAACAATTAATAAAGTAAAACAACAATTAAGAATAACAAAACTGACCCAAAACACTAGTGATTTGTAGATATTTTTCGTACCGTACACTGTTGCCATAATGCACAATCTTATAGCTAACTGTATTTATTCAGATTTCTTGTTAATAAGAGCAATAAAAAACATTTTTGTCACAATAACGCTAAAAACTTTCTCATTCTTCATATTAAAACCTTCTTTTAATGTTTCATCATAATCCTTTTAGTTACTAAGCTTACAAAGATTTGCCAACAATATAATATTTAGTACTCCATATGAACCAGAGATAGCGGGCACATCTTGCCCGAAATTTCAAATTTGAACGAAATGCCCGTGGACTACATACTACCCTTTCGCACCACAGTAGGAACGACCAGTTTCTCCCACCCGCTTTGATTTCCATGCCGGCGAAATGTAGCTGTCGGAGCCGTTCTGTAAAAAATACAGCTATTGATTGTAGCTATGGTAACTTAAATGCACAGATAAAAAGTATCCTATGGAAACATGCGTGAATTTATACACCATTGACGCTTGGTCTCTAAAATATTTCTATTAACGTTCTTATTGAACTTGAAGATTTCGAACGAAGGGAAGTGCGATGTGCTCACTTGATACATTGAATGTAACAAAAACGCAGTTAGGGTAGTACAACAATGTTAGGGACGCTGTTTTTTCGTTTTGATTCGAAAAAATGCTATCTAAATAGGAATTTCATAACTGACTACAGTTAGGATTATAAAGTAGGTAGTTAAAATACTACTTGCATATGTAGATTCTCAATAAGCCACGCATTACATTTTGGCATGTGGAATGCGTCACTCAAATAAAGAAGTTTCAAAAAAATTCAAAAATGTTATCATCAAAATATTATTTCCTATATAAGTTTTGTTATTCCTTTTCATCTTAGAGATTTAATTTATTTTATTTCATTAATTGTATGAAAGAGTTTCAATTAGTTTGACGATAAAAACATATTTTTTATATACAACTTTTTCCACTTCCTCTCACTCCTTTATGGAGATTGAATTTTAAATCATGCCGAAGCGCATATTTTATTATTTTCGTGAAAAAGGATTAATTGTAGGTTTCGAGTAAATTTGACTAATATTATTTCCCTATAAAAGACGCACCATCCATTCTCACTATTAGCATATAATTGTACAGAGTGTCTCATATACAGGGTTTCTACGGTCGAGTGGGACATACGGAAAATACATGTAAAATCGGTTTTCGGTGAATATTATCTCCATAATACTACTTCATCCAAAAATAGGTGCCGAATATTATAACTGGGTTAACAATGAACATTTCCACAATCATAGTACAAAGAAATTCATTTTAATAAAGCCAAAAAAAATTATTTTTAAACCTATTGTACGTGAATTCCTAATAAGACTTTTAACGGGTCGATGGCCGCAGTGGTTAGGCGGCTGACTATTGTTGTGAGAGAACGATAGGTGCCGGGGTTCAATTCTCTGGAGGGACGGTGACATTTTTTCAGAGAGTTTAATCCCGGATCGACTTGCCATTCGCTGTTGGGAGCAAAGTGATTAACAGCGCGGCATCATAAAAGGCGATATGATGCTGTCACAAAGCCATTTAAACACAACTTACACACACTAAAACTACACCGCAAGAGTTGCAGTGATAGCCAGACAAGTAATACAGCTTACGGAGTCACTGCAACTAAGCACCCACCACAGATTAAAAAAAAAAACCACGTTACTTAGTGCAAGTGGCCGTGGCGCAAACGTTCACGCGACGCCTTAATAACTTAAGGCACAGATTGTTTGGGGTTCGAATCCGAGAAATGAATTTAATTTTTATTTTTTTTTAATCTTGATTAAATTTTGTTGTTTATTTTGACAAATGATTCGTCGTTAGTAACAATCATTTTTGTTATTGTAAAAATTATTCATTATTTACCTTAATCTTCAAAAAATCGATTTTATAGTCTTCAAAATCTCTGATTTTTGTAGTGTTATTGAATTTGTAGCATTATTGTTGGAGATAAAAAATAAAACTAATCTGCCGGGATTCGAACCCTAAACAATCCGTGCATTTGCGTTAATAAGCCGTCGCGCGAACCATTGCGCCATGGACGCTTGCACTAACTCACGTAATTTTTTTTTTTAATGTGTGGTGGGTGCTTAGTTGCAGTGACTCCGTAAGCTGTATTACTTGTATTAAAAGCCTTATTAGGAATTCACGAACAATAGATTTAAAAATAATAATTTTTTGGCTTTACTAAAATGACTTTCCTTGTACTATGATTGTGGAGATGTTCATTGTTAAGCCAGTTATAATATGCGGCCCCTAATTTTGAATGAAGTAGTATTAGGGAGATAATATTCACCGAAAACCGATTTTATATGTATTCTCCCTATGTCCCACTTGACCGTGGAAACCCTGTATGTTTTCCCACATATTTACTCAAAAACCAATGGCAATATAAGTCTGCAGTTTAACCCCTCAGTGGCCGCCCCATATTTTGTAACATGTTTGATCGCGCCGATCTCTGAGACCGAAGCCCTTTGAAAACAATACATTAACATTAAAGTCGCGTATTACATAGAGACGTAGTCATAAATGCTGGTATCAGTAAAGAAATTAAACAAGTTATCAACAAAATATATAATATGTTGGAATCTTGGAAACTAGAGACTATATATTACATACATAAGTATATTGATTTAATTAGAAAATAAAACATGTTTTCAACTTATTAGTCAAATATAACTGTATAACAACTAAATTTAGTTAGCTATAATTTTTCTTGACAGTGATTGCAAATACTGCAAATGTGCAAAGTGTTACAGTTACAACAACAAAATCGAGTTTTCCGATTTTTCTTAGTTCGACAATAAAAGCATCTGCCAAGTACATTAGTCCAAGAGCTCGTCAACGTCAGACTTACGTCATAGTATAAAAGCTGAATTTTTTCTGTGTAAAGACCGTAGGTAACAACGTTTGGCTACTATGAACTTCGAGTCGTGGGCCCTTCGACAGGTAACAGGTAGCACAAGTGTGAAAAATCGTTACATAATTACGTCATAGTATAAAAGCTGAAAATTTGGTATGTTGTAGGGATAATTATAACAAACCACCATCCCCTTTGCCAGACACTTTGCGTGGGCCCTTCTCTCCGTCAGACACCCTTGAACTTCATTATGACGTAATTGTACTTACGTCATCTAGAATATGTAACTGGTTCATCTTATTGAGTTGGCTGTTGTTCGCCTTATAGAATACTGTGTATAAAAATTTATTTGTTCACCTTACCGAACTGTTTATCTTATGGGGTGTTCACCTTATCGCGACTCTACTGTATACTATTTTCTTATTATATTCTTTATTATTCAGCGAGCAGCATTACACTAGCGTTTTAGATTTTCTTTTGTTTTTTTTTATAATAGAAGTTTTTTGTCCTGTTTTTTGTTTTTTTCTATAATAGTAATAATAACAACAATAATCGAAAAGGGTTTTGTCTTATGTACACGGGCTACTACTTTTTATTGTCTTTTATAAATAAGGTTGTGGGCACGCAACTAATCGAAAAGATTCGAAAGAATACCAATCTCTTTGAATAAAATATAAGTCACGTACTGCACCTATGTACAGCGGTGAGATCATCTTAAGATCAGCATTAGATCATAATTCTAAGATTTTTACTAGAATATAGATTTTGCTTAGTTAAGGTATTTTTATCATATAAAAACCGTGTAATTAGAAATTAAGATTAGTCAGAGAATTTTCCATTCGTTGAATTGGTTGTCGGGAAATTTAATCTTCGGCGAATTGTTTGTCGGTAAATTGTAGTCGGGGAATTTTCCATCGCTAATCTGTAGCGGCGGCTCCTCATTTAGGCAAATCTCTTTCCTGCCAGCGATTTTTGCAGGTTTGGAATAGGAAAAAGTCACTGGAGGTTAGGTCCAGTGAATCTGGAGGTTAAGAAGCTAATTCGTAGCGCAGCTTATTCAATGAGCCGGTGCATTTTCGCGGTGGAAAAGCACTATTTTCCGCTGCAAACGATGCCGTTTATCTTTCAATACTGCATCGAATCAATAAATCGCTGTAGGGTTGCACCGTGATCCCTTCTGCAGATAGTCGATGAGGATCACCCCTGGGAATCCCAAAAAATGGCCTGCGCCCATCTCATTTTCAATTTGTACCTTCCCTCTTTTTGTGGGTCTTTAGTTTCCAGTAGTCTTACATATAGGATTGCATGTAATTGTTACATTTATTCCAGTGAAGGGGCTTTAGTATTCGTATAAGAAAATATCATTTCGTTAAAAAATAATGTAATTTTAACATGACTTATTATACTGTCTGTAGTTACCTTCAATTCCTGAAATATTTCCACTTATAGGTCAATAAAACCTATAAGTGGAAATATTTCAGAAATTGAAAGATGAGTACACAAAAGGTCACAAAATAGATATGTATAGAACTGTCTGTAGTATATGCGTGTTTCTATAGACACATCGAAAAAAGTCATAATTAGAGTAGGCTATGTGAATGAATTGTTACTTTAGCCACTTTCACATAATGACATTTATTCCTTGACATTTAATTTGAAGTTATAAACTTTGGTTACAATAAAATGCCAAATAATTGCAAATAATACATGTCATTATGTTGTAGTGGCTAAAGCAACGATCAAAAACATTTACATAGCCTACACCAATTATATTTTTTTTTTCGATGGCACGTTATAATCGTCATAATAGTCAAGGTTATTAGAATTATTTTAAAAATATTTAGTGCAGTTGTTATAATTGTCAATTTAGCTAAAGATTAATCGTACACTTAAACCAAAAAATAGCGACTGATGTCAAAATAAAGAATGCCGATCAATAGCAATTTGAAGCAACTTTCCAATGATATGTCATTCAAACATTGTTGTTAAAAAAGTTAACAATCGGTAGTGATTATATGGCTATTTATTCGCTAATAAAATGTCCTTCAGCTATACTTTATATACACCAATTCCTTTTTATTCGGCCTTGTTTAAATGTTGGAAGAAGGAAAGCGCATGGGGAGGGGGTGCAAGGGACTCTAAACCGACACTACACAGGGTTATTCACGCAACTGGTGCGTTAGAACTTTTCGATGTTCCTGAAATCCTATAATTCTGAAAAGTTTCACTTAGGCTACTGTCATCCGTTCTCATTGGCAAAATTATTTAAGCTTTTGTGTCACTTCCGGTTTCCGTCAACATTCTTAATTTAAATAGCATGGTATTTGTTATTAGGTTTTTAGATCGCTCATGCAATTCTGTATCAAAACTTATTAAGGTAGCTTGTAGCCAAAATCAGCTCTTATTAATAATATGTCTAATGATGAATGATAGAGAATTATTTCGTGAATTCCAAAATGCAATAATATAGGTATAAAATGAACGTTAATCTTGAACGGCTCTGTATAAATATACATAAATTTGAAGGCGTAGATTAAATGCGCTGTATTTCAGCTAGTAACTTCTCACACATCAGGTATTTACCTGCAATTGTTCCAGAAATACAGAATTTTTAACATGGCATGCAAGTGGCAGTATATTTGAAAAATTTAATAACTCAAAAAGAGCTGAATTTGGGTATAAGGCAGGTAATAAGTTTAAGTTAAGATGCAGACTTGCATGAGCGATCTAAAAAACTCATAAAAAATACCATGCAATTTAAATTAAGAAAGTTGACGTGAATTTCCGGTAAACCGGAAGTGATGCAAAAGCCTACATAATTTCGCCAATGAAACCAGATGACCCTGTCCGTAACTACAAGTTTTCAGAAATGTAGGATATCAGAAACGTCAAAAAGTTCTAACGAACCAGTTCCGTGAATAACCCTTGATTGATTGATTGAATATCGATCTTCTGTAGGCTACTAATTGCTTCTTTATGATGAAATACACTGTTAGCTACTTGTAAGGTTTCTTTGTCTTATTTTTTTCAATTTAGTCTTTTCATTAGTTTGTTGGTTGTGCACTGTTATTTTAATTTGTACTAGATACAGGTTTTACGGACCATCTTTGACTTCGCAAATTTAAAGTAATTCAAGTAATTTTTTTGTCTACTAATAATACTCATTATAAACAAGAAACTCTTTATACACGTAGATCGGTAAATTAAGTATTCGATTAAGTATCGATACAGTTTGCTTTATATTTTAGTCGATACACAGAATATTTTGTTGAATGATACTACTGTTTATTGTGCGTTTATTATAATTTAACATGTTGATGGCAATAAATAATTATTTCTATTTTCGAAATACTTAATTTTCGGGCGTAAGTTCATTAAACACTTTTTGTTTCTTTGATGACTATTCTAACCCTTGTTTAAACACCATATATGTAGAATTAGTATTTTCGTGCCTAGAAGGCGTTGTCTGCATTTTATTATTATATCTTGTTCTCTCTAAAGTGTTAATCAAAAATTCATAATTGACATATTCACTGCCATTCTATAATATCAGATCGAGAATTAATCTGTGAGATACAAGTGTAGTATATTTTTTCTCTAGTAATGCAATGTAACATCAAGTTTTTAATAATATTAATTAAAATGAGAGTGATGAGAGTAAATAAAATTTGTAATGGTAACTGTCGCAAGAAAGTAGACAATGAACCGACAACGAATCGACGAATGCCCATATGCACGACAAAGTTCGTCGTTCATCACTCTCAGAATAGCCGCAAAATATAATTTGCACATATTTATAGTGTTCTTTGCTGTTAGGTAGCAATGTAGTAAATGTAGCGGTGGAGAAAGTTATAAACCAGTTTCTAAAAGGAGACAATTTAATTGATAAATGCTACACACTTTTGATCAAATCGTCTTCAAAATTTTGCGGTTTATAGGGAAGTGGTTTCTGAGCACAACCACTAGTCATGACAGCCATTCTTCAAATTTCAGCATTAGTCGTTAGGGTAAGCAATATGGTCTCATATACTTGATTCCAATAAAACAAATTTGTTAAAATTTTTAAATTAATTTCATTGGACATAGAAATGGTGTATGTAGCTGCCACTCAATATGGTAAATCTATTTTATAAAATAATGAAAATAATTTTTGGGTTTATTTATTAACAAGGCTCTGTCCGCAGGATTGTATGTTATAAAAAAATCTTCGCATTGGAGTAGGTGGAGATACTCTGCGAATTTGATTGAAAAGCTTTAATTCTGTGAGTATTACAATATGATAATGATCATTAGTGTCATAATACAAAATAAGGCATAAACTTTAAAAATTTAAATTTTATTTACGGTTTTTTTTTTAATTTTCAAGAAACACGTTTTAACGACCTGTTATTAATACCTCCTTTGACAAAAGAGTTTAAAATCGAGACAATATTGTTTCCTGTGTGATATCCACGGGAATATTCTAATATATTATTCCATGCATCAGACGTCATTTTAACATTTTAAAGTAACGACACACGCTGGTAGGTTGTGAAACATAGATTTTGGTGACTGGCTACCTCGAAAAAGCTCTCTAATTAAGGAGGAGTTTAGAATAAAATTAAGGTTTTACAATGTGTGTTTTATATTTAGTACTAAATTTAAAATTTTTAGAAATAAGTTAAGATCCAGAGCTACATTATTTAAGATTTGCATCTACAACAACCGGCATTGATTTGGAAAAATACTAAATCAGTAATCGATTTGATAGGATGATGGTAAAGTGTATAGATTTCTTCTAAACTGGATGTTTTTCTAATTATATTCAATCAGTAATTTAATTTATGATTTAGTGTGATATGATATATTTTACATTCACGAGTCATTATTTCATTTGTTGTAATTGTTACACACTAGAAAATGTACTACCTACATATATGAGGGTGCTTCTATGCCAGCATTAGCTGACTAATATGCAGAAGTTAATTTGCAAACAAACACGAGTATTCGAAGGTGTAAATTATTGAAAATAATTCTTTTATTCTAATTAATTTAATACATTTTTCTGTTTAGTAAGTTTATATCTGACTTTGCATGTTTATGTGGCGGGCGTTAAACAAACTGTTCCAATATTCTTTATTGTATTAAATTAAAGTGTGATATGCCACACTATCAATATCCTCATTATCGCGGAAATTGCGTAATCGAAAAAGATTAGTTTTTAAGTAATATTTATAATATAATTATCGAAAATTATTATTAGATTCTTTTATTTAAATATGAACAAAATTTAATTAATTCAGTAGAAAATAAATAAGCTTTTTTCATTAGGTTTACGGAAATAATTACCATATATTGATTACTAATGCTTTATTCTTTTTATAATGAGGAAGGCTACAGGAAATAATTATACATGATTTGGTAACTAAATGAAATTGTAATGTACAAGCTGATACCAGGTACATATTTCTGCCTGTACCTCACATAATGCACTTGCATTACATATAATTTCTCGTCTAATGGATTTAATTGTTTGCTACAGTTATATAAATTGAGTGTAACAAGTCAAAACGTGATTTCTGTCTGAAGTTTATTGGACCGGTATTGTAGCAGTATAGTATTATAGTAACTAATATTATTTAACTGACGTAATAGTGATTGCAATGGTTAATGTAAGGTGCATAGATACTTTATCATCTGTAATATGGTTTTTAGAAAGAGAGGGATTACTGCCTATAAACAAATATAGTACGAAGAAATTATTGTTGCATTTCGTTTTGTACTCCTCTGTTATAACTATACTTGTATTTGACATTGTTAAGGCGATCAGAACGGTAAATATTGCGAGGTTTAATATTACAATTTATATGCTTATTCCCACTTTTAATCTGGGAGCAAAATCAATTGGAGTTATGCTCAATAGAGCATGTTTCTTATCAGTATTAAATAATCTAGAATCACCTACTTTCAATACACACAGTGACCAATATAATGAATATATCCAAATTGTTGATAAATTAGCGAAAATGTTTTTGAAAATACTTGTGGGACTATCAATTGCGTACGTAGTTATATCAAGCATACTGCCGTTTGTAATGAACATAGAAACGCTTATACCTTCACCCATTGAAATGGGAGAATATGATTTATTTTATAAGGTTTTTAATTTCCTCATGACGGTTTATTTGGGATGTAACGTAGTCTGCTTTGATTTATTGTTCATGACTTTGATGGGACTTTTGCATAGCACAGCAAAATATATTAGAACAAATGTTGATGAATGTATATGACGAAGCTAAGGATATCTCACAGGAGGAAGATTACCGAAGCAGTTAACAGAAATGCACATTCTTAAACGTTGTGTAACTTTACACGAAACAATAAATGTGTGAGTGTCCAACTAATTGTACTACTATTAACAAGTTTGGTAATTGACGTTTTCCCATTTTATAGGTTTGTGAAAAAAGCTTAATGCAATATTTTCGTTTCCGTTATTTACGCAGTACATCTGCAGCTGTTTTGTTATATGTAACACGATATTACAACTAACAATAATGGTAAGGGCTTCTGAAAAGTACTCGTTATTTTTTTGTTTAGTTTAATTTATGTGCACTTAAGTACACTGTACTTATATACAGGATGTGGCACAAACAGTCCTGGTTAAAACTCTTCGCCTATGTAATTATATTTGATATCTGGAATTCTATCGATAATTTTTTTATATCGCTGAATTTAAATAAAATATTGGCATGAACAACATAGTTCTGGTTATACCCGAAATAGATCCTGATTTGCTTATTTTAAATAGAACATGTTATTTTTTATTTCATATTTACATTGCATATTCGATTTTAGATCAACATGTTCTATACAAAAAATAGATTGGTTTCGAAATATCGACCTCCTGAAACATTTTTGAAAAATGCACTTTAAGTTAAATTATGCTACTGTTACTGATAATTAAGTTAGCTTCTTTAAAATTTTAAACAATGGATAACAACGTGCACTTGTAGAATATTTATAATTTATACTGAACGCTTAAAATATAGCATTTAATATAAATTACTTCATTTATATTTAATTTGCTCATTTTAAATACAGTGTTATGATAAAGTAATGTACAAAATTCATAAAACGTACAATGTTCATTTTTGAAAAAATGCAAAAACACGTGAAACAATTTATTTTATTCCGCGTCTTTTAACATAAATCAAAAAAAATAAAACGTCAAATTTGTCAAAGTTATGACGTATCAATGTTTTTTTTAATAGGATGCTAGTTTTTTTTACATTATTTGATAAAGCTTGTTTTTCTGCATTATAAAAAATAATTTACGTAGATTGATATTATCATTCCGTACTCCTAAGTGCAGATTTATCAATGTGAGGATAAATAAATTAACTTGCAGATAAAATTTTATTCGTAAGATAATTACAATGCAACGTCTTTGAGTGGTAAATAGAAGTTATCTGCAAGATAAAAGAATGTACCCCAGAGAATTTATCGACAGTTTTATTTTAAAGACATGTAATCGAGTCGTTAATTTTTTTATTACTTTAATTTTCAGTTTTATCTGTCAGTGGGAAATTTTAAATGATGTTCAATTTTCGCAAGTAATAGAAGAGTTGCTTCTTTTGTTAAACGAAAAGAGATCACAAATTCGCGGTCATCCCACTTTTCAAAATTGTGTACTCGTAGTCTTACCACTTACGGCTTACATTCACACCGTAACACTTCTGCTATATCTTTATCTTCGTCACCGCTTACTAAGTAATCAACGAAATAATCCATTGTAATTTAGAATATTAAATGTCAGTAACTTAAAATTTATCTCTTTATGCACTACGTTACTATACATGTAATAAAAGTCATCAAGGATTTCTGATAGCCAATCAGAATGCGCTATTTATTTAACAGTATGACCAACTATCGATAAACTTACAGTTTATCAACTTGCAATTAACTACATTATGATAAACAGTTGCTAAATTTTATCTGCCAGTTAACAATATCTGTCAGTTACTTAACTAACACATTTATCCTCACATTGATAAACCCACCCTTAGTCTAGCAATTTATGCTTCAATTTTTTGTACAATTTCAGATTGTACAAGAAATCTATATTTATCGACAAATAAAAGCTCTCTGGAATTCTGCAGAGACACCGCCGACAACTGTAATGTGTAATATTAGTTAAAGAGAATGAAAATTTCAGTAAACAGGTTTTTTTTTTTAATGTGACTAATCTAAATCAAAAAATTGCTCGTATTGGCAACTTTTATTCTGTTAACCAAACATTTGTCAATTTTTAAGTTTTGTGTGTTGATATCACTCTTCCTTACCGTTTTATTCTTTTATTTACGACAGTTATTCGCTTGTGTTTTATTATTAGTATCTTCCGTGGTCTACGCTTTTTAAGTCTCTTAACACGTTCCAACAAACTAGAATATATGTACATAGCAATTTAACACACTGACACAGTTTGCATATAAAGTTGGAAATGAAACCCTATCATTTCGTTTTTATAATTAGTATTTCATTTTTTCATCAACCAAAATGTATGAATTCTTTATTGTTATATGGATGCTTTATCTAAAATCAAATTTTCATAATTCTGTTATATCATTCTAGGCCAAACAGATACCGTTAACCTTATAAATGTCAGTATTTATTCTATTGTTGTATTTTGTCAATTATCATTATACCACTGGCTAGAAACGAAATTACATTCAAGGTACCGCATTCTTTGTACCATTTCGTCTGAACATAGATATACATATGTACATATATAAGATTTATTACCACATAGCACTCATTTTCTTTTTTAGAGTAATAATATTACAGAAGCTTGTTATCTTTCAAAATGGTATGAGCTGAGTCAACCCTCTCAAAAGATTTTTGCCATAATTATGGAAAGAGCGAAGCAACCACTGATTATTCAGTTGTATAAATTTATATTTATTTCATTGGAGTCTCTTGGCGTAGTAAGTTACATATAAAATATTTACTTATTGCTTGATGTGTTTAATGTTGCAGATAGTTCGATGGTCTTATTCATTACTTGCTGTAGTCAGAGCAAGATACAACTAACAGTATATAATTATTGGGGCTCCATTTTGGTATATATGTACTACTGGTTATTATACAATAGTACATGTATAATAGTACTACAAATAATATTAGATAGAGTAGGATGTAAGCCTACGAAATAATATAAAACTTTGCAATGTGTAATCTTTGTGGAATTTTGTTATTATATGTATCAGAAATTGTCATTTTTATGTTCAAGATTTATGTCTGCTATATATGTGCTTTTTCGTCGTCTGTATTGACCGTATTAATTTTTGTAAGAAATAAATACCTCCGCTTCCGGGTGACTATTATTTGTTACTGGTGAATCAAGTTCGCGAGATGCCTCGCAAAATAAAACCTTCTAAAATTCTTTGTTTTGTTACTGAAATTCACTATCGAACAGGGTTCGAATTGACATATACAGGGTTACCCGTAAATAGCTGTTAAACTAATGAATCTGAAGAGTACGTATCAATGTGTAGTTCTGAATCAAAAAAGAAATTTGGTTGTAATACATCAAAAATTTCTCAGCATTTTGGGCCCCAAAATGCAGTTAGAGCCGACCCATTTCTTTGTTTTTCCTATACTTATGTATTTATACAAATAGCGGCGATTATTCAAGTTCACGCATATGCAAGTAAAATCAATAAGGAATTATTAGATTTTATGAATCGAACGGGACGCGATATTTTCTAATCATTTTATTTTATCAAACATATTAACGTAATAAGGAAGACAAGTACTTATTATATATATGCATACTAGAATGTTATTTTATTTTAATTAATGCAATGCATGTATATAATTCTCATATGTTAAAAAATCTTATGTGTTCGTGATAGTTAAAAAATGTAAGTTTTAATCGACAACGAGCAAACAGGTGACTTTTATTAGAACTGCACCGGCCGGCCTAGGAATTATTGGTTCGACTCCGCATGTAATAGAACACTTCCCCGCCAGACGCTAGCAAGTCTAGTCCGCGTTGAAATTGACATTAAAGTGTGTCAACTTAGAGCCAGTTAGTGTTCTTGTAATTATAATAAGTATTTAAATAGTCAGTAAAATATAAAGGCCGTGTTTACTGGGAAGGGCCAGCACGTAGCCAATAAATAAAAATATACTGATAATAAAGAAATTGCAAGAACGGACCACGCCCGAGGCCCCAAGGCAAATCACCGAAAGAAGCGGACATTCGGCAGGAAGGACAAGCATTAACGAGCGTACGCGAAGAGCGAAGACGTAAATGTATTTGGCCATAAAACTATTATTTTTCATAGATACGAGCTCGTTACAAATAAAGTTATTAACTACTGTTTTATGTAAATTTTGTGAATGTTACCACGTTTAACTTTATACACACATATTTAGCTTTTGTTGTTTCTCTTATCAATTTAATCGCGTATTTGTTTAAATTTACTAAAGGGCATTTAGCATTAATGTTTTGGTCCCGTATGTTCTAATTTTTGTATCCACATATTTATTCATTTTATTTAATATATTTGTTATTCGTTTATTTGCTACATTTTCAGTTATTCAGTGACAAATAAGTCTACATATTCTGTGTTATTATTTATTGTAAAAAGTATTCGAAGTCGTCTATTTACCGCACGTCCTGAGAACGTATAAAGAAGAGATTATAAGAAAATCTGTAAAGTAAGTATCTGTTTTTCTTGTTACGTTAAGAGCGATTGCGACCGACATTTTAAGAAGGTCAGGGGAAATTCTTTATTTTGGTATCAGTAACATCCGTCATCGTGGATTCATATGGGGATTTGTTCATATACCACGGCGCCCAAGATTTTAAACACATATTAGCACATCGTAAGACCGTTCTTTCACAATGGAATAGTCTATTGAAACGCAGCTGTTTGCGATTTGCGCGAGAAAAAACAGATATAAAACAAATGTGTATGTATTAGAATTCAGAAAGAATAGGTCGAAAGTTGAGTGACCTACAGAGTTTGTTGAGTTTGCGAATTACCTTTTTCTCTGTCGGCCTGTTGATCATTTTCTATATTCGAAGTGTTTGATTTTTGTTATGATTTGTTTCTTGTTATGAAATTTGTGGTGGTCCTGACAAGGACCGATGTATGTAGGGGAAACAGGACAAAATATTTACAAAAGGTGTTCGAAGTGTCCACCATGCACCGTGATATAGGCATCAATGCGGCGACGAAATTTATTACATACCCGCGTAAAGTTTGGCATGTCGTCGCGAATGCATTCTGCTGCAACAAAAATGGGATCTGTAGTATAAATTTTTCTTCATCCATTGATCTAAGTGTAGTTGTGATCTATTGGCGGTGTTTTCTACAAATTATCCGTAAGTGTTACTGTACCGGGTGATCAACTAAGATTGTCGTTCGGCGATATCTCAGGAACGGTTTATAGTACAGCTTTGGGAAAAAAATATTATTAACTAAAGTGGACACCGAGGAACATTTGGAAATTATTTGAAAAGCGTAGACAGACAGCTAGAGGCAATAACTGATCACCAAAAATTTTAATTCTTATTTTACGCAAAATTTACCAACTTATTAGGTCCATCTTAAATATGAAAATCGGAATCTATTGAAAATTTTGCATATTTTACATCGGACAACTTTTTTGTATTTTGTCAGAAGAGAGGTGGGGAGGGGGAAACCTCGTTTTGAAGGAACGTTATAACTCCGGTTCTGTTGAACCCAATTTTGCAAACTTAGTCTCGTTGAAAACAGAATTAATCGTCCAATCTAATGCTTACAAACTGGAACCGATCTAATATGTGACATGCATTCTAGAGGGCGCTGTTTAAATTTTTTCGGGAATTTCGTTTTTTCTCGCTAATGATTTTCTTAGCTTGAAAACTGAGATTGAGATGCTACTACTACTACAAATAGCACTGTCATTTATTGATACATAGGGAATTATTTCTGAAATATCTGATCGCGAGAACCGGTAATACAATGTGTTCTTGCACTGAATCCCCGAACTTATCTAAAAATGAGCTATTAAGTGCTGATATGAGTAATGTCAGGGACATGTTGACAGCTATGGGAGTGATGGAAGAGGTTGTTTCGGTCCAGCGTCTGGGTCGGTTCGATGCTTCTCTTCCGTTGCGTAAGCGCCCTATCAAGGTTCAGCTGCGGTCTGTATCATCTGTGACTACCGTAACAAAAAACGTTAAAATCAAGGGATAGGTGGGCTCATATCTCTATTTTACGGGATCGAACGAACATGCAACGTGAGTTATATAACCAAGTCGGAAATGAATTGCAGCGTCGAAAAGACGATGGTAAATTCAATTTGAGAATAAAGTATAAAAATAATATTCCTACAATTACGAATTCGGTAAACTGAATGGGCCCAACGGTACACCGCAATCACTTCGACTTTATTACCAAAATGCACGCGGTCTTCGTACTAATTCGCACCTATTCTACTCATGTTCTTGTGACTTATATTATATCATTCTTATTTCGGAAACCCGGTTAAATGATTCTTGCAACAGTTCCGAGTATTCTCCTCCGTCATTTAATGTTATTCGCTATGATCGAAGATTTGATGCTGTGGGCAGAACTACCGGGGGTTGTGTTTTAGTGGGTCTAAACAATTCAATTCTTTATGATGTATTGGATACACCACATGTTACCGCATATGCACTATTAGTTGATCTTATCCTCTGTAAATGTAATATTTGTTTCTCAAATACTTTTTATAGGTGTTGTCTATATTCCTCCGGATCTGCCTAGGGAGTCACTTGAGGATTTCTTGGATGCTCTTCAGATTGCTCTTTTGGATCAGCCACTTGTGTTGATTGGTGACTTCCCCGACATCCCCGAGTTTTGTCATCATGGTACGAACGTTGTTTCCCCTTCAAGTCCAATTTTGTTTGATTTTTGTAACTTACTAGAATTAATACAACCTCACGCTATCCATTCTGATTCACGAATGTCATCAAACAAAACTTGAAGACAAAAGATTGCTATCATTGCAAATGGAAGTCAACCGGTAGCACAATATTTCATGACCAATTTAAAAGGTTTCGTACCTTATGTAAACAACAAATATCAGAAGAGTATGAGAAGTATGTCCGCCATGGCGAGTCCGTTCTTAAGACAATCCCGAAAAAATATGGTCTTGTCCCTGCATAGCAACTTGGGGGCTACCACAACACCTGGATGGATAAACCGGATATTGTGGATGCCTTTGCTTCTGCCTTTCGAACATCATTTTGTCCTTCTAATACTGTAGATATGCCTCAAATGATGACTCAGTTTCCTTCCTTCTCCGTTCAACCTGTATCCGTGGAGTCTCTCACAGAAATGGTTGGTTTATGGTTGGTTTCAGTTATACCTCCACTCCTGATGATGATTTAATACCAAGCTTAATACCAAGCTTCCACTAAATTAACAAAAATGCTATATTAAAAAAATCGGCAATACCAACAACACCAGAAGGTTTAATTCATTATATCGGGACACGTGTCTGTAGTCAAACTAATATAGCATTTAATATAATTACTTCATTTATATTTAATTTGCTCTTTTAAATACAGTGTTATGATAAAGTAATGTACAAAATTCATAAAACGTACAATGTTCATTTTGAAAAAAATGCAAAAACACGTCAAACAATTTATTTTATTCCGCGTCTTTTAACATAAATCAAAAAAATAAAACGTCAAATTTGTCAAAGTTATGACGTATCAATGTTTTTAATAGGATGCTAGTTTTTTACATTATTTGATAAGCTTGTTTTTCTGCATTATAAAAAAATAATTTACGTAGATTGATATTATCATTCATGCTCCTAAGTGCAGATTTATCAATGTGAGGATAAATAAATTAACTTGCAGATAAAATTTTATTCTTAAGATAATTACAATGCAACGTCTTTGAGTGGTAAATAGAAGTTATCTGCAAGATAAAAGAATGTACCCCAGAGAATTTATCGACAGTTTTATTTTAAAGACATGTAATCGAGTCGTTAATTTTTTTATTACTTTTAATTTTCAGTTTTATCTGTCAGTGGGAAATTTTAAATGATGTTCAATTTTCGCAAGTAATAGAAGAGTTGCTTCTTTGTTAAACGAAAAGAGATCACAAATTCGCGGTCATCCCACTTTTCAAAATTGTGTACTCTACTACTAGTCTTACCACTTACGGCTTACATTCACACCGTAACACTTCTGCTATATCTTTATCTTCGTCACCGCTTACTAAGTAATCAACGAAATAATCCATTGTAATTTAGAATATTAAATGTCAGTAACTTAAAATTTATCTCTTTATGCACTACGTTACTATACATGTAATAAAAGTCATCAAGGATTTCTGATAGCCAATCAGAATGCGCTATTTATTTAACAGTATGACCAACTATCGATAAACTTACAGTTTATCAACTTGCAATTAACTACATTATGATAAACAGTTGCTAAATTTTATCTGCCAGTTAACAATATCTGTCAGTTACTTAACTAACACATTTATCCTCACATTGATAAACCCACCCTTAGTCTAGCAATTTATGCTTCAATTTTTTGTACAATTTCAGATTGTACAAGAAATCTATATTTATCGACAAATAAAAAGCTCTCTGAATTCTGCAGAGACACCGCCGACAACTGTAATGTGTAATATTAGTTAAAGAGAATGAAAATTTCAGTAAACAGGTTTTTTTTTAATGTGACTAATCTAAATCAAAATTGCTCGTATTGGCAACTTTTATTCTGTTAACCAAACATTTGTCAATTTTTAAGTTTTGTGTGTTGATATCACTCTTCCTTACCGTTTTATTCTTTTATTTACGACAGTTATTCGCTAGTGTTTTATTATTAGTATCTTCCGTGGTCTACGCTTTTTAAGTCTCTTAACACGTTCCAACAAACTAGAATATATGTACATAGCAATTTAACACACTGACACAGTTTGCATATAAAGTTGGAAATGAAACCCTATCATTTCGTTTTTATAATTAGTATTTCATTTTCATCAACCAAAATGTATGAATTCTTTATTGTTATATGGATGCTTTATCTAAAATCAAATTTTTCATAATTCTGTTATATCATTCTAGGGCCAAACAGATACCGTTAACCTTATAAATGTCAGTATTTATTCTATTGTTGTATTTTGTCAATTATCATTATACCACTGGCTAGGAAACGAAATTACATTCAAGGTACCGCATTCTTTGTACCATTTCGTCTGAACATAGATATACATATGTACATATATAAGATTTATTACCACATAGCACTCATTTTCTTTTAGAGTAATAATATTACAGAAGCTTGTTATCTTTCAAAATGGTATGAGCTGAGTCAACCCTCTCAAAAGATTTTTGCCATAATTATGGAAAGAGCGAAGCGACCACTGATTATTCAGTTGTATAAATTTATATTTATTTCATTGGAGTCTCTTGGCGTAGTAAGTTACATATAAAATATTTACTTATTGCTTGATGTGTTTAATGTTGCAGATAGTTCGATGGTCTTATTCATTACTTGCTGTAGTCAGAGCAAGATACAACTAACAGTATATAATTATTGGGGCTCCATTTTGGTATATATGTACTACTGGTTATTATACAATAGTACATGTATAATAGTACTACAAATAATATTAGATAGAGTAGGATGTAAGCCTACGAAATAATATAAAACTTTGCAATGTGTAATCTTTGTGGAATTTTGTTATTATATGTATCAGAAATTGTCATTTTTATGTTCAAGATTTATGTCTGCTATACATGTGCTTTTTCGTCGTCTGTATTGACCGTATTAATTTTTGTAAGAAATAAATACCTCCGCTTCCGGGTGACTATTATTTGTTACTGGTGAATCAAGTTCGCGAGATGCCTCGCAAAATAAAACCTTCTAAAATTCTTGTTTTGTTACTGGAAATTCACTATCGAACAAGGTTCGAATTGACATATACAGGGTTACCCGTAAATAGCTGTTAAACTACACGAATCTGAAGAGTACGTATCAATGTGTAGTTCTGAATCAAAAAAAGAAATTTGGTTGTAATACATCAAAAATTTCTACATTTTGGGCCCCAAAATGCAGTTAGAACCGACCATTTCTTTGTTTTTCCTATACTTATGTATTTATACAAATAGCGGCGATTATTCAAGTTCACGCATATGCAAGTAAAAATCAATAAGGAATTATTAGATTTTATGAATCGTGGAACGGGACGCGATATTTTCAATCATTTTATTTTATCAAACATATTAACGTAATAAGGAAGACAAGTACTTATTATATATATGCATACTAGAATGTTATTTTATTTTAATTAATGCAATGCATGTATATAATTCTCATATGTTAAAATCTTATGTGTTCGTGATAGTTAAAAAATGTAAGTTTTAATCGACAACGAGCAAACAGGTGACTTTTATTAGAACTGCACCGGCCGGCCTAGGAATTATTGGTTCGACTCCGCATGTAATAGAACACTTCCCGCCAGGACGCTAGCAAGTCTAGTCCGCGTTGAAATTGACATTAAAGTGTGTCAACTTAGAGCCAGTTAGTGTTCTTGTAATTATAATAAGTATTTAAATAGTCAGTAAAATATAAAGGCCGTGTTTACTGGGAAGGGCCAGCACGTAGCCAATAAATAAAAATACTGATAATAAAGAAATTGCAAGAACGGACCACGCCCGAGCCCCAAGGCAAATCACCGAAAGAAGCGGACATTCGGCGGGAAGGACAAGCATTAACGAGCGTACGCGAAGAGCGAAGACGTAAATGTATTTGGCCATAAAACTATTATTTTTCATAGATACGAGCTCGTTACAAATAAAGTTATTAACTACTGTTTTATGTAAATTTTGTGAATGTTACCACGTTTAACTTTATACACATATTTAGCTTTGTTGTTTCTCTTATCAATTTAATCGCGTATTTGTTTAAATTTACTAAAGGTGCATTTAGCATTAATGTTTTGGTCCCGTATGTTCTAATTTTGTATCCACATATTTATTCATTTTATTTAATATATTTGTTATTCGTTTATTTGCTACATTTTCAGTTATTCAGTGACAAATAAGTCTACATATTCTGTGTTATTATTTATTGTAAAAAGTATTCGAAGTCGTCTATTTACCGCACGTCCTGAGAACGTATAAAGAAGAGATTATAAGAAAATCTGTAAAGTAAGTATCTGTTTTTCTTTGTTACGTTAAGAGCGATTGCGACCGACATTTTGCTAGTCAGGGGAAATTCTTTATTTTGGTATCAGTAACATCCGTCATCGTGGATTCATATGGGGATTTGTTCATATACCACGGCGCCCAAGATTTTAAACACATATTAGCACATCGTAAGACCGTTCTTTCACAATGGTGAATAGTCTATTGAAACGCAGCTGTTTGCGATTTGCGCGAGAAAAAAACAGAGATAAAACAAATGTGTATGTATTAGAATTCAGAAAGAATAGGTCGAAAGTTGAGTGACCTACAGAGTTGTTGAGTTTGCGAATTACCTTTTCTCTGTCGTACTGCTGATCATTTCTATATTCGAAGTGTTTGATTTTTTGTTATGATTTGTTTCTTGTTATGAAATTTGTGGTGGTCCTGACAAGGACCGATGTATGTAGGGGAAACAGGACAAAATATTTACAAAAGGTGTTCGAAGTGTCCACCATGCACCGTGATATAGGCATCAATGCGGCGACGAAAGTTATTACATACCCGCGTAAAGTTTGGCATGTCGTCGCGAATGCATTCTGCTGCAACAAAAATGGGATCTGTAGTATAAATTTTTCTTCATCCATTGATCTAAGTGTAGTTGTGATCTATTGGCGGTGTTTTCTACAAATTATCCGTAAGTGTTTACTGTACCGGGTGATCAACTAAGATTGTCGTTCGGCGATATCTCAGGAACGGTTTATAGTACAGCTTTGGGAAAAAAATATTATTAACTAAAGTGACACCGAGGAACATTTGGAAATTATTTGGAAAAGCGTAGGATGACAGCTAGAGGGCATAACTGATCACCAAAAATTTTAATTCTTATTTTACGCAAAATTTACCAACTTAAGGTCTATCTTAAATATGAAAATCGGAATCTATTGAAAATTTTGCATATTTTGCATGCATTCTAGAGGGCGCTGTTTAAATTTTTTCGGGAATTTTGTTTTTTCTCGCTAATGATTTTCTTAGCTTGAAAACTGAGATTGCCCGTTTGCGTGATGAAATTAAAGATCTGAAGGATGCTACTACTACTACAAATAGCACTGTCATTTATTGATACATAGGGAATTATTTCTGAAATATCTGATCGCGAGAACCGGTAATGCAATGTGATTATCTATTCTTGCACTGAATCCCCGAACTTATCTAAAAATGAGCTATTAAGTACTGATATGAGTAATGTCAGGGACATGTTGACAGCTATGGGAGTGATGGAAGAGGTTGTTTCGGTCCAGCGTCTGGGTCGGTTCTATGCTTCTCTTCCGCTGCGCAAGCGCCCTATCAAGGTTCAGCTGCGGTCTGTATCAGCTGTGACTACCGTAACAAAAAACGTTAAAATCAAGGGATAGGTGGGCTCATATCTCTATTTTACGGGATCGAACGAACATGCAACGTGAGTTATATAACCAAGTCGGAAATGAATTGCAGCGTCGAAAAGACGATGGTAAATTCAATTTGAGAATAAAGTATAAAAATAATATTCCTACAATTACGAATTCGGTAAACTGAATGGGCCCAACGGTACACCGCAATCACTTCGACTTTATTACCAAAATGCACGCGGTCTTCGTACTAATTCGCACCTATTCTACTCATGTTCTTGTGACTTATATTATATCATTCTTATTTCGGAAACCCGGTTAAATGATTCCTGCAACAGTTCCGAGTATTCTCCTCCGTCATTTAATGTTATTCGCTATGATCGAAGATTTGATGCTGTGGGCAGAACTACCGGGGTTGTGTTTTAGTGGGTCTAAACAATTCAATTCTTTATGATGTATTGGATACACCACATGTTACCGCATGTGCACTATTAGTTGATCTTATCCTCTGTAAATGTAATATTTGTTTCTCAAATACTTTTTATAGGTGTTGTCTATATTCCTCCGGATCTGCCTAGGGAGTCACTTGAGGATTTCTTGGATGCTCTTCAGATTGCTCTTTTGGATCAGCCACTTGTGTTGATTGGTGACTTCCCCGACATCCCCGAGTTTTGTCATCATGGTACGAACGTTGTTTCCCCTTCAAGTCCAATTTTGTTTGATTTTTGTAACTTACTAGAATTAAGACAATGTCACGCTATCCATTCTGATTCACGAATGTCATCAAACAAAACTTGAAGACAAAAGATTGCTATCACTGCAAATGGAAGTCAACCGGTAGCACAATATTTCATGACCAATTTAAAAGGTTTCATACCTTATGTAAACAACAAATATCAGAAGAGTATGAGAAGTATGTCCGCCATAGCGAGTCCGTTCTTAAAGACAATCCGAAAAAAATATGGTCCTTTGTCCATAGCAAACAGGGCACAACACCTGGATGGATAAACCGGATATTGTGGATGCCTTTGCTTCTGCCTTTCGAACATCATTTTGTCCTTCTAATTCTGTAGATATGCCTCAAATGATGACTCAGTTTCCTTCCTTCTCCGTTCAACCTGTATCCGTGGAGTCTCTCACAGAAATTATGGCTGGTTTCAGTTATACCTCCACTGCTGAAGATGATTTAATACCAAGCTTCCACTAAATTAACAAAAATGCTATATTAAAAAAATCGGCAATACCAACAACACCACTAGGTTTAATTCATTATATCGGGACACGTGTCTCGAGAGATCATGGCCCTCATCGTCAACTGAATACCGCGTTCAATACGGTTTCACAACAAATAGTAATGCAAAGATGTTTCAGTTTTTGTGGAAACAAGCCTAGATCAAGAACTACAGCAAAATGGATAAAAGTATTATACATTAAGAACTTAATGATAATAAAACTTATTATAAACGTGTTGGATTATTTTTTGTACAGTGAACACTTTGGACACTTTTTTAATTGTATTATTATCTTTTGAACTTTTGTTGTTTTTTTCTTGATAGACTAAATTTGAAGTAATGCATAAATTTAACCACTTTTTACTATAATACTGCGTTTTTTACCTAAAATGTTGAACTTAGGTATAGGGAATGCTTTAGCAAAGTTGTAGAATATTTAATTTTGCATTTTACTGATTAAGAATATACAGAGTGTTCCATTTGAATTAACGGAGATTTTTCATATTTGGCTTTGTCAAATTTGACAACATTTTCTGGGCACCCCTTATCCTGTAGGTCAGTTTCTGACATGGCGTTTTGAAGAGCCATTATTGCCTAACATTTGATCTTTTTAATGTGGTGGGTGCTTAGTTGCAGTGACTCCGTAAGCTGTATCGCTTGTCTGGCTATCTATTTGCTCCCAACAGCGAATGGCAAGTCGATCCGGGATTAAACTCTCTGAAAAAATGTCACCGTCCCTCCTGAGAATTGAGCCCCGGCGCCTATCGTCCTCTCACAACGATAGTCAACCGCCTAACCACTGCATCCATCGACCCGCTAATCTGTAAATTAGCGTAACCACAAAATTTGCGATAATGTAATTCCCAAAAATTTACTAGAAAAACATAGTAAGCCGAATATCTCAACGACCGTCAGTTTTTTCATATGAATACCATACATAAAGTCGCTTTTATTTTTCATGTAGATTCAAAATAAATTATAAAAAATATATGTTTGTATTTAAAAAATCAAAGGTGCTGTCTGTGCAAAGGAAATGCAACACCCTGTATAAGCGGCATTATTTTAGGTTTGGAGATCTTGAGAAAACTAGACACGTGAAATATAAAAAATTTCAATTATCTCTCTTATCAACCAAGATATTGGATTTTGGAAAAGCCCACCTTTCATTAAGAAAATATTAAATATTTCAGAAATTAACGATTTTAGATATCGGGAGTGGTTAATAAAAATGAAAGTGCATACAGTGTCCCTCCCTTTCTTAATATAAAATATAGGGTGATCAATTTAAAACAGAGGAGAAAATAATGCATTTGTGTTTTGAATCGCCCTGTACACAGTTGTCCCACTATTGGCAAAATATTACGTTGCTATAAAACTGTAACAATATAAAAAGTTCTTCCAGTACAAAAACAACTTCAAGCTGTTTCCTGAGGAATACACAGGATGTGGAACAGGCAATGATTTTCAGATAAAATTGAGCATAATTTCTGAAATACGCCGTATAACTCAATGAAACCTTATATCTAACGAATACGGAAGATACGCTTAATCTAAATTTGAAAGAATATATAGCGTGTCCCATTGGTTCGCCCTGGCAATATGAAACAACCCGTATATATGAAAATAATTTTAAAATATGTAGCTTAAGACTGTCTATGATTTTTGTGCATAACGTTTTTTGATGTCTTTAATATTAATGGATATATTGAGCTTTGATTCACTAATGCCGCACCCTGTATATACAGTGTGTTTTAGTTTACATGGAGGCAACCAAATAAATTGTTTATTAGCTACACAATTATTATTAAACTTTTATCAGTGCTCCTGGCCATTAAGATTAATATTTTTGTATAAATGAATTTTTGTTGGTATCTAAATCTGGCCAACTATTCAAATAAAAACTAGGCTTTCTAGTAAAGTCATATCAGCGTGGACGATAAAGCGAAACATTATTAAGAAAAGTTGTTGCAAATCACTAAACTAATGCGAATACGAAGTTTCGCTGGAAAATGGTAATCTTGAAATTTTACTAAATTTTTATATCAACACATTAAAAAAATTTTTGGTTGAAATATCTCCTATTTAATATGTGTTACAAAATTCCAATTTCATGTTTAATGTATTTCCAATTTTAATTTTGTTCGTTGTACTTTTAATATTTGAGATAAGAATTTTTCGATGAGTTCATACAAAAATTTAGTAAAATTTCAAGATTAAAATTTTCCAGCGAAACTTTGCATTCATATTATTTTAGTGATTTGCAACAACTTTTCTTAATAATTTTTTGCTCTATCTTCAACGCTAATATGACTTTACTAGAAAGCCTAGTTTTTATTTGAATCATAGTTGGCCAGATTTAGACTCCAACAAAAATTCATTCATACAAAAATATTAACCTTAATGGCTAGTATCACTGATGAAAATTTAATAATAATTGCGTAGCTAATACACAATTTATTTGAGTGTCTTCATGTAAACTGAAACGCACTGTACACTAGTTGCTATTTGCAAATAATACGGACAAAAGGTTTACAATTTCTTCTGAACACCTGGTATGATTATTTAAAGATCATAATTTTGCGTTTGATACAATTCAGTTTGCTAAAAATAATTACCTTAATTTTTAAATCTGTAAATGCACAAGACAAAATAATACGAAATAATTCAAAAAGTATTAGTTTGGGAAGTTTAGGTTATTAGAAAAACCAAAATTACAAAAACCAAAAAAATTATACTTAAATGATGTGCTGTAGTAAATGTACAAAAATGTTTTATGTTATATTTATGTAGGTATGTTATAAAACGATGTCAGATAATTACTTGAATCAATATCAAACCTCGGTTCGAATATAAATACCACAGCTCCTTTACATTCTCTTCATTACAAGATTGTCTGACAGCGCTACCACCTTGGTAAATTACACAATGTCCAAAGTTAATTGCATAGAAGTAATATCAATGCAAATGTTTATTTTATTAAAGCAAGGGTTATTACCTTCAGAGTATATTCAGAAATTTCAAAAAATTAAGCTAGTAATACACTTATTAGCCAATATGTTCATAACAGGAGCAGCATTTGTCAATATTATAAATGGTTTAAAAGCTGGCGATGCTTTATTGGTAAATAAAATGCTGTTCTTTCTTATTCCACAATTGAATTTGTTAGCAAAATCGTTTGCAATCCTCCACAACAGGATGTATTTTCTGTCGTTATTGAAAGATTTGCGATCACATGCTTTCAACGATCACAGCGCAAATTTGAACCAACATGTGCAATATGTGAATAAAGTGAATAAATTAATAATGAGGTATTTTGCATTATCAATGGGCGTGTTTATTGCTTTTACTTGTGCTCTACCAATGGTGACAAATCTTGGGCTACTAGTTCCGTACCCATTTGAAACTACAAAATTTGAGGTTGTTTACGAATTCACACACCTCTGTATGATAGCGTATTTGGCAGTAAATTCTGCTTCTTATGACGCGCTACTCATGTCTCTAATAGGAATATGCATTGCGGAATGGAATATTTTAGCAACACGCCTCATAAATGTGTATGACGATTCTGGCGAATGTGACTTAACTGAAGACATTAATAATAGACACAGAATGGTTCAAAGAATGTTAAAAGAGTGCATTATCTTGCATGAAACGCTAAATAAGTAAGTAAATAATAGTTTTATGTATTACAGGTCTTAGACCTTCACCAAATAACCACTTCTGTTAATTTACTAAACTAGTTTGGGCTTACGTTTCTAATGATTTCTTTTCCTTATTTCGTTAGTACGAAACAAAAGGGTATATGTAAAATTTGAAGGAAACTATTGTATACAAACTGAAAGAACATATTAAAGTGTGTTTGAACAATTTTTTATTATCAAACTATAGCAAAATATACTATCGATTTACCTACTGTTTAAATCTTGGTTTTAATTTTATTAACCAGTGTTTCTGCCATAAAGATATTCGAGATATTAAAATCTGCAGTTATACCTAAAAATTATACTCTGTATTTTGTATTTGTTTGTTTCCTTCATATGTTCAATTGAGCAATACCTTACCAATTACGTAGCTAGCTTGTGCACTAGCTTTCAAGTAGTGTCATAGTTCTCGCATCACAAATATACAAATAGAACATTCTGCAGCAAAATAAAAAGTAGAAAAAATTTCATTCAACTTTGTTTCTCTCGTAATTTTATTCATTGTTAACATAAATGGGCATTTTCTGTTGACACACATGATCAATATACCATATGGCCGCGTTTGTCTGCACTATAGCGATACCTGTAGTCTAAACGAAACACACAAATGTGTCCGTGTATTAGAACGGTAAAGAAAACGATAGATGTGGACAAATGGGAGTGCATCATAGGGATATACGAAGTACTAGCTCTGTTGTAATCCAGTAGATCATTGCGTCTACTTCTTTACCGTTATAATACACGGGCACCTCTGTGTGTTTCGCTTACACTACAGGTATCGCTATAGTGCACACGAACGCGGCCATATGGTATATGTATATGATTATAATAGGTACATGTATATTGATGACGTATGCAGTGCACATAAAATGCGCATTTATTTCAACAAAAACTCAAATTGCGCTGGTTCGTTTAATTGAATTAAAATGTGAAAATTTTCTTTACACTAGTTAACCTTTCTTGGATTTTTTCCAGTAAACTAAATTATATTTTCAGCGTTATTCTTTTTGTCTATTAATTAATTATTATGTTATCTAATAATTATTTATAATGATATTAAGGTTTTTGTCTTCGTTCTGATTCATTCTTTATATGGGCGAGTTATATTTTGCATTGCTCCAACGATGTTTTTAATTATTGGACAGTATTGTTATTAGTTATCTCTTTCCAAATATTTGGAAAATCAATACGTCCACCATTTAGTTTTTGTTACTTTCAGATATGTGAAGAAAATTAGTGTGATCCTTTCCTTCCCGTTGTTTCTGCAATATACCTGCGGTTGTTTTCTAATTTGCAATGCTGTTCTGCAATTCACAATTATGGTGCGTATACACATAGTCCACTTTTGCGTGTATGTATTTACCGGCTTTTTCAAATTAAATGCGAATTTTTCAGTATTGAATTTCGATTTACCAAACAAAGTCTTTGTTTTAAAATGAATGTCAAGAATAATTAAATTCTAATATAGTGCCGTTCTAAAGTATCCATATTATACATATTTGGAACACTAAACACTTTACCCACTGAACACCAAACAAGTTTTAACTAAAACACCGACGCGTTTCAACAGCAATGCTGTCATTATCAAGGCGATAATAAAACTAAATTAAAATAAAATCTACAAAAACAGGTAACCTAAATGTTATGCACGGTCAATCCGATACGCATCATTAATTTCCGATTAACGAAAACAATGACGAATACGGTATAGGGCCATTGTCACAATTCATTACACATGACTTATTTTTATATATTTCTAAACTTTCGAAAACATTTAGAAACTTACAATTGTTTATTTGTCTAATTAATTTAACATTCGTATGATCGATGTTGTGATCTGTTTCAAAAATGTGTTGGGCAACGCTCGATTTCTCAATTCTATTAAATCTAAGATGAGCCATATGCTCTTTGAATCTAGTTGAGACTGCTCTCCTGGTTTGCCCAATATATTTTTGATTACAATCTTTACAATTGATTTCGTAAATACCTGACTTTTCTAGAGGTTGTCTTTTATCTTTAGGGTTACCGATGAGACTTCGTAAACTAGTCCCAGAACTGTAAACTATTCTGAGATCTAGCTCTTTGAAGATTTTACTCAAACCTTTAGTGATAAAGGGAGCGTAAGGGAGGGTCACAACGGGTGAAGCTTCAACATCCTCTCGAAAAGTCGTAGATTCTTTTACAGTTTTCTTATAATTAAACTTCCTAATTAACTTATAGATATGCTGAGGCTGGAAACCATTACACTTGGCCGCATCTTTTATAATTTTAAGCTCTTTCTCATACCTCGCCTTGTTCAAGGGAAAAGTGAGAAGTCTGTGGACCAAAAAATTCAGGCTTGCCATTTTGTGTTGAACACAATGATGGGAGTCTGAAGGAATGTAGCGAAGTGTACTGGTTTCCTTTCTATACACGTCAAACTCTAATCTATTGTTATTTCTAATTACTAAAGTATCTAGAAACGGTAGCTGATACATATTTCACAAAAATAATAAAAAGACTGTATTAGGTACAACAACTGGTACTTGTGAGACAAGAATCACGTTGACCAGTGTTATTATGAATATATTTTATTCTGTATACATTAAGATAGGTACACATATATTACACATGAAATTGGCTTTTTAAAAGGGCCTCTATGTGTATAAACACAATCGACTTTATAACGTTATGAAGAACACGTGTGAGAGAGAATTCAAATTAAGATGTCTGTAGAAAAATACCGATATTATAAGAGTAAAAAAAATATGTGGAAATAGAATGAATATTTGAATAAGTTATGTCGAATGGCAGTAATAGATTTTCAAATTTACATTCTCCATCTTTATGTTTAACCCATTTGGTAGATTTAGCGTCTTTCTAATATTACTTTCACATTTACACTCATGCATTCTTCCTTATTAAATAGCGCTACTGTATCTAACAACTGCACTTTCTCACTCAAGTCAAAACCATATTGTCTGACTAGAATGTTGGATAGTTTGTGCAGTTACATTGTATGAAACTGTGTATTGGTGCTTATAAATTAATTTCTTTGAATATTGTTAGATTTATCTGATATAGCTTTAGTTTCAGTCGAATTTATAGATTTGACTGTACTTCGGGTTTCTAGACGAAATCTTATATAAAAGGGATAGTGTAAAGAGAATCTCGTTAATTTTATACTATGTGAATATTTATTTATTACATGACTAGTAAAAACCATTAAATTTTTATCATAATATATTCGTATGTCATATGTCATCTTTATTCACGCGACTCGTTGATGTTTCTTATTCTAATTTGACTATATACTCAGCGAAATTTCCACAGTTCCATCTGATTTTGCAATTCTTCTAGAAACATTTATCAACGATATGAGTTGGAAATTATCTGGAATTACATTTTTGAACGTTAAGAAATAGCAGAGACATTAGTAATAATAAGACAGTATCACAACTCTTAGATATGAAGGGAAAGTACCTGCCGTATAAACGTATAAACAAAAGCAAAAGTTTGTCATAATTGTACAGACATCCTACAAAATCAGGCATTCCCTTCAAGTGTAGAAGAGTCTGTACGCATTTTCTAAAGTTTGTCTATTCTTAAATATATATATATATATACATATAGTATTAGTAGTATTTGTCTTTAAACATATCGTTGATTGCTTCTGTTGATTACACTAATTGTATTAGGTCTGAAGAAGGAGAATAAAAGCTCCGAAACGTTACTTAGCAGAATTTGACTGCGTTTTGATTCTTTTCACGAAACCCTTATTCTGGATCTCCAGTACATATTTTTACCAATTTAACGACGATAAGTGTCAGCAACTTTATCATTCCGAACTTCAATTTAATATATACATATACAGGGTGTGCCAATTATCTGAATTCGGTCTATTATATCTTACCTATTAGTTTAATTAAAAAATGTTTTAAGTAAAAGTTGTTCGGGATCAACTGCTCTATATCGTAAAATTATTTTAATGTATACAGGGTGTTCAGTTTTGGCTGAGCGTTATAAAATTTTCTTTTTTTAAATGGAACAACCTATATATTATGACATTTTCAGATTCCCCGTTGTAAATTAAGATAGTTTTGTCTGATAAACCTAGTACTAAAAATTAACCGTTTCCGATATATTTCAATTTTAAGAGAAAAAAGATCATTTTCATGGTTGTCTGAAAATTAATTCCGTCTGTACTAATATTTGTTTTGCAACGATTCTTTGGCATAATTATGGCATTACCTTAAGTTAAACAATCCATGCCAAATATCTTCACTATAACATACAGGGTGTTTCGAAATTGAAAATTAATCGTTGCGTTTTTAATACGGTGAAACTTATTTTTTTCAAATGGAACACCCTGTATATTTTTATGCCATTTAATAGGGCTTCAAGTTCCCTTTCAATCGGTTATAACATCCCCTATAGCTAAAGTTTATACTTTTTGAGATATAGGTAATTTACTTTACTACTTTATTTATGTATTTTTTACTATAAAATACATAAACATTTATTGATATTGGTAAGATGAAGTCAACAGTGCTGTGCCAACTCTACTAATAGGTAGATATAAAACGATGTCTACTTTAATAAAAACAGAAATTGAAAAATAAAGGCTTATTAAGTACAAACAAAATTTTTACCAAAAATAAAAAAGGGTTGTAAATACAAATATCTATTATAAACATACAGTATAGAAGGGTTATAAAATGTCTTCAAAATGGCCACCTTCATTGTTTATACACAGCTCTAACCGCTGCCGAAATGACAATTTAACACGTAAAAGTGTTTCCGGATTTACTTGTCGAAAAGCGGCGATAATTCTTTCTTTCATGTCAGCAACAGTAGTTGGTATTTCTTGATATACAATAATTTTTATATGTCCCCACAGAAAGAAATCTAAAGGAGTAAGATCGGGAGATCTAGCTGGCCAAGCAATAGGTCCACCCCTTCCATTCCATTTATTGCCTATATTTGTGTTAATAATTGTCGTACCAACACATGATTATGGCAGGGAGCACCGTCCTGTTGGAACCACATATTTCTTCTAGTAAGAAGTGGTACATCTTCTAGCAAATTTCCAAGTTCGTTGAGCAAAAAATGTCTGTATCTTTCACCTCGTAAAGGTCCGTCGAAGAAATGTGGACCAACGGCAATATTGCCAATGATAGCACCCCACACGTTAAGTGACCATCTGTTTTGGCAACGAATTTTATAAATTATGTGTAGATTCACGTCTGCGTAATAATGGTAGTTGTGTGTGTTTACATAACCATTATTGTGGAAATTAGCTTCATCTGTCCATAGCACCTAATTCAAAAATTCCGGGTCTTCGTTCATTTTTGCCATTACCGTTCTGCAAAATTGTATTCGACTATTATGACCTAAGGTAACAGCTCCTGATGCAGTTGCATTTTATACGGATGATATTTATTCTGTTTCAATATCCTTCTTAAAGAACTTACACTAATATCCAAATCTCTACACATTGTTCGTAGGCTGATATTGGGGTGTTCTACTACTGTCTGCAAAACCCGTACTTCATTTTCATCCATAGTAACAGTTTTTTTGCGTAAATGTGGTTTGTACTTAACTCAGCCGCAGTCCACAAATCTGATTGTCAATCGTTCTATTCATTTAAATTTCTAGGTATACGTATTATGATTAACAATAAATATTTCGTCTGGTATTGTACAATTTTTAATAGAAACTGTCTTTTATTAATTGTTTTACATCTTTTATTATCTTACCATTATCAATAAATGTTTATGTATTTTATAGTAAATTACCTATATCTCAAAAAGTATTAACTTTAGCTATAGGAAATATTATAAGCGATTGAAAGGGAACTTGAAGCACTATTAAATGGCATAAAAATATACAGGGTGTTCCATTTGAAAAAAATACGTTTTACCGTATTAAAAATGCAACGATTAATTTTCAATTTCGAAACACCCGGTATGCTATAGTGAAGATATTTGGCATGGATTGTTTAACTTAAGGTAATGTCATAATTATACCAAAGAATCGTTGCAAAACAAATATTAGTACAGACGGAATTAATTTTCAAAGACAACCATGAAAATGATCTTTTTTCTCTTAAAATTGAAATATCTCGGAAACGGTTAATTTTTAGTACTAGGTTTGTCAGACAAAACTATCTTAATTTACAACGGGGAATCTGAAAATGTCATAATATATAGGTTGTTCCGTTTAAAAAAAGAAAATTTTATAACGCTCAGCCAAAACTGAACACCCTGTATACACTAAAATAATTTTACGATATAGAGCAGTTGATCCCGAACAACTTTTACTTAAAACATTTTTTAATTAAACTAATAGGTAAGATATAATAGACCGAATTCAGATAATTGGCACACCCTGTATATATATGTAGAAATGTAGAAAGGCGGAACAGCAAGCGGAACAGGAAGTAAGACGGTTATACCACCAGATATAAAATCATTTTTAAGCTTAGGTCCAAAGTCCGCCTTCTAATATATCTGTCCCACATCTACTGTCGGACATTGAATACATAATTAAAGATTTAGACACAGAATCGCAAAATTTATACAGAGCTAGGGCGACTAATGTAGTGACCAACTTTCTCCATGATACGAGTAATAGAACTAGTAATACACAGCAACAATTTATAAACACAAAAAAGTTTCTAAAAGAAAATCCACAAGTGATAGTAGTCAAATCAGACAAAGGAAACGTTACGGTTGTTATGGAGAGGGATGGTTACGAACAGCTATCGGAGCACTTGCTCAATGATAAGGAGGTATACATTCACTTGACTAGAGACCCTACCAGCACTGTTCAACAAAAAGCTAATAAATTGATCACAGAACTAAAAAATGAAGGCAGTATTCAATCTGATAGGGCAAAGTCACTAATGCATTACAATGCCATTCCACCGCGGTACTACGGGCTCCCTAAAATACACCAACCAGTATTGGCACTGCGGCCAATTATGTCCTCCATAAATAGCCCTACTAGCAAAATATCAAAGTTCGTAGCTGATAACTACGGCTTACAACATAGAAAATAACTATTATACAAGTGATTCCTTTCAATTTGCCAACATCATCCAAGAGTTTCAGTTACCTGATGACTAAGTACTGGTTAGTTTGGATGTAGTATCATTGTTTAAAAATATCACATTTAATTTAATTGAGAGTTGTATCGAAAAGCAGTGGCAAAGGATTTCAGAGTTTTGTACCTTAGAAAAACAGCAGTTTCTCAATTTAATCAAGTTTGTTTACGATAACAACTATTTTTCATATAATGGTAAATTTATAAGTCAAAAATGGGCGTGCCAATGGGCAGCACATTGTCACCAATTTTGGCGCAGTGTGTTATGGACGAACTTCTGGATGAATGTTTGTCCAGACTTTCGTTTGAGGTGCCGTTCCTTAGGAAGTTTGTCGATGACATAATTTGTGCAGTGCCTTTCAATGGCATAGACGAGATAATAGGCGTTTTTAATACGTACAATGCCCATATACAATTTACAGTAGAAAAAGAAAATAACAGATCGGTACCATTCTTAGATACCAGATTAATAAGAACAAGCAATCAACAAATCATATTGGACTGGTATCAGAAAGAAACCAGTTCAGGTAGGTACATTCATTATAAATCCGGGCATACTATGAAAACAAAAATCAATGTTATTCTTGGATTGAAAAACAGAATTAAAAAAATCTCGCACCATTCACTACTTAGGGATACTTTGATCAAATTAAAAGATATTCTTATAAAGAACAGCTACCCTGACAAATTAGTGAATAAACTACTGTATAATGACAACTCTACTAATAAAACGCCAGATAATTTAAGAGATCAAATCACCGAGAACAAAACTTGTATATATAGATCACTTCCCTATATGGAAGGATTAACGCATAAGCTGATAGGCATTTTTAAACAGTTAAACATAAAAATAGCAATAAAATATAACAATAATTTATCGACATTATTTACACCACTGAAGGATAAGATCAAGCCTATGCAAAGGTCTGGGGTTGTTTATAACATCCCATGCAGTGAATGTCCGCTACAATATGTAGGACAAACAGGAAGGAACCTGCATGGCAGAATTACGTCACACAAAAGTGACATAAAACACGGGAAGAGTAGTTGTGCGGTGGTTGGCCATGTGCAGGAGTCTAATCATGCTATGAATTTTGATGCCGTCACTGTGTTGGATCAGGATTCCAATACATATAAAAGAACGTTTCTGGAAATGTGCCATATAAACGCAGGAAACAATCTTATGAATAAAAAAACGGATACACAAAACTTAAACACAATCTATAGTTATTTGTTAAAAATAGGTAAATAACGATTCATACGGTTTCATGCAATGAGATACCAATTTAAAGTGTTGTAAAACGGATAGAAAAATAGGTTCATATTTCTAAAAGCATCACTGTACATACACAAAGCAGGAAACTTAGCAAAAAAACTGTGCGTAAATAAAATTTACCTTCGAATATATGCTATTCCTTTTAACTTAAAGCATTAGCGAGTATGTATCGCACTTTGATAGAGGTAGTTTAAATTATATGTTGCGGTGTCGTCCTTTCATTTAGCGATGTATGTTTACTTGTAGCTCTTGTGTAGATGTAAGTACCAAAAAAAAACTTAAGATTTACAAACATAATTACTAAAGTTAATGTAAACATTGTAGAGTCTAAGAAATTAATAAATTTCGAAAGCTTGGACCGACTACAAATGGAGTGAAATTAATAAAGCCTAACCACGACTGCTTCCCAATAATTATACACTTATTCATATATATATATGTATATATATATATATTATCGAAGTATATACCTACATGTTAATAAAAATGCAGGCAGGTAAATTCCTATCCGAAGAGGAAAAAACAAAAATTAATTATTATAACGGGTTTGCAAACCGAGCCATGGCTAAGAAAATAGAGCAATCACGTCATAACATCAACAATTTTATAAACTTCTGCGGGAAAAATCGAGTGTAATAATCAAAAACTTATCAACTTAAAGGCCAGCACTCATCGATATTTCGTGTACAGCAAATTTTATACGAGACGAAATGTTTTTGGTGCCTAAAAAGAGGGTCACAAAAGAAGGTCTACTACCACTTTTTTTATGGCGGGTGCCGGTGCAACGGATTTCTACGCTGCAATGCTTGGCAAGACTATCACTGCTGCTAATTTACGGAAGCAGTGTAGAAATAGTTATCCAAATGAGTCTAATGATCCATGAATAATGTGCATAAGCACAAAAGAAATTGTTACACAATATAATACCATATGTTAATAATTTGAGTAAAACGAAAAAATAGGAATTTCGCACATCAGATATTAAGACAAAAATGATATCTAATAACAATACAAACTTATATACCAATATATTTGTATACCAATTTACAAAGTGTAACCGTCGGGGATGTGGTGACCCTCATCGGCAGGATCCTGGATTCCGAAGTAGCCATCGGTAGGGGCAGCGTATCTACGCTGAAATGGGGAACACTGTGAGGCGTCTCCTTCCGATCCTAGCCTTGGGGGAGGGCAGAAGACCCAGATCCCAGGGGCTTGTCTTAATTGGCCGGCTTGCGGACACCGATATACTGCAACCTGATGGTTAAAGTGGCACAGCACATGCTGAGGAGCTGCAAGGCTGGGGGATAAACCCAGTCACAAGTGTGCTGAACTCTGAATACGGGGCGACCTCCAGTTTGAATTAGCCTTCTCGTAGTGATGGTGGGGCTCTACTACGAGGGACCGATTAGATCTCCAGCTAAGAGCGAGGAATACTGGAACGCAGTGGCAGAGATGACACAAAAAATCATGCTGAAGAAAGAGAGCTATGAGCGGATGAAGTGTAGAAACTTGCGAAGAGAATAAAGATAGGAAAGATAGGAAACTATTAGCCTTCCGCCTGAAGTACATAATGCCACCGCAGTTCCGGAGGGAATAGAACTTGAGGCTTGGGGTTTTTTTAGTGGGTATGCCAGGATGGTGAGTCCCACACTGGCGTATCATACAGTGCGATATGCTGTTGTCCATAAAGGATTTTCCCCCGCCAAAAAAAAATACAAAGTGTAAATTAGAAAAGATAATTAAACTAATATCGTGTAAAAACTAGCAAAATCAATAAACCATGTATCGGACAAAGTAAGCAGAACTTAAAGATAGCAATTTATGGCCATGCACACACTATAACCATTTTAAAGATGCAGAGCATAATTTTTATTGTAAAATATTACTATGTTTTTGAAAACGAATGTCATTTTAAGAATAGAATTTGGTAAATGATAGATGTTAAAAAGTGTCAACGCGGTCAATTTTCATAAATTTACATGTCATTATTAATTAATTTAATTCGCTCCTGACTCTCTTAATAATTTTATGTTATATACCCCAGACTATTATTTATTATTAAGTCCTTGATTAGGTGTTGATTTCATGGTATTTCCTAGTTCTTGAACAAAATTGTCAAAGCTTAACAAACATTATACTGACTAGGAAGAATTTAGCTGTAACTTTGTTTTATTCACTTATAACTACACACAATTTACATTAGTGAGCGTTTTTCTTATTTATTTGTCCTTATTTTTGTTGCTACTTGTAGCTATATATTTTAACATTGTTCTAATGTCCAGTTACAATAAGAACGGAAGACATATGTATGAAGATATGTGTAAACATGCTCTCTCGTTATTTCTGAAGTAAAATTATGGTCTTAAATAGTTTAACAATTATTAACAATGTAAGACATACTAATATAATGTTTTTGTTTTCTATATAGAACCAACGACAGACTACTAATGTTATCATTCTGAGCTCTTATGTGGCAATTACCTTTTGTCAGATGACAATTTACCATTGGCTGGGGAATGAAATCATTTTCAAGGTAATAAATTTTTTATTACTGTGTTTTGTTCTTAGAAAATGCTGTTTTACGGGAATATAGGGATGTTATAGTTTGCGATAATTTATAGTCTATTCTATATGTGATCGTTTTAAAAACAAATCTTTACTTTTAGCTTACAGAATATCTCATTGCAGAGTAGTAATATTGTGCAAGCTGGATATCTCTCTAAATGGTATAAAATGGATAGAAAATCCCGAAAATTACTCTTATTGCTAATGGAAAGAGCCAAGAGACCTTTGATAATAGAGGTTTACAACCTGATATTCATTTCTCTCGAGTCTTTAGCGGTGGTAGGTACCTGCTGCACTACATTCTCTAATTAAATTTAAGCGTTTTTAGATAGTTCGATGGTCCTACTCGCTTTTTGCATTAATAAGAGCCAGATATAATTAACCAGCACTGGATGTAAATAAAAGTATATTATTATGTATATTATAGCTACATGTTCTGTAATTCTCCCTTTTTCTTGAGAAATACAATGAGAAGACATTTTAAAAATTAGATATCCAGATGTTGAGAGAAAATATTTTTCGTCTCATCGTAATTTTACGGAACACAACCACCACGTTATCAGCAATGAAAGACACGGACAAAATAGAAAGCACATATTTTCACGGTATAGCAATTTTTGTCAGCTATATTAACCATACCTTACAAGACGAACAAACTACGAACCAAGACTATTTTAAAACAAAAAGTAGTACGTACGTTGGTTGAGTTCGTTTAAAAGTGTCCAGAATTAGATAAAAGTGAGGTAAAACTGCTGATTCTAAATGGATTTTTAATCATATTTCTCACTTGGACGGTATCTTCAAAATATTTAATTATGATAATCAAAATCACTCTTTGCAACTATCAGAAATAATATAGGTAATGCACATTATAGATCAAAGTAATTTTCCTTACAATCAAATCACTTAATTTATAAAATTAGGTATGCATGTTAGAGTAAGTGACCAGCGACACATAAATGCAGTAGTTGATTATGAAGAAGTTCTATATACCAGTGTGTTTAATTCGGCACATAGATTTGATGGTGCGTGAGCGGCCATTTATTACAAGGGGCAGAAAAAGCTGTTATCGGTCCTACTACTAAATAAAGAACAAGTTCCCAAGTGGAGCAAGATTGAGTAAAAATAAATCTATGTATACAGAGTACCCGGATTTCGTAGAGACAACATGGGTAATTTTTTTATTTGAAGACATAGACGGTTAAATTAGCAAAGAGGTGTGGATTCAAAAGCTCACTAAGAATTCATTTTTACTTGCGATATTAAGATGACGTTTGAAGCAATTCAAATTGTAATCTAAATGCTTTTATAGACGCTTAATAAAAAAAATTCTTTTACGCAAATATTTAGTAATCTCACCCAACCTCAAAATTTTAAATTGGAACGGTGCAATTTTTGTGGCTGTTTTAAAAAGAGATTGTTTTCTGAATTCAATCATGTATCGCATGATTTTGCCAAAATTTGGAAAATTAAGCTAATTGTAGTTACGGGCAGACTATTTTTCAAAATTATCCGTTATAAATTGAAGAAATGACATTGACACTTCTGGCAGATTCGTATGATGATAACCGTGTTGTTTTCACAGATAACGCGATAAACAAAAAGTCAATCAATATGTTAAAGAAAAAATTTTGGACTTAATTCAGGTGCTATGGAGACCTTAGTCTATTTCTAACATTTTGGCATCATCTCAAGCAAAAAAATTGCAGTTGTTTTCGTTATATTTTTTCCCAAGGTGCATTTGTCCGAATCTGCCCCATAGTGGGGCACATTCGAACAAATAGTGGGGTACACTTGGATAAGTCTAATAAAATCCATAACTTATTTATTTTTAAGAATAAAAAACCCTATACTAGAAAAAGTTTATTGAACGTTATAACCATTAAAATTGAACAGCGAACCCATCCTCGAAGTTCCTGGTGCTACCTCGGGATTAGGTATTTTCGAAGCTATATCTTCTCTGGAAACAGTCGAAATATCTTGCAAGTCCGGAACGCGGAAGCGGCTTCTACTCGTATACTTTATCAAAAAGTTTAAAACATACGAAGCATTATTATTGCAAGATTCCACTCTGCCGATGTAATGAAGTGTCCTTTTGTTGGTAGGAAGTATCACAAGCAAGTAATCATTATAATGGATTACGTCGTCATGCAGTAGCATGAGCGTATCATTATTGTTTTCAAGCTGGTCCAGAAAATCGGACAGATTGTCAAAAAATTTTGTCTCATGAACAATATTCTGTGGTAAATCCATCCAAATCTGAAAAGTCACTTTCTATTTTCTTTGGCTTTTTCTTTGGTGCCTTCCCTTTGCCTTTCTCTCCAACAGTATTTTTGTTTTTTACTTCACATTCGCTTTGTAATACTTCTTTTTGTGTTTCTTTTCTCCAACTTTTGTTTTCTCATTTTTTCCAATTTTTGAATTCTTTCATTCTCCGGTGTGCTCGTATAAATTCTGGATTTACCTAGTCGAGAAACTCCATTTGTTTTTCTGGGGGTTGGCTTTGGTAATGGTCTGACGATATCGACGGATAATATTTTAATTTTTGGTTTTGTAACGCGATTTACTATGTCACTTAATATAGTTCTTATCATCATGGTCACTTCGTCAATTTTAAAATCGACCACATTGCTAGGGCTCACGCTGATGGACGGAATAAATGAATCGTTCGATGTAATAGAAGTTGATGGCAGTTCACATTCTTTAATTTTAGTTTTAGGATCTGCCCGATCTGTGGCGTGTGAAATCGTCATCCTGAAAACTCATGGAATTAATAGGCCTCAAGCCGGTACTGGATTAGTTGCTTATAATGTTTCTAGGTGTAAAACTTTGCAAATGAGGATCAGCAGTGAGTTTAGCGATGTCATAAATTCCAATCGGCTTTCCAGGATTTGAAATCATAGTCATTAAAGGCAGCCTTACATCTAGTCTTAAATGGCCCATAAATGCCTCTATCAAGGAGTTGCATCTTGTGCGTTCTATGTGGTGGAAATGATAGTAGAGCTATACCATTCCCACGAGAATAGTTTATGGCCTCGAGTGATGTGCTTCGTGGTTATCAAGCAACAAACGAATTGGATTTGCTTGAGGACAACCAGTATGTTTTTGAATATGCTCCAATAACTGGAGAAAAATGTTTCAAGACATCCATCCTGACTTCTAGGCGAAGCCTATTGCTCCAGGAACTGAACCATACATCAACTGCTCTTTCATACGTACACGAGGGACTACATATGCTGGAGGAATTGTATTTCCCACAGCAGAAATGAAACCGCACATTCTAACTAATGCGCCCCTTTCGCTATTGCTCCAGGAACTGAACCATACATAAACTGCTCTTTCATACGTACACGAGGGACTACATATGCTAGAGGAATTGTATTTCTCACAGCAGAAATGAAACCGCACATTGTAATTAATGCGCTCCTTTCAGCTGAAACGCACTGGCCCACTCCTTGTGTTCCTGTTTCGGCAATAACTTTAGGGGCCTGGGTTGTGACTCCAGTTTCGTCGTTATTCCAAACGCGATTAGGAGGAAAATTATATTTGTCTTGAACTTTTGCATAATTTTTTAAAAACGAAGCAACATTGACTTTATTGAAAGCTGCTGCTGGTGCAATGCTCGTATTCTCTGCCTTGCGGTAGGAAAGTCTCGGGTGACGACTCATGAATGACCGCATCCACTCCATTCCAGCCATTTGACCAACTTGTAAGTTAGCCCATAAAATATTTTGGAAGATTGCTTGAGGTAAATTTCCAACTGTTCTTCTTCTCCTGGAGAGAATATCTAACGGGTAGCGTACTTCGATAAAGAAGATGCATCCTCATTTGAACTACTGCTTTCATTGCCAGAGTCAGTTAAGTTCTTTTTGCTTTTTATTTTCACAAGTTGGTCATAAAGAGTTGACTTTGGCATATTAAAAGTGCTTGCAGCCATGCGAATCGACACTTGGCGATTGAGCACGGCTTTAACAGCTTTTTTAAAATCATCTTTCGGAATATCAGGGCGATTTCTCTTTCTGATATAGTTCTAGAAAGTAAAATCAATGGAAAGGTTTTTTTTTTAGTTTTCTTTGGACAGTATAATTTTATTTGTTAAATAATAATATTATGATAATAATAATATATCCTTATTTCAGCGACCAAATACAAAGTATGAAAATCGTGACAAGCAAAAAAGAAAGAAAGCAAGTACATATTTATATCCATCCAAAAAGTAGTAAAAATAGAGTGAAAGTAACCTAATACTTAGAAACTAACTTACACCTATCTTATTTCTAAATTAAAAAATGGGGCACATTCGGAGTTCATAACTTATCTTCTCTATCCTGCGCTCACATTATATACACACATCAAATTATATTATACTGTGCTTTTATACGCGATAAACGTGTGGAACTCGCAGCAGGTGTTTATATAGAGACAGATTTGAATCGCTTAAGGGACGGTTTATTAAATTGCTAACAAGGAAATTCTACATGTCGGTGGAAGTTCTTCACTGGATCTCTTGGTGCAGAAGTAGTAACACTAAACACTTCAACCCACTAAACAGCAAAAATTAATTTAAAATTAATTTAAAATTAATTAAACACCGGCGCGTAATTGTTTGAAACCATTTGACTACATTTTACATGAACGTATTATCAGTTATAATATCACAAGAGCATAGAAAATAATCGATTATATTTCCGAATCACGAGACATATTCTGCGAACACCACGAGAGCGTAGCTTAGTTTTAAGGATATATGTACGTCGAGTGAAGAGGCTATATAATGATTATTTTCGTTTGCTCGAGTGGTATTCGTTACGATTATATAAAGAATTAACTAACGAAATTCAAAATACTTGCTAATTGTTTGTCAGAAGTTTGAGCACAAAGTTTATGTAATTTCGCTGTTCACAAAATTCGTTTCCAAACATATTTATGTCTTTTAACGGTATTTTGCGGTGTCAACTCTTCAATTTCTTTATGTATTTCGGTCCCCGAGCTTATACCAAAGCGTTGCATGTCGAAAAAAAACATTATGAAAATTGCTGAATATATTTTTGACGTTTATCAACAAACTTCAAAACACTTGTTACCATGACAAAAGTCATATTGTTGGAGGAAGCGAAACACCAAAACGATTATATCACGTCGTCAAGAGTATATTCACTTATCAATACATGGTAACTATGTAAAATTAGTAATTGCTATTGGCTTAATTTCAAATGAGTTAAATAATTAATAATATATATGAATATTCTATATTTGCTTACGAAAGCTGCAGCATATGTGGTTTTATTCTTTTTGTCAATTCTTATCTCTTTCCCTCAATTTATTTTATAATAAACGATGTATTCGTTTTAAGTTTACCGGTAGCATTGGATTATTGTAATATCTGTAATATATTTAATCTCTGTATTCTATCTTGAAAACTTAAAAAATGTGGGTAATATTTACAATTGTAATGTTTTCGATTAATTCAATTCTTCGCTGATTTTGAAATAACTAAAAAATGTACTAGAGAAATTTAAAAACAAGAAGAATTTTAGAAATGACTAAAGACCGCAAGAATTGGTTCGGTTTCAGCGGCAGTACATCGGGAGCGTTAACAGCGCGCGCCTATCGTACGAGTATGTATGTAGTGAAATACACATAGGTTCAGCCTACAGCGGAACATAAAAAGTTACAATATACGTATGGAACGCAGTGCGATGTGGCAACGCAATAGTGATGCACAACGTAAGTTCGATCGTCGATCGCGAGTCATTTAGGGTTCGCCTATGCATGCGTAAAGATATTAACACTGTTTAGAATTTTCGCGAGAATAACCTCTAGAAATCTCGAGGGAGTGCGGCGGGACTTTTACAATAGGCTCGGCTATTGTTTGGTAAAAGAGGGCAGTATTCTCGAATTCTCCATCAAGTGACATTGCGGTTAAAATTTAAATTTATTTTGGAGAATTATTGACTTTAACTTTTAAGAATCGTCATTATTTTATTATTTCCTAGAACTACTTTTCCGTTTGCGTAGCAGCTATGATAATAATAATAAATTGGAGAAATAACGACTTGACTTATCTATCGAAGTTACTCGAGGGACTAGAGCACTGTTTGATAAGTTGTTATTATGTCTGTAATCTGAACATATGGGCAAATTAGGTATACAGAACGAATATGCCAACGACTGTATCCTGGCTAAGTTTAAATTCAACTGAATTGTGCATGCCTGTGTGACGCCAGACACAAGCTACAACGCGAAGAGAGGAATACGCTGTTGCAATTCATACTGCCTACGTTCCGCTGCGGACTGAACCTATATGTATGTAGTTTGTAGGCAGTCATCGTACGGTATTGTTGCATGATCATGCATTGCAAGTACGCGTACCTATAATTCGGTTGCAACGCATTTAAAATGTCGAAAGTTCGTGGAATTGCTCCAACGTGTTTGTTTGCTAATAAGGTAAGGTTGTATATTATGTCTGTGTTTTAATTAATTCTAGTATAAAGTTTCTCTAAATAACTCCCATTTTTATTTTGGTAAAGTCGATATAGTTACGCCCCTGCTACCGAACCACACTTGCGGTATTAAGTAATGACCGTATTAAAATTCAAACGAGTATACTACCGGTATACTGAAATAAAATACTTTGTTTATTATAAAATAAATTTTAGGAAAAAAACAAAACTCGACAAAAATGGCGGAAACATATATGCGTATCTTTCGGAAACAAACAGAATATTCACGTATATTATTGATAATGCATCTTTGTAAGATGTATACTTTTAGAAAAAGAAACCTTCTACTACTGATAAAAATTTTATACAACTGGTTTAACATTTAGTTAAAAAAATGACATGAAATATATCCATTTTTTTTTTATTTAACGAAATTATTCAATGAATATTGTTAGGTTTAAATAAAAGCTAAGAAATAACAATTGAGTTTTATTAGCTACTAAACAAGGGCTAGAAACGAAACACACTACATTTTTTTTTCTAGACTTTGTTCATTGCTATAAAGAAATTTTATTTAATTTGTAGATATCACTGTTGAGTCTGTCCGGTTATGGTCTCCCGTTGTATTAAATAAAACAATCAATAAATATGTATATACCTGTTGTACAACTACAACACACAATCGACTCATTTTCAGAAAATTGAAAATCGGTATGTTAGAGCATGTATGTATATCTTCAGGAAAGTATTACTTAACCATAACTAGCTTTTATCAATGCAAATATTGAATAAGCCCATCGGACAATCTGTAAAGTTACCATTTCATTAATAATTCATACATTAATAAAATGATATTGATACTTACCACTCCTAAGGAATCTAGATTTATAGAAATATATTTATACGATTTTATAATTAACGGTATTTTAGCTCTTTCCATTAGTACCAAAAGAGTTTTCCTATTTTTCAAGTCCAGTTCATACCACTTTGAAGAATATGATGACTCTACAAGAGTATCGCTCTAGAAATAAATTCGCATTTATTTTAATATTCACCATTAGTCACCAGCACTACTGTATACCTATATGTAATTGTGCCATAATTACTTGTATGTACCGGGTGATTCAGTAAGGGTGGCGATTGGCTGTATCTATACTATATTCTTACCTGGATAAATCGAGATGCTGTTTTCACCGAAATGTCAGTAATTTAATGTAGCTTATAGCATTAAATAGAACTGTTCTATTTTAATTTTTTTTTAATTCAGCAAAAGGCGTGACCATCACAAAAAAAGTTATCTGTTTTACATATTAAAAAAATGTTAGAACAAATTTTATTTATAAAATCTATAAAATGCTCCGTCAAATAATATCTAAGCTTTAAAATATTCGGTTAAACGGTTCGGAAGATATTAAAATTTAAATATTGAAACAATCTTCGGTTCCCTCCTTTCTTATTACGACAGATACGAAAAAGTCACTAAATAAACTAATACGACATTAGCTCAGCTTTCACATGATGCTTTCTAAGTAATACCGTAACATGCAATTTTCTGAGATAATACTCATTTTATAACTGAAAATAACAGACACGCCCCCTACCGGCAACATTTCGAACATTTAAATAATTTCCGGATAGTTCTGGTAGCCACATTAGTTATGCATTTTTATTCCCGAAGCTCTACCCCTAGCATCTTACGAGATACAGCCGATCGCCATCCTCACTGAATCACCCGGTACAGTGACCTTCAAGAGAAATACCTTGCACTCAATAATTTATTCCAAAAAGCAGCAGGGCCAGCTTACTACCTGCTGAGTGTAACCGTAGTTTGTCGCTCTTACAATAACATTGCAATATATAAATGCATATACAGGGTGAGGCATTAGTGGGTCAAAGCTCAATATATCCATTAATATTAAAGATATCGCAAAACGCTGTGTACAAAAATCATAGATAATCTACATATATTAAAGTTATTTTCATATATACAGGGTGTTTCATATCGCTAGAGTGAACCAAAAGTACGATTTCTTAAATGGGATACACTATATATTATTTCAAATTTAGATTAAACATATCTTCCTCAATCATCAGATATAACTTCTTATACCGAGTATTTCAGAAGTTATGGTCAACTTTGTCTGAAAATCATTGCGTGTTGTATAATAATAACTGTAATAACTTTTTATATTATTTCAGTTTTATAGCAAAGTTATATTTTGGCAATATTGCGAAAACTGTGTACAGGGCAATTCAAAACACAAACGCATTATTTTTGCATCTTACTTAAATGGAACACCCTGTAGTAAAATTATACTATTTTTATAGTTTCAATAAATGAGTGACGTCATCAAGTGTCAATATGTAGTGATTTTTGTAAGTTTTGTTATTACTTATACTGATCATTATTCATACTGGTCACTAGTCACTTGCTGGCAGCTGCTCTTCCACTCAACCAATTAACCTAACTTAATTCTAATAAAGGGAGCTAAATTAAGATAATTGTTACGTCGTCATAGAAAAAACTACTAACAAGTAATAACTAAATAAATAAAAATAAGCCGATCACCACCAACGCCATCGATAACGGGTATAAAATCTGTCATTGTCTATCAAGTATATGTTGAAGTAATCTCTTCTTAAATAGTACGGGGCTACGCGTGAGTTTACAATGTGTAGGAATATTGTTATAAATATGCGTAATTTGATAACTGAAGCAGTTCTTAAAATGTTCCAGCTTGTGGCAGGGTGGAGTGAGTGTTCTCTCGAATCGAATATTCTAACAATGCACATCAGTTCTATATTTTACCTTCTCAAATAAATACGGTGGTTTTTCTGAAATCAAGACATTATGAAATAAAGTAGCAGCGTGAAGCAGTCGACGGCTCCTCATATTTAGCCATTGCAATTCCGTTAATTTATGTGAGACGTGGTCACGGCGTCTAATACAAAAAATCAAACGAATGCATGAGTTCTGAAGTTTCTGTAATTTACGTACACAGGCACTTGAAATAAAAGGTTATATAGTACATCACAATAATTAATATTAGAAAGAACAAGGCTCTCACACAACCGTTTTTTAGTTTTTAAGTTCAGCATGAATTTCTTTGTGTATATAAGCTTTAGTGCCGCATATGACCGCCGTACAATTTCATTAACATGCTTTTCAAACTTTCGATTGGAGTCCAAAGAAACGCCCAAACTCTTTACACAGTTTTTAAGAGCAATCCTTTGACCATCCACAAAGATATTGATTTTATCACGGAAACTTTCATCGTTTCGTATGTTCTTTGGTCCGAATACAATAAGTTCACTTTTCGAAGGATTTAAAAACATCTTTTTTAACAAATTGTTTAGGTGTCAAATATCGTCATTCAAGCGATTGCATGCCTCATCGACCGCTGCTGCCGGAAATGAATAATATAATTGCGAATCATCAGCGTATTAATGTCACAATAGCTCAAAGAGCTAGTTAACGAGAATGTGTAAATAGAGAATAGTAGAGGACCAAGGATGGATTCCTGTGGGACGCCCGAAATAGTTAATGCAAGGGCAGAGCGACGTCCGACCGCAACACATTGACTTCTTCCCACCAAATAGTTATACATTAATCGAATAGCGAGAGGCTCTAGACCAACGTGAGACAAAGTGGCTAATATTAGTTGGTGGTTAATTATCGAAAGCTTTAGTGAAATCAAGCAAGCATAATAACGTCAGGTTACCTATATAATATTCTCTTACTCTATCATCAGTGATATAAAGCAACGCTGTAGCACAGCTGCAACCTTTTCGAAATGCAGATTGTACAACTGACAAGATGTTATTTTCGAGTACATATGTTTTAAGTTGGGTCTCTATAATCATCTCAGCTATTTTGGAGAGGACGGGAAGTATGCTTATTGGTCGGAGATGACTGCATCCCACCTCATTGTTTTTCTTTGGAAGTGGTATAACTAACGACTGCTTCCAGTAAGTCGGAAAGTAACCAGTTTCCAAGCACGAGTTGATGATATTAACAATGAAAGGAACTATGTGAGAAGTACACAACTGAATAAACTTAATGTTAAGACCATCCAGACCACTTTAATAGAGAAAATTACTTTATACACATTGTCCTCGTCTACCGGAATAAACTAAAATTTTTTATTATTCAATCTAGTACTAGAAAACAAATCGGATGTTGCAGTATCAATTGTAGATTTAGGAATAGCATTTACGAAATAGTTGTTTATGATATTTGGATCATGTAAATAATCAGGTTGTTTTTCTTTAGATAAGCCCATACTTCTAAAGAACCTCCACAAGTTTTTACTAGACTCTGTTCGCTTAATTCTATATTCAAAGCAACTTTTCTTTTCTGATTTTATAGCGGCGGTTGTCATATTTCTTAGTGATTTATAAAAATCCCACGTTGCAACACTATTATTCTTTTTAAAAGCTTTAAGAGTATATCATCTAATTTTTGCATGGTTGTTATTGTATCTGTTAACCAGGGAGCCGGTTTCTTAGTGAAACGCGATGTTATAAATGGCATACGATAGTTCATTAACGCCCCCAAATTCTCGGTTAAAAAGGCTACTTTTTCATCAATGTTGTTCATAAATCAGAAAAAAGGGAATTCTATATAAGTTATATTCGAATGCATCATAATGAAAATTACGTAAGGATCTAAACGTTTGTTGGAAACTTTCAACTTGGATATAATTTAGTGAGATAGTACTATACACTAGTTCGTGGTCGGAAAGACCGTGGACAGATAAACAACCGCAATCCAAAATCATATTTAAACTGATACAAATATTACGTCTATTAAATATCGATCTGATAATCTGTGTCATATTAAACGCATTTAATGTATGGATAAGCGTTGTAGCAGAAGAACTCTTAAAAGTAGTCAGATCTATGTTAAAATCGCTCAGCAGAACAACCGCATCAACTTCCGGTGCAAAACACGATATCGCGTCTTCCAATTCATTAATAAATAAATGATATTTAGGAGCAGGCGGCCTATAAGCAACACCAACAACAAGAGTAAAATTGTGCAATTTAATCTGCAGCCAAAGCTATTCAGTATTAAAGCTCCTTTTGATCAGTTTAAAATGTAGACCCTCCTTCATACAAATTGCTACGCCATCATCACACGTTCCCCTGTCCCTTCTCACCAATGAATAACCTGGAATTTTCACATGGTGATTAGTAATATTATGATCTAACCAAGTTTCGCTAAGACAACATACACCATAGTTCAAATGCGCTAGTAATAAATTTTGCACATACATACATACAAATTATTTCTATCTACATAAAATTTCCACGTTCAATTAAGTAGTACAATTGTAATGAAACAATATAATTATTATATAAAAACTGAGAAATACAATGTAGAAAAAGATATAAATCAACAATGTAGTATGCAGTCCCCCCGCATATAAAAAAAAATGGATAAAAAGTAAAAATCAAACACCTGAACCAAAGATAATTACAGAAGCAATTGCAATTGCAGCAATCAACAACAGTATTAAATACAGATTTGTAAAGTAAACAATACTACAAGTGCAGAGAAAAAAAATCAACTGACCAGTTCATTCAGAATCTTTTACATCTTCAACATCATAGATCCAATTGATTGTTACACAATTGTATTATCTTTTCCTGTACATTTTCTGTTTTCTCTTCCTGTATACCAAATATGCGTATATTATTTCGTCGTGAGTACTGTTCCAAACTGTCTATCCCATTTGTCAACAATTTGATTTTCTTTTCTAAACGCTCGCATTTTTCTACATAATTTTTTACTATGAGGTTACATTGTTCTTCCAATGTTTTTGTTACTGCGTTCACAATCCGATGAGTAAAGTCGGTCTCATTTAATAACTTATCTAAGCTTAACTATGTTTTTAATTTCAAGTGCTTGATCCCTCGTCAGTGGCATTGTAAAAAGTAGCACTATGCCAAAACTCAAATATCCTACGATTCAATAAACCACTTTCAACAACGAAAAACAGGGGAGCATACATGCCATTATCCATACAGGTTATTATTTATACTGGTCATTATTTATATACGTAATTTTATGTTCGACTGCCCTATTTTAATAAATAATTAAAACGATTACTATCTGACAGATCGTAAGGTAATGATTAGCTGAGTATGTTGACAGTATTTTGTTACTTGTACAAACGTCAAATGACTTACTAAAAATGCCAGATTGAATGACTTACATTTCAATAAACGAGTCCTATATGCAGTATATATTTATTAATTTTTACTAAAACAGACAACTTGAAAAATATTTCTGATATAGAACAATTATTTCACTTACTACTCACACACACAACGCTAGAGAAGATTGAATTCCTTAATTCTAATATTTTAATTTATGCTATATCTACTTATATTCATTTATATAATGCAATGTTATTGTAAGAGCGACAAACTATGGTTACACTCAGCAGGTAGTAAGCTGGCTCTGCGGCTCTTTGGAATAAAGTATTTAGCGCGATGTATTTCTCTATCTAGTCGTGTCCGGATACCTTTGACGGTCACTGTACATACATATATACAATTGTGTTTCTTCTGAATTGCAAATTGTATTGCAATGAGAAAAGTATTATTTTATGGGATCAAATTTAATGCATAAGGTAAGGTAAGGGACAAAGTAAGATAAATGCATAAATGTATGGAAATAAAAAAATGAAACGTATCGCTCTACTAAGCAAGAGCAAGAAAAACAGCTCAAGCATTAGGGATGGATAATTAGTTGCTATAGAATTTCATCAGCAACCGTTTAAACGCAAGCGATGAGATAGGTGTTGCATTATTATATATTATATTACTACAAAAAAAAATGTCAACTGAAAATTCAATACTATAATTTTACATGATCATGGCATCCGCGGCCATAAGCTTTACATTGACTAATAGAAAAGAAAAAAAATTGGTGCCAAACTACGTTTACAGATGCCTTCTTTTCAGAAGTGAGACTTAGAACTCTGCGATCTTTGGATTGGGTACAGCATTGCAAGCTAATTGAAAAGTTTGAATGTTATGGAATTCGAGGTTACATAAATAATTGATTTGCGTCGTATGTGGAAGACCGCAGTCAATTTGTAAAAATGAAATTTAAGAATCGACGCGGTTACATTAGAACGGCGGTATCCCACTGCCTACCTTTAAGGCATGGAGTTCTACAAGGATCTGTGCTGGGTCCTGTACTTTCTAACTTATATTTAAATGATATAGTGCAATTTTTATCCGAGATTTACGTAACCATTTACGCAGATGATATATCAATTCTTGTTGGCACTGACAATGACACGGAAAAACTGGCTAACGACATCCTTAGCATATTACAACTATAGTTTAATAGTTAATAATTAGCTATCTTTAAGTCTTGGGAAAACAAAATATCTGGTGTTTCATACAATACAGAGAAGCTCTACTACCATGTCACTGCAACTTGATGGGCAAAGCCTTACCTATTGTGAGTCGATAAAGTTTCTGGGAATAAGTTTACAAGAAAACCTATTGTGGAAGGAACATTTTGAAAGACTAGCAAGACTACACAGTACCAACAACATCATATTTCTGTCGCCACCTATGTACGTTCAAAGTTATCAGTAGGTACTCTTATGCCTGTCTACTATGCGGAAGTAGAATCTCGTATGAAATATGGAATTCTACTTTGAGGAGGATCATCTGCGAGTTCTAGCGATGTTTTTAATGCTCAGAAAAGGGTCTAAGTAAGGTCTATAGTTGGAACGTGCTTCACTGAAATTTCCGGTCCAATTTTTTGTTATCTGAGCATACTTCCATTACATTGTCTATACATCTTAAAATTAGATACTGGCATATTCAAGAAGCGAGACAGCTTCGAAAAACGATCAGATACTCATGGCTATGACACCAGAAGAAAGAGCAAGCACTGTAAAACCACAGTGTACTTTATTATTAGTCAAAGTCCAAACAATCTTGGCCTAAGAATTTTTAATAGACTACCACGAAGTGTACCAAAAGTTGCAACAGTATCCTTATTTAAATTAAAGTTAAACCAGTTTCCGACGCAGCACTAGTTTTACTGGACTAATGAGTTCTTAATAGCATAGCTATGCTCTTATATAGCATTTATATATTGTATGTAATAGAATTGATGTATTATTAATTAAGTATTTACCTTTTTTGACTACTGTAACTGTACTTGCTGTAGAACTTATTGACTTGAAGAAATGCGATATATTGGTAGCATTCGTTGTATTTGGTAAAAAATTCAGAAAGGTCTAATGAACACCGGTTACCAGTTAGAATCATGTTGTGTCCGAAAACTCTACGACCAGTTTAGACGACTTAATTGCTTATTTAGGAAGAAAAGAAGATGGAAAAATACTATAATCGAAGGGAAAGTCGAAACTATTACTACAAAATTTTTTTAATAGAAATGTGATTAAAGAATTATTCATCAGGTATAAGAATTTGAAAAAGCATAAGTATATCCCATTTAAGTTCTGAACGTCACAAACGTTAGTATCACAAAATTTTGTCAGAAAATTAATCTTGTGTCAATGAGTCGTACATTTCTCTTATGAATATTTGAACGAAACACCGTGTACTTTGCTAACAGAAACTGTATTTGTCTTATTTTAAAAGTATTTGTCAGATGCGGTTTGTTTGATATATAATATAAATAAAAATTTAAAAACATATTTTAAGGAGATAATTCACATCGGAGGACGATTCTGAATATTGGATTTTGTGTTGAATTGTCGTATGTTCTAATATCTGTACTACATTTAAAGGATGTCATTTAAAGATTTCTTATGCATTACCTTTCCGTGAATAAATTTTTCATCCGTCATAAAAGTATTCTCGTAGAAGTAGAAAGCAAATTAGCAACGTATCAGTACCAATTATCTACATAGCTTCGATAAAATCTAATTTTCCTATCACACCTTCTCGAGTCGCAGACTTTTGGCATGGTGTCGAACAAATGTACTCAAGAAAAAAATGTGTGATGCACAACTTAAAACTTCTTCCAGCAATAGGTTAACAAGGAACTACGACGGCTTATTACTGCTGTTTACAATTTCAACAATAGTTCTGTGACTGTAGTAAGCAAGTTGTAGCTCGTCCTCAGGGTTATACAGCGGGTAGTTTTCTACAATCAGCTGTGAATTTTAGAGCTTCGACAACATGACGCATCGCAAAAACTGTATCAAACACCATACATTATTACAGCCACATTCCAAAAACATGCACAAGTTAGGTATACCTTTCCAAAACACAAGGTTACCAAATCAGAGCTTTATTTTCTCTTAAGTTACCTATCTCATAAATAAGTAATTAAACGTTGCTGTGAAGAAACTCAAATGTGTATTTCTTTGTCTTGATGATAGTTTTTGTCCATAAGTGAAGAAAAGAGGCATTAGCAATCAGATATGTAGAATTTTTTGATTTCCGTAATACAGGTGGTTTTTTAATTTATGTTTTAAGCACTGCTACTTAAAATAAGAAATTCGCGTCATTTTTGTCTACAAGTGAATTAAATTATTAGGACCTCAAGTTAGCGCGTAAAGTACAAAATTGAGGAATTTTTGTACTAGCATTAGTGCCAGCTTTTCTAAAATTGCCATAGGATAGGAAACTTTGGTTACATAGCTGTCTAGAAATGTTAGTTACATACTTTATACATAATTTCATTTCCTAAGAAATGATATGCAGACATTTGACCAAACGTGACAGCAGCATAGCAACACATGTTGAGTGTATTTGTAACTCCTGGCTCTCTCTTAAATAAATAATAAATTGTAAGGTACGTTAGATGGTACATATATTTCGACACTTACCAGTATGGTGAATTGTAAGACCGTGTTGCAAACCATAAAGCACCCACATGCATATTGTGCAAAAAATGGAAAAGAGAGAAATGTACTTAATTTTTTAGTGAACCTAAAACAATTGTAAAAATTGTTGTCCAATTTTCATAATTGATAAGATAAATAAAGGGAAACTTTGAACATCACTATTTCAATAAAAAAAGCTGTCACTGTAATTGAGCACAAGATAAAATGAAAAACAAAACTCTTTCTGTTGACTGGAAAGGCTACTTGTCGGATGATTTATTATTATTATTTACTGGTGGAAACCTACATCAATGTTTGTCTTTATTTATCTCATCAACTATAAAAATTGAGTATAGCTACAAGAAAATGTTATCATATATCGGTCTTTCCACTAGAAAAAAATGAAGGTGTCCTTCATTACGCGAAAATATATCACCCTGTATAATAATCTGGTTAGGACGCATTGTAGTAATACAAAATTAAATTACTATCAATAACTTTTCTTTGTATAATTGCTGACACATTTGTGAACAAACTATACGCAGCGAAACATATTTAAACCAGGAGCATTTTCGGAAAAAAATCTAAGTATCTTGAAAAGTATCAATTTATTCTAGAGTATTAATTGCTTGTAACTTTCTGTAAGAATAGAAAGATAGCAATTTAAAAAGTTAAGAAGGTGTTTCATGAAATGAAACAAAACTTTGATTAATTACTTACTATCCTGTATAGTTAGATCTAAGATTAGTTTGTGCTTGTATCGGCTATGTACATATATCATACAGTATTTATATTTTGAGTAAAGTTGATTTTGTGGCTACAATAGAAAACCCATGCACAGATCTCGGACCCTGTACATTAGAGATATTGAGATATACAAACGTGTACATAATAATAGCAATGCTCTAGAGCAGAAAGTAAACTGCTAAGTAAACTATAGCCGTAAAGCCTCTCCTGTGCAATTACAGTTGGCAGTGGATTATTAAGGTATAGCAAGTTGAAAGACGGTATAAAACGGGAATTCCCCCAATTCTAGTTAATGCAGTACCCGTCACAATTCGGTAGTGTGTAATTTCACTGCGCAAAAAAATTGCAGCGGCGAAAAGAATTCTTTATTAGCTTGTGTTTATTAATATATTTATTATTGATAGTGAAGGTAAATATACTTTCGTAAATAAAATATTTATTTTTTACTAATTTGAATATGTATGCGCCGAAAAAAGCACTGTACGAAAGAACAACTCAATCTAATAAAGAAAATGCGTGGCGAGGGTAAAACTTACATAGATTTATACAAAATGCTATTGGTGGTTCCGCTAAAATGATTGCCAATGCCATAAAATGGACAATTAAAACAGAAACAAGAGGAAGAAATAGGAAAACATCTGCAGAAACTGATAGGAGAATTATTCGAACAGCAAGACGTGAACTCTTTACTATACATCTACAAGTATGTATAGTGAAACGATTAGACCTTAATATTAGTGCTTCAGTTGTTAGAAAAAGATTGATAGAATCAAATTTGCGTGCTAGAGCGCCTCGGAAAGTGCCTTCTTAACAAAAAGCATATTGGGAATAGACTGACTTTCGCTAGGGAGCATAGATAAACAGTATGTTTGACGACTTGTAAATACAGAGTTTCTTCCACAGTAGACCAAAAGGACGATGAAGCATGGTGGTGGTAGTTCGTTAATTGTATATAGGAATGCTTTTCGTGCTGTTTTTCAATTTATAAAATAGATGAAACTATGACAGCAGATGTGTATCTCACCATACTAAGAGACATAATGTTGCCCTATGCGGAGGACGAGATGCTAATCCATTGGTTATATATGCTTGACAATGATCCGAAGCATACGGCCAGAAGGGTTAAGAATTGGTTAGAGCAGCATTATTAACGTAATGTGGTCGCCCGCTCAAAGCTCGGACCTATAGAAAACTTGTAGATCGATGTTAAGGCAGGTGTAGAAAATGCTAGACCGTACAATAGGTACTGGAGAATTTTGGGATGTTGTTCAAGATATTTCGAGATCCATTCCAGTGGAAAGATGCCAACGCTTAATTGAATCTATGCCACGTAGAATGCAGGCAGTCATTCGAAATAAAGGTTATACAACAAAAGATTAATTAATAGTTGTTTTTAGACAAGAATTTATTCTAATAATGTGTTTTAGCACGCAACGATTATTTTTTTTTGTAATACTGCAATTATTTTGCACACCTATTTTTCAGTATTTGTTATTTTCTTTGAATAAAGCTGTTATATGTTTGAGTTTTCGTTGAAAAATAACACCTTTTTGAATATTAGAAAAGTCTATGGCATCTCTTGCCATTTCTTCATCAGTCTCATATAAATATTTTGCTTCTTGAACCACCGCTATTATTTTGCACACGACTGTACATATTTGAAATTATGAGATATAGAAAGGTTATCAGTATGACTGACCCATTTTCGTATATCTGAAAGAGTTCATAGAACCTGTGGGAGTACTAAGGTACGCTTCTAGAGCTCCTTGCTCTTAAAAATAATAATATGCAGGGCGTTTTTCGATTTTTTGCAGAACCAGTTCTGCCTTATAGTTAGCTTTTCGTAGGTGCGTCCGAGAAATGGTTGCGACATCCTTGAGGCACTTTCCGGAATTACATCCGGTATTCGTTTTTTTGCAATTTTGCTGTTATTTCATTTATTTAGTAACCAATCATTAATTAAGTATTTTAGTTTGAAAAGTGTAGACCCAAATTTTAGCAAATAATCGTTATGTAGAATTCTTATTGTTATATTAACCAACGAATAGCAAGACATCCATTGTCCAAGTATGGTTTTAAATTATTATTTAGTATATTGATGTAGGTACCATAAGACATTTAGATTTTTCTTGAAGAAATTAGATCCTATTAATTCATTATCGATTAAACGACACGAGACGCTGAGACGAAACCATCATTACCTCAGCCTTGTCAGAGTAGAATGAGGATTATTATGGATCTAGTGGCAGCTATGGAGATTAAAGATACCGTAGCTGCTACATAGCTAAGGTTCATAGGTACACATATCATGCCTGGTGAAAATTGGATACTGGTTACAGGTGTAAATAGGTATTTACAAGCCAATTATAGATTTAACATTCTGTTAAACTTTGTTGGGTACATATGGTGATTAATTCTAATTTTATATGATCGAAACTTTTCCTTTTCAGGCGCTAGAAAGCTTTGTTTCTTTCAACATTTCTAGTTGTCTCTATTTCTCAGTCTGAAATATTCGGATTTTCTCTAATTGATGCAAACACAAACAAAAACGAGAAACATTACGATTATGTGAGTACTTGGCTTGCGTGGATTGATGGTATTCTTTTTTTACTTAAATTTCAAAGTATTCCTAATTAAATAAAAAAATACATGAACGCAAAAGTGTGTTCTTTAAATCGAATATTTTCCTGGTTTAGATATTTTAGTGAGTAAAATTATTTAGTAGTGAAGCGTCTAACTTTTTGTCCAATCGTTGTTCCTTTGGCTTGGTATTGTGATGCAGTAGACTAAATCATTGCTTCTCACACTTAGCTTATTACATACTATTAGATATCACTAAATTTAGTTCCAAGAATAAAGCCGTAATCAGTTCCTATCGCTGTCTCTCAATTATTACACTAAAATAAATGTGTAAACCAAAGAGTTGTTTATTGCTCTATGACAATAAACCGATGCACAAATATAACCGTAAAAGCTGCTGTCGATGACTGTGAGTGTGACAATATTCAGAGATAGTATACTATGAACTTATATGTATATGTTTTCAAATATCAAAATTCAAAACATTCAAGACAATGACGAATTTGTAAAAGCTGTTTTCGACAATTTCCAAGAAAAATTGATACAATATTTGTAACCATCTTAGAACTATGTTTCGCTGGCGATGCGGTGATACAATTTCGCTAATTACACAGAGGGAATCATAATTGGGTCAAAATATTAATGGAACCATAGCTGGATCTAAAGACAACAAATTAATATAATACGAATAGATTTTTGCATCAGAAACCAGTAGTTAGAGAATACCACTGCAAATTTCTAACAGAAGAATCTCAAACCACCACATCATTCCTTTCATTTGAAGGCTTGGCGAAGCTGGTCTGCCGCGAATCGATAGATCTGGTGCACTCCGATGGAAAAATGTAGTACGAGTAGAGGAAGCTGCAATTGATTCTAAAGTTCTGAATAGGGACCTGCACAAAATTTAGTTTTACAAATTTGTAGCGCGAAAAAGCATCCTTGCTAATATACCGGTGTCTCAGCTTTTCATTCCGGACATATGTACTCTGCAATATCTACATAGTTTTCGGTCAATGAATTTTGCAGAGGACCAGTAATCTCAATTTCATGTCCTCTGTTTCACAAACAGATGAAACCCTGTGCATTACGTGCCACGTCATTCATACAGAGTGAGGCATTAGTCCAAGTACTCCTGTCTTATAAGAGACATGAGAAAATGTTATTAAGATAAAAGTTGAAGCGCATGGGGCTATAACCTAAAAATATTCTTTAACTATACAGGGTGTCAAATAAAGACAGGGTAAACTAAACTTACTTTATTTTAAATTGAACACCCTGTATATTTTACTGTTTACGATTCTTATAGGTTTTAGCAATATTAATATATAGGTTTTTGCTATGTTATTCAGTCTACTTTAGAAGATATGGGAAGTTTTGCATGAATTTAATAACAAAGTTGGCCCCTCCTACCTAATATTTATATACAGGGCGAGTTATAACAGGGAATGTTTATTTTCTCACCTATTTTAAGTGGAACATCCTGTATTTTATTATTGCAGTAAACTCCTCCCTTCACAAACTTTATTATTTATTAAACATTCCCTATAGCTAAATGTGATAGTTTTTGAGTTATTTGCGTTTCTATAAGTCGAAAGCATGATTTTAAATAAACACGGGTTTGATTTTGATTAGTTGAATAGCAATATTAGACGAAAACTGCCGCTTAGCTGGGAATACACAATTCTATACCTAAATAGCTAAAATTATCAATATCTGACGCAAAGTTCAGTGAAAAAACAGTGTTGGCTATAATTGACCTGTATGACTATGATTGACCTGTGTGGAATTTATTTTAGAATTACAAGTTGCTTAAATAGGAAAATGACATAAAATAGTAAACACAAAGTGTTAATAAGATAACATTTAATTATGAAACTTGAAAAAACAAAAAGAAAAGTAAAGTAGGAACGAATTACAGAATTTAAAACAAGTAATACTTTACTTTGTTAAACCACTTTATTTAATATTGTTTAATGCAGTTTCAACCTTCTTGGATCAACTAAAGACTTTAGTTTTGAGAATGACCCAAGAAAGTTGAAACTGAAGTAAACAATATTAAATAAAGTGGTTTAACAAAGTATTATTTATTTTGTATTACAAAATGTACCACAGAGTAACGGCTAAAACCATCGATTAATTACAGAATTATTTATTTTTGTGTAGTTATTTTTATGGTCTCTCTATGGTCGTCATCTGTCTACTCTTGGTGCCGTTGCGCATAATATAGATGCATTTATTCTTCTGTTTAAACGGTATTGGTTCATTTAGATTTTTCATAATTCATAGTTTCAGTCCGACAAAACCGTTGCAAGAAAATTTCAAAAGCTTCTGTTCTTGGTTGTCGTCTACTATAGAATTGTTGATGATAAAGTCTTCTTGCGAGCAAAATATTCTTATTACTTCCTCCCAACACAAAAATCATATCAATCTATACTTCTAAAGAGCAATAAAATTATTATGTTATATAAAATCTTCAAGCTCGTTAACACATCAATATCAATACTCTCATTCAATTCTGTCTCAGATAATACTTAAGAATCTTAACGACTAATTGTTTTTCTACTATTTCCACTGTAAACAAACTGCGACCGTAGTACTGTAGGTACTTCACTATTTCTTAGCTCAGCATTACGGTGAACCAATTAAAATCAAACCCGTTTTTATTTCAAATCATGTTTTCGTTATTAAAACGCAAATAATTCAAAAACTATCACATTTAGCTAGAGGGAATGTTGAATAAATAACAAAGTTCGTGAAGAGAGGAGTTTACTCCAATAATAAAATACAAGGTGTTCCATTTGAATTAGGTGAGAAAATAAACATTCCGAGTTATGACTCGTCCTGTATGTATATATTTAATACGCCGATAAATAAATAACTTCTAATGAAAGGAGATCACATTAGAAATGTTTCTAGAGCAAATGAATTATTTTATGTGGAAGCCGTAGTACGGTAGGAGGCGCCAACTTTGTTATTAAATACATGCAAAACTTCCCATATCGTCTAAAGTAAACTGAATAACATAGCAAAACCCTATATTATAATAAAGGTAAGACCTAGAAGAGGCGTAAACAGTAAACATATACAGGATGTTCCATTTAAAAGAAAGTAAGTTTAGTTTACCCTGTATTTATTTGACACCCTGTATAGTTAAAAATATCTTTAAATTATAGCCCCCTATGCGCTTCAATTTTTAACTTAATAACATTTTCTCATTTATCTTATAATACAGGAGTAATTGGATGTCCTCGCAGTAATGCCCTACCCTGTATATGAATTACAGAGCCTGCAATGCAAATATTATATTATACAATTTTTTCAATAGCGCACGTTGTTCATATACGAATGATAATAAAAAAAATCGCAAAATGAGTATGGGAAACTCGTCAAAAACCAAACATATGTAGTAAACTAATATTCTCAAAATGTAAAAACAATACAAAATATGAGCTATAACGAACGTTGAACGTCATTTACACGTCTTGTGCTGCATTTGCCAGGGCACGCAATGTTTTAGCAGAGAGGCAATTACCATCTGTCGAAACCTGCATTACTATGCATTAGTGAAGTACTTTGTATACAGTGTAGATTCCAACAACGCTTTTCTGCTGATTTATTTACCATTAAAGGTTTGAGCATGGATGTTCTTTCAACACGGCGCCTCAAACCAATGAAATTGCTACAGATTCGTTGAAGTACTTTCAATTAATTGTTTCGTTCAACCTTAACTAAGCTATACCTAAAATTTTATAGCTAATTGTCACCGCCTATATAAATGTATTAATCCAAATTCGCATATTTTCATGTTATTTGTATTTTGTATGGTACTGTGGCCAGAATGAACTTCAATTGCTTTCATTGTTCACTATTTATAGAAAAGTGTATTAGATAGTAGACGTTGTGACGTGATAGTATATTGTTTGCAACAAGCGGTACTATATTTTACTAGTGAAATAAAAGAACGTAACGAATGCTCTAGGTTAGTATTTGAGTAAATATTAACAGTCAAAAACCATTTAACATTAACAAAAATTAGGTATAAAATGTTTGTTAATTATTTACATATGTGATGAAGGTTGTAACTATGGTAATCGTCGACGATCCTGATTGAATTTGTTCGTACAAAGTAGTTCTTGTAGTTTTTGAATGAGTTTCGCATATTTACACGTGTATAACAATGTTAAATAAGAAATGTGACACACAGCATTGGTACGCTAATTATTCTCTGACGATAACATTTTCAATAAGTGTTTTATTTTCAGCAAAAGATTTACTTCAATCGAACTGAAAAGTATATAGCCAACTTATACGCAACAGGTTTTAGACATTGTTAAGTAAATAGTCATTTCTAATACTAACACAGACCATTAAACTACATATTGATAAAGTATACTTACTGAATAATTCCCTCATGTAACTTTACCATTTTTCGTAAAGCACAATGACATTTCAATGCCATCTCCTCCTTAGACCTAACTTTCATTGCTACTTCATTTACTCCTTCTAATAGTTCACCATCTAAAATGTTCAACTGAGCTATACACAAGCTTAATAAAGTCAGATACAGTGTATCTAATCCAACTGAATTGAAAGCCATGTAACTGCATAAAACTAAGAGGACGAGTTTATAAATGATATCGTATCTTCCTGTGTTAAATGGTGCTGGCACCATTGGACTAATATTCACTACTATGGGCAAAAATGTTCCAATTACCAAATATGTTAATACCGTTATTATAAAGTATCCAAACAGTAGTTTTGAAATCTTATGTATATATTGAATATGTTCATTTAATTTGTGATTGTGTGTATTAAACTCATCAGAATCTAAATCTATCAATATTGATTCAAAATATTTTCTATTTATTATTAAGGTGAACAATTTGGCTAAATACGTCAAGCCTTCGACTAACATACATGTCATTCTATTTAGTAATTTAATTTCTCCAGTCTTGATAGAATTTATGATATTCTGACACACTACTGTTATCAAAGTAATGTTGAAACTTAAGCAGACTACGAATTTATATTTTTCCCATGTTGTACCATTAGACTTTATCCAAAGGCCCACTTTCGATAATATCCACTTGGGATTATCTAATGTCTTGATGCATCTTATTCGAACCATTGCATCTAGTTTCGATTGGAAACTATACTAGTCACAACTGTTATATAGAATGTTAAATCACCTGTAATATCTTATTATTATACGATTCCTTCTGAAATCAATAATCTCTCCGTTGCTAGTAATTGTATTTAATTTCTGTAACCGTTTATTCATGCGAATTGTATATGTATGTACGTAATTCACTAGAATAATCAAGCAAACAGTAGCACATACAGGAATGATAATCGAAGTATAATAGTATTTTGTACCTTTACAATATATTTGTGTACTTATGTGTACTATTAGAAGATGTGCTTCATTCCATATGCACATTTCAGCGATGTACATATACATACATATTGAAACACTTTTAATATCTTAAATGAGCAAGTCGTGTTATCACAATCTGAGAATGGCACTCGATCATATCTCAGGAATGGTTTAGTGTCCAGCTTCGGGAAAACAATCGTACTGACTAAAATGTAACCCGTCAAACATCTGGAAATCACTTAGTGCAGTGCAGAATGACCGCTACAAAGCGTTACTGAACACCAAAACCTGAAACAATTTGAAACTTTGTTTTGAAGGAACTCCTATAACCCCGGTTATGTTAAAGCAAGCTTTGCAAACTTAGTGTCATTGAAAACAGCATTACTCCTCTGACGTGCATGCTAGAGGGTGCTGCTTACTTTTTTTCAGAAATTTTGTTTTTTATCGCAAATATCAAATGAAAACATACACTATTCACGACAGATTAAAAACGTAGGCTAAATTATCAACAAATCCACGGAAACCGAGTATCACTACCTCCAAAGCTATCTTGAAAAAGGTGTGACTGGTAAGAATTTCTTCCATAAATTTAAATTATTCTGTTTCCCCTCATCGGAATGTAGCAAATTTGGTCTTAATAGAAAAGATTTTTTTTGACCATATTTAGCGATTCAAACTGTTTAATATTATTTTGTCCATCACTGCTAGAGGGAGTTAAGAAAAATTAAACAAGTAAATTTTGGGATTTTTGAAAAGAACGGTGCGTAGAAGGTTATATTTATGTTCATATTATACAATAATGAATTGAAAGCTTAAGATGTTAGTGCAAAGCACAAGGGTATGATGAAATAAACAATAGAATACAACAATAGAAAGGGAAACAGCATAATAAAGTCAGTATCACTGGTGACCTAAATCTTCAAATTATCTCATTTTCTATCCCATCCACGACAAGTGAATATAACTCCAGTCTCTATTTCTTACTTCGAAATACTTTGAACGGTATTTGTTATTCTCAACAACAAAGTTGTTACGAGTTACTACTCGTAACAGACCTACTGGTCGCGTTGCAAAAATAAGATATTTTATTCGTTCCCACAAATAAAAATCTAAACAAGTCAAATTTGGTGTTCTTTGTGTCCAAGAAAATAGACTGGCGTGCTGTATATATCCAACAGGGTCTAGAAAATTACGAAGATTTACGAAGAAAAGCACAGCACACTCATCATATTGCAAAACATATTGTTGCGAATTGCTACCGAAATGTCTCCTATTTGGATTTCCTTAACGCCTTGGAACGGTTAGTAGAAACAATAATATTAACCAATTTTAATCACTAGCAGTAGGCCCAGGAAAATTCATGATAGCCTATTTTCTTGGCCATCAAATATTCCAGGCACTGTTGTTTTAAAAAATCCAGAACTTTACGTATTTTAATTTTCATAATGCTCTCTAGTGGTGATAGACAAAATAATATTAAATAGTTTGAGTCACTAAGCATAGGCCAACGAAAATCCTTTCTAATAAGCTTTTCAAAGTTGCTAAATTCCGTTCAGGGGAGGCAGAATAATTTAAATTTATAGAAGAAATTCTGACCATCCACGCGTTTCTCGAGGTAAGTATCTTCTGATAGGTAAATGATAGGGATACTCAGTTTTCGCTAGTTTGTCATTAGTTTGGCCTACTTTTTAGTATCTGTAGTCAAAAATGTATGTTTTCATTTAATATTTTCGATAAAAAACAAAATTCTTGAAAAATTGTAACCAGCGCCTTCTATCGTCCATGTCACTCATTAGATTGGTTTCAGTTTGTAGGCATTAGATTGAAGGAGTAGGTAATGTTGATTTCAATGAGACTAAGTTTGCAAAATTCGGTTCAACAGAATCGAAGTTATAAGTTTTCCTTCAAAATGAAGTATTCCCTCCTCCTCCCCCCTTATTTGATAAAATACAAAAAAATTGTCCAGTGTATACGGAATTCTCAGTACGTTTTTGATGATCAGCTACGCGCTCTAGCGGTCATCCTACACTTCTCTAAATAATTTCCAGATACTTTAGTCAGTGATATTTTTCACTCGAAGCTGTACTGCAAACCGTTTCTAAGATATGGCCCAGCGCCATTCTTAGTTGGCCACCCGGTATATATATATGTATATGCAGTAATTTACATGTGTTTGTTTGTAATACTCTAATTCATTCTTTGTGTTAGTAGTTTATATAAATAATTATAATAGTCAACCACCTATTTACTCACTCATCTTTGCTCCTTATCTTGTAGGTACAGTCTATTCCAAAATTAATGTCACCCCTGTGCCGAAAAACACGTTATAACTGCTAATGCAAATTAGATGCATGAAGTTTAATCGATATTTGGTTTGCACCGCATTTACAAGATTAGTATTCACTAACGAAAAATCGTATTGGATTATGGGAAACATCATTTTTATGGGTTTGTTTAGCCTTGGGAGCGACATTAATTTTGGAACAGACTGTACATATAGCACTGCATAATACGCAGACTTACAGATCTGTTATATTACAATAAAATGTAGCTTTTCCAACGATTTAAGTGTTTTAATTGTAGAGGGCAGAAGATAAATGCAACAAGCATCATAGATAGCAGCAAAAAATTGTGGTGTAAAATTAATATCAAACTCATAAGCTTTGGTTGGTGGTTAAAGTATTGTATATTTTCTGAAAATAACTGGAAATTCAATTATAATGATATTGTAAAACAAAATATACTGTATTTAATGAAACATACGCTTTTATACTTTCGAGATTAGGCCGAAACCATATTAATTTTGGAATGTTTTTGATATCAAAATTTGAATTTTTAAAAGCTATTGCAAAAGCGATATGAATGAATGAATATGAACAAATTAACAGTCACTAGTCACGTTTATGAAAACTTATAGTCGTTGAGTAGAATTCCATTTATTATTAATTGTAATTGAATAATGCAAAAATACCCAACTACAGCCAATAAATCTAATACTGGAATAGAGGACAAATAAGAAGAAACAAAAATACTAACGGTTACATTTGTGAAACAATGGAATAGAAAATTGGTACCATCCGGTTAAAGAGAACAGACTTGAATACATATTCCATGAATTTCCAATGTCTTCATAGAAATTGAATTTTATTGTAATTTCTATATTTCCACATGTAAGATACAAATATTGTAATCAACTAAATTTCACTATAACTAGTTGTTCTTAGGTACCTACGTTCAGAAATAAAAAAATTCATAGTTTTCTAGTGACATATTGTCCTTGATTGTAAGTAATGACTATAACCTAAATTTTTCTCTCAAACTAACACCGTATGGCATTATTTGTAGTATAGCTGAATATTTTATATAGGTATATGTCATTCAAACAAATTATTTAGATGGATTACTTCATTTTTATTACTTAGTGTAACCATTATGATATTGCATTGCAATTAAGAGTTGTCTAATAGGAACGAAATAACCGATAGCTTCAAAAAATTGTAAAAGTTAGGGTGATATTTTGAATTTCATGTCTTGTAGTATTGAATTTCATCCAGTTTTATCACTGTATACATGTGTGTCTGAATTTATCTCATCATTGAAACCTGATGGTAGCTCTAGATTATGCTGAACATTGATCCAAAACATTACGCTCCTATCTTTCACTGTAAGGGAGTTATCCACAAGAAAGAACCAAATTTTGCTAGCAAATTTTTGGAACAATGTAGAACAAACCTTGAATAACCTGCAAAAGCTATCAGTATTTAAGTTCAAAAAAATTGTTTACGTACGCGTACAGTATAACAATATACACAAAAGATATACTATAGTACTGTCAATGTATAGTACTGTCAATAATTAAACATTTTTGTTGTATACATACTATGAACCAGCGCAATAACAATTACCTCGACTATAAACTACAATAAATATACTTATTAAATAATAAATGTAAGCTAATGTATGTAATTTCTTCGTCTTCTTTATCGTAAAATTGAGCACACTAATCTTAAACCATCAGCAGGTGCACCAATATATCTGTAGTTGACTTTATTTTAACCATATCTAGCGTGTATCAATGCAAAGATGGAATAGGCCCATCGAACAATCTACAAAGTATTGATAAGAGTGCAATTCTTAACGGAATTATTATTGACTTACTACTCCCAACGAATCGAAATTTATATATATGTACTTATAGGATTTTACGATCAATGGTCGTCTAGCTCTTTCCATAAGCAACATAAGTGCTTTCCTGCTTTTCAAATCGAGTTGATACCACATTGAAGAATATGATGATTGTATAAGCGTATTGCTCTGCAAATAGTATGCACTTTAGTAAACAAAAATGGCCATTTAAAGCCACCTAGTGTATACCACCAACTAATGACACTGGTTTGTACCTTATACATTATTTCGTTTCCTAAAAAATGATATGCAGACATTTGAGCAAACGCAAGACCGGTATAACAATACATGCCGAATGTAGTCGCAAAATCTGGTTCTCTCTTAAATGTTTAAGTATTAAATAGTTGTAATGACAGTTATTGAATGATATTGAAGAACTTACCAATATTGTAAATTGTAATACCGTATTACATACCATAAAACATCCACATGCATATTGTGCAAATAGTGGAAAAGAAAGGAAAGTATTTAGCTTCTCTATGAATCTGAAACATTAGTAGTAAATTGGCTATGCCTCTTTTCGAATCACAGAACACAAACTGAAAATTCTAATTGTCCAAGAGTACTTAACAGCGTTACAGAGAATGGCAACAACATGCAAGTTTGGAGATTATCTAAAAAAGCGCTCCGTAATCAATTTGTTTTTAGTCTGAGTGCCCAAAATATATAAAGTAGATTACTAGAACACATAATCCCCGCCATTATTGAGGCATTTATCATATCAAACAACAAGTTCTTTTATCCCGTTGTCATAAAAGTCTACCGCCTGATTTAACAGCCACTGATTCACGATCGTTTTGAGATTATCATTGTCATCATGGCCCCTTCCTCCGAGATGCTTCTTCAAATTCAGAAGCAGGTGGTATTCACTGGCGGCTAGATCTGGGCTGTATGGCGGGTGATCAAGTTGCTCCCAGGCAAAGGATACAATAAGACACTGAGTTCGATTGGCTGCGTGTGGCCGGGTATTGCTGTGAAGCAAAGGGATTCCTCTACTTAGCTGCCATGCCTTTTGTATTGGAGTGCCCGACGCAGTTTTCTTATAATGTCTCACAGTAATTTTCAGAATTTATTGTTTCACCACGAGGCAGAAAGTCGACAAGGAGCGCTCCTTTCCTGGTCCAAAACATGGTACACATGATTTTTTCTGGCCGAAGTTGTCTGTTTGAATTTCACTTTCTTGCCATTCCATGGATTGCTACTTTGTTTCCGGCGCAACGTAGACCGCTGCATGTTTCATCGCCTGTGACAATTTGCCTAAAGCCTGCCTAAACTCAACTCGTACTCATCTTGAGCACAGTTTCCGGTAGTCTAAGCGTTCGGTCACAATTTCATACGGCACACTTCTTGAAACTTTTCTGAGTTTTCTGAGATAACGAAGAGATCGTCAAGCGCCTGTTCTCTATTACCTTTCATCAATCTTTTGCATCAAATCGTCAGTAATGATAGAAGGTCGCTCAGTCCGTTTCTGGTCATGAACATTGTTGCGGCCATCTTTAAAAGCTCTACCCCTCTCCCCTTTTTAGCATACCATCACTCATAATGTTTTCTTCATAAACTTCACAAATCTGACCATAAATTTCATCTGCTTTCATGCCTTTAGCACTAAGAAACCGGATAACAGCATGTACTTCACATTAGGCGAGATTCTCAATCGGCGGAGGTATTTTAAATCCCCACAAAATAGTCTAAATACTCTCGGTTGTTGCCGTAACGGCGTCTGTGGCTTGTCAACAGATGAAGGACCGATTGCAGCGCCGCAGCAGCTGCATTTCTAAACGGTACTTACTTTTAAAAGCATGCCTCGTACTAGTAATTCTAGTAAACGTTTTAAATGTGGTTTTTACAAACACTTAGCAACAAAATGTATTATGTAAAATTTATCTTGTTTCAAATGCAAGCGGAAGGCTCATTTGAGCAAGGTGTGCACGAAGTTCAAAGATACCGGCTAGGTAGATCAGGTAAATGAAGTACTTTCTCTGCAAACCCAACATCATCAGTATAGAGTGAAATTCACGCTAGAAGTGCAAGTGAATCAGGTAAGACTTACATTTAAGTTGGAGTCAGGCGCAGCTGTCATATTTTAAGAGATATTTTTCTAATGTACAATTAGAGAAAACTACCTAAAATAAATCTGCTTATGTGTAGTAAACAGTCAGTCGATATTTCAGGACTAGAAAAAGTACAGGTTACCTATGGTAATACTACAAAACAAATGAGGTTATATATGGTCAATTCTGATAAATAGCCACTAGATTGCGATACGTCAATTACACATTCATATTAAAAACATATCAGATGTTGCACATGTGGCCAAAAAGAAATGTATTCCGAGTATAGTACCTAGATAAGTATCACATAATTTTTTAAAAGAAAATGGGCAAATTTACAGGATTACAGGTTAGTCTGAAGTTAAAAGAGGATACACAATGATTGATGATGAACTTTACAAGATATTTCATAGTTTTTACGAAAGCTGCCTGTTGCCTCCAATTTCGAGGTACCCTTGAAAATATTTCAAAAACAAAAGAGTATGCATACATAATGTTCATCAATCAATAAAAACAAAAATAAATTATAATAAATGTTGAAAACTCACGTCTTTTTCTCTTACGGAAATATTAATTCTTCTTTGAAACTTGATTTCAACTCTCCTCGACATTTCAGGAGTTATTGATGTAAAAGTTTATGCAATTCTTTCTCGCATATTTTATTCAATCGTCGGTGGCGTTCGGTGTATTAATTCTTTCATATATACCCATAGGACGAAATCATATATATCATATAAGTTAGGCGATACCTCCCTGAGCAATGCATCTCTCCTTGAACAGGTTATTCAATAGATTAGATTCCGTAACTTATGAGCAAGAGTTTCTTCATGAAGAAACCACATGTGTCTTGACACTTCCATTGATAAATCTTCCAAATAACGAAATAGCGCCTGCAGTAAAAAATTACTGTTTCTGTCATTATTTAAATAGCTTTCGCAGAACAATGGTCCAATAACGTACTGTCATAGAACACTTACTTACTTCGCCATTGGCTACTCACATTGGTGTCGAACAAAAATGTTTATATGTGGATTTTCCTGGGCATAAATGCGATTGTGCATCAGTTGCTATCGATAAATAAATCATTATAGCCGTTTAGGTATTTTTACAATATCCGAACTCAAGTTGCTTAGAAAATTTTTGTAGATTATGTCAAAAGCACGGCATCTCTTGGAAAATTTAAGATTAAACATAATACATAATATCCATACATGAATCAACAGATATTAAAATGAGGAATTTATCCACCTAAGAAAATATATACAGTTAGCTAGATACGAAGTTAGGGAAGAGAGGGTACGAAAGGAGGGTATGAAGGGAAGTATTCAACTAGATCACCGAACTTAAAGAAATACGATTCCTTCCTATGGGTATACATGAAAGAGTTAGTAGACCGAACACCACCGACGATTGAATAAAATATGCGAGAAAGAATTGCATAAACTTTTACATCAATAACTCCTAAAATGTCGAGAAGAGTTGAAATCAAGTTTCAAAGAAGAATTAATATTTCCGTAAGAGAAAAAGACGTGATTTTTCAACATTTATTATAATTTCTTTTTGTTTTTATTGATTGATGAACATTATGTATGCATACTCTTTTGTTTTTGAAATATTTTCAAGGTTACCTCGAAATTGGAGGCAACATTTTTGTAGCTTGCGTAAAAACTATGAAATATCTTGTAAAGTTAAAAGAAGACATAGTACTTCATATACATGAATGGAAAGGTATTAGAATGAGGAATCTATCGATCTAACAAAATCTAATCTCTGCCATTAAAAAAATGAAGTTATCTAGAGACGAAATTCCGGAAATGCGTTAAATCATTTCTGACAACCGGAAGTAGGTATTCATCTTCTGTTGATGTCATTGTCTATACCCGACTATATAGTTTACATATTCTTGATTTCATTTCGATACCTATTTTCAGGATCAAGCTGTCGCGGCATACGAAAAACACCGAATCGGGATACTTTTTACAAAAATGTAAAATATCTCCATAACTATTAGGAATAGGGGTAACGTAGTTTGTATAAAGTGGGAATATTTTTTAGCGTACTATTCAAAAATGCCAAAATATATAGGGTGTCCCATTTAAAATAACGGAGCAAGTATGTGTTTACCTACTTTAGAGACATCCTGTATAGTTAAAAGATTTCTAGATTATGCAGGACATAAATTGGGATAACTTTTCTCTATAAGTTTTTTCTCTATTTTCACAAATGTGGCAGATATCTACGATCCACGTTGAAACGGGACAACCTGTACATGAAAATATCAAGAAGGGAACGACTCGACACTACAATAGATATGGACATAGGAGGATACAAATTTGGAAAAGTTAAAACCTTCAAGTACTTTGGAGTAATAGTGAGTAGCAAAAACGAAAGAAACCTAGAAATCGATCATAGAATATAAGCAGGTTATAATGCGATCAATAAATATAAAATACTTTGCAAAGCGCGTTTGATCTACAACCAGTGGAGAAAGATTTACCAAATAGGCTTCTAAACCTGATCGAGGGAACTAACCTGTTTGAGTAAAATGGAATCAAGGCAGGAATATCACAATGGGCCCAGTGGGACGCAGTGTTAGGGAAAATTAGAGACTGCCCTGCCCTGATAGCAATCAAATCAAATCGAATCAATATAAAATGCTTATGACAAATAAACGAATCAGCAGATGGACGAATCTCAAGGTATATAAGAATGTAATAAGACCGGTAGCAACGTATGTAGCTGAAACCATGTGTATAGCTTGAAAGTAAGACGACAAATTAAGAAGGTTTGGAAGGAAACTGGAAGGAAACTGGTAGAGAAAATATATGGAGGGAAAAAGTAAACGAGGAGTACAGAAGGTTAACAAATGTTGAGACTGAAGAAATCCTAGAAAGCAAAGATATAGTCAGACGAATATAATCGCAGCAATTGAAATGCTACGGGCATATAAATAGGAAAAGCGAACAATCAGCGTTAAGGAAAATCACGATCTGGAAACCTGAAGATGAACAACAGGAAGCAATGGAGAAGAATATGCGAAGAGGTTAAGAGAAACTAGGATTTGTGAGGGTAACAGTAAGAAGAATAGTGGACTGACTATCCACAGATTGCAAAAAGAAAACGGTCAGAAGAGCCCTACGAGCGGCTTCAATTCCACAGGGAATGCATAACCTTATATGTATATCTAGTTACCCCAAACGGGAGTGGATATGTACGATTTGCTAACTCGTCGGTACATACTAATAAACAAAATGTATGCATTACTGTGGACTTTAATATGTTCCATTTCTCTCCCATTTGTGTGCTGGTATCACCTTCTTGTTGTAGTATAAGTACGAGACGAAAGGGCTCTAATGGACAAAACTAAATAAAAATAATATGTGCAACTAAGAAGTGGATCCGTATGTTCATGAGATCATATGTCATGAGACACTAAATCAAGAAGAAATCTGGTTGGTTGAGTGCTGTTCATTAATCTGAGTTGCCGACATTTTCTCTTAAGTGTATAATTACATTCTTGAAAGTTTTTCCCTAATGATTTACCTAATTAGAAATATCTCACGAATCGAAAGTTTGAAAGGACATACTCATATCCCATTTAATCTACCTTTTTTTCTGTCATAATTGCTCGTCTAAAGGTGGTGCATCAGGTTTCAGCTACGTTCCTCTTACATGAGAATATAATTTACAAGTTTTATTTAGCACTAGCCAAACATTAGTCTTGAAATAGACTGTACATGTAAGAAGCGACCGTTTGCAACTTCTTATGGACTTAAATGTATCGGAGTGTCGGAGATATTGAAATTACGTTAAGTTCAGAATCTGGCAGCACCGTGACATACCGAATTATTTTGTTATGATTAGCGATCTCCTATTGGAGTGTTTCCATCTGACGACATTTTTTCCACGAGAGGTAGTTCGAAACTTTTTCTGAGTCGTGCTTGTAAAGTATATAAAGGAGACGTATGTATCGACTCAATTGTTTAACAAGTCTGGAAGTTTTCGTCTTCTGATGCACACACACTGTTCGCCTTTTAGTTACTAATAATAATAATTTATGATAATTTTAATACGATAAGGGTTGGCCTAGGTAATATTATTAAAGAAAGAAAAAAGAACACACGAGAATAAGTTCTGATACAGACGAAACTTTATTGTATTTGTGACGATATAGGGGATATATAATTTTCGGTACGAAAAGGTTAATTTTTCTCGAAGAAAGATAAAACCATTACTGAAAAACTGTTCATAGTTAATTATTAAGAATGATTAGCAATAACACAATAGGTACACAAAAATCTTTGTAACTGCAGAAAAGCATAGTTACAGCCACCAGTCTTTAATATAGTAAAGTAAATTATAGAGATAACGGAATCGCACGTTCAAGCGATATATTTAAAAACACCAAATTAATATGTATTACTTACTTATTTATTGCTTCATGTAAACGCACAATTTCACGTATAATGGCATAACCTTTCACTAGCACTACCTTCTTACGTTTAGTTTTGGCTCCTACACCTTCTGCTACCTTTGCTAGTCGTCCGTTTAATATATTCAATTGAGCTACACACATACTTAACAACGTCAGATAGAGCATATCCATTCCCATTACGCTGAGTGCTAGGTAACAACACATGTAAAGATGAGCGAACTTATAAATGGTATCGTAAACATCAGCATCGAATGGTGAAGGAATTACGAGCCCAATATTTATAAACATGGGTAAAATTGAGCCAATTGTTAAATATATTCCAAGTAGAATAACAAAGTAGCCCAACAATATTCTTGAAATCCTATAGATAGATTGAATATGTAAATTTAGTGTTTCGCTATGTGCGTTAAAGGGTTGGGAGTCTAAGTCCAATAATACTGCTTGAAAGTATTTTCGATTGATCATCAGCGTAGACAATTTAGCCGTATATGTAACACCTTCCACTAATAGACATATCATTCTGTTTAGAAATCCATAATCTTTTATTTTAGCAGAATTTATAATATTTTGACAAATAATTAGTATTAGGGCTATGTCAGTACATATCCCTATGAAAATCTGTATTTTCTGCCCTAGCGTAATTTTATTGTTCATCCAGAAACCTAGCATAGATAGAATCCACTTCGAACTCTCTAATATTGCTACACACTTTACGCGAACCATTGTTATAATATTCATTAAATGCTTTGCCAATTACTATTCACATAATGTCAAATTATGACTAAAGTCTCGTTCTTATATCATCTCATCTGAAATCGATCTTCTCCGTATTGTTGGTAATTGCATTTAATTAGCATGATTATTTTCCATTCTACTATAATTGCTACGATTTCCGTGTGTGAATCTCATCGATGATTACAGTTGAATAACACAAACACAGAACAAGTTTTATATATAACCCTAATAACACGAAAATGTACATAAAACGTTCGCAAAACATTTGATCAAAACCAATTGTATGTTTATAAAACGTTCTTGCGGGACCTAAGACGTACTTAAAACGTCTGAGGAAGGGTTTGTGTCCGCAAAAAAGATGTGTTCTGTATGTCCTGTACAAACGTTTCATAAACGTTCTACAAAAACATATTTTAGACGTTCTGTAAAGACGTTTCGTAAATGTTCTACAAAAACATATTATAGACGTTCTGTAAAAACATTTTATAAACGTTCGATAGAAACCTATGTATATATATTATGGAATTATCATTAATTATATTTAGTGGAAGCAAATAAGTAAACATTTTTTTATATGATGTGCATTTATTCAATGAAATTATTGACACAAAAACAAGCGCTAAAGTAGATAGTACAAATAAGATAAATCTCAATTTTTACTTCCTACAAAAAAATCGACGAACGGGTAACAGATTTGTATAAAAATTTTGATTCATCCTACAGTTTTCTTAATGTAGCCATTCTACTGTCAAGTCAATCCCTTCCGTGCTTTAATGTTGGGTTTTAGACTGCCAGTTTCTACAGTAGTATTACCTGAAAAAAGGTATTTGGGTACAATCACTTGAAGCCTGCCTAGTTTTGATATTTTCGTTACGTATTTTCACATTGGCAGTTTCTTTAGTAGGCTTAAAAATCATTATTTTTGGAGGTAGCACCGCCTCCATATTCATAATTAAAATATATGTTTTACTTACTCTCTTAAAAAAACGTAAGTTAACGTGATACAACCCAGATGAATACAAGTTATTTACTAACACTTGTATTGCAATAGCAAATTTCACTTTACAATAGCGCATTACACTAAAAATGACAAATCATCAGTAAAATAACGACTGAGATTATTTAGAGGTTATAGTACGCAGCTATGGCGCAGAACACTAATTATGTGCTAAGAAATTTCAGTCAATTCCAACATATTGCGTCGAATAGCAAAGAAATAAAAGCGCCAAATTTAAAAATGTGAGACAAGAGGATATGATCTTTATTTTTCTTTTAATGCCGACAAACGGACGTGGGCGAACGTAATTATTATGTTTTATATACGTTTTAGATAAAACGTTTTTTATATGTCCTACATAAAACATTTTAAAAACGTCTTACTTAAGTACAGGACGGACGGACGTAATTGGTACCAAAGAAAAACGCTTTTGGTACATTGTGTGTTATTAGGGAATGTTCCATTCTCAAGTTACCTAGCCCTACTTGCTTATTAATATTCAGTTGCCGAATTTAATGAAACTTCTGGAAATCACTTTATAACTATAGCACAAAACATGTGACCCCATTTTTATTTTGGAAAAAGTGATTTCTGTTGACGCCGAACACTTGAGAACGGACAGAATATCTAAGCAGATACTAAAAGCTATAAATTCGTCTCTATGAAACTCGGCTTTGTTCAAAATTGTGCGGGGAGTGGCGCGAAATTCTGTTCATATACAGCATCGCTAATGTCTTTTTTAACTTTGATGTAAGATTTTTTTAAGTTACAAACTTTTTAATAAACGAAAATTACGATAAGAACTATCATGGTGTCGCCGAGGTAATATTTGCTGTTGTAATTCCTTTTTATCGATTGTTGCATTATAATTTCAAAAAGGTTCTACGATAGGGTCCTGTCAGCCGATTATTCTGTCAGACTAGCCAGCAATAAATAAGTAAATGTTTAAATAAATTAATGATATCAACCTCATAAGTTAGTACAAATACCTTGTTAATAAATATCCCATCGTTTTGCCTTAAAATTTGTATGTATGTGTGTATGCAGTTATAAAAACTAGCTGATTCGCCTCTCCATTTTCTGTTTCCTTATTCCAACTGCTTTATTTTCTTTATTTTCTCTTCCTTCTGTTATTGCTCCCTTATGTCTTTAAACATTCCCTTTACCAAAATTATATAATTTTATAATATTTTTAAAATATAAGCATTTGATATAATTAATAGTTTCATTTCTAACCAGAAACATCGCAATTTGAACTTTATTTTAACAGATAATTGTTAAACCTTGATTGTTGAACCTTGTTTTCAATAAAGGAAATATAAATGCACTAAAAAAGTTGATTAGTGTATTATGAATATTATATGATGCTATCTAACAATCTTGGACAATATAAATACACTGCAGACAGTATGTTACAGGGAAAGAGCAGAAGAGCAGCCATCTTGGTAGACGTGCTAGTATACGAGCCGCTTTACCAACTTCAACACATTTTGCATAAGTATTGAGGCAGAAATGAATTTTTTGTACTCGCTTATCAAAACCTGTCATTTCACGATTCGATTTGCGTGCGTAAAAAGTCACTTTAAGCACGAGTGCGTAAAAGTAAAGTTGGTACTTCCTGGAACTTGATTAATTTAGTGACATTTTAAAATCATAAATTCCTAACCTTAATACTATGCTACCCAGTTCGTTGTTTTTCTATGAAAATAAAAGGAAATGAAATAGAAATTGATATATTTGGAAGGTATGTAATTCAATGTCAGAGCAGCAACAAATATTATATAAATTACCATTTTGAATTTGATAATTTTAAATTAAATGTCATTTCAAATAATCAATACTGCCAACTCAAATTTTTTTAATTAATATCAAGAGATTAGTAGTGTGTCATACACGATTACGTATTTAACAATATATATTATTATTATAGTTCTCGTACAAAAAATATTGTACAAACTTCGTGCGTGAAACATTTCGCGAATTCGTGTCCATAAAGCGCTCGCCTTACGGCTCGCGCTTTAAACTGGTCACTCATTCGCGAAATATGATTTCACGCACTTGGTTCGTAAATAACTATTATAATTTGGATTTGCATGGCTGTGGGGGTTAGCGAATTGTTTACATCAGTTTGCGTCTGTGGAGTCTGTTGTGGACTTGCTAGTTGATGTAACTAAACTTGGGGAATTCGCTACACATTGTTACGCGGAATTGTTGATTACTTGTATCTTTTTAGAGTAGTACCTGTCTTTTATGCCGTACTTCTGTAATATTGATTTTGTCTTCTTTGTCCTTACGTATAATCACTTCATATATGTCCCTAGTTCTCCCTTCCGTACGCTAATTTAGTATTTTCGGACGTCTTTAGCATCATGTCAAACTCCGATGTTTCCCCATAGACGTTGACCGGCTTCGAGCAACCGCTTTTCCTTCTTCGTCCCCTGAAATTTCATTTCATTTTCAAACGCTCGTCTCGTATTTCGACATATAATTACCTCTTTCTTTTTGCCCTTATTCTCTCCATTTGTCCGGTCTCTGGCTTTATTTTCCTGTCTTTTTGTCCAGGTTATGTTATTCCGTTTTGTTTAGGTACATTCAGTTGGCAATCCGTCTAGTCGCCTGTTGCTCGTAATATCTCTAGTTCCCTCGGTGCGTCTTTTAAATAACCCGCGTAATTTTTCCTCCCCGCTAAACTTCATCAGTCTCGGTGACCATTGAGTCATCTCTCTACGGGTTTTCTTGGTTGTCTTCTTCCGGTTTTTATTGGTAATACACCTGGTGTTCTGTTGGTGAAATATTTCAAGTTTTGTATCCTATGGAATTCTACGTTTGTCGGATTATTATCATCATCATATAAGAATTACCGTATCGCATATCAGCGATCTTCGCATATACATACTTATATGATTTTTCGAGGATGATTTCCCGGATTAGAGTTTGAACGCCACGTGGCCGTCGCCCAAGTGAAACTCCTATATTATATCGGTGAGTTTTTGATTACCTTCTCGTTACGTATTCTCCTTTTAATGCCGTATTATTCGTTTCGTTCTAGGAGTTTTTTTATATACGAAAAATGACGTATGTATCTCCCCTAATTTTTGGTACAAGTTACCGTATCTGATTCGAGTTTGAGCCCTAAATCACGGCCGTCTATTCGAGTAAGGTTCCTTTACGAAACCGATGTCACGCCGTTGAAGGTCAACTCAACCTTTAAACGTATCCACGCACTACGTTGCATTTAGGAAACTTAATACGCCGATGCCATCAAGGTCGTATTCACATTGTTAATATCTATTGCGTCTCACATTTTTTTGGGCCCCACGAGGACATATTATTAAACCATTTTCTAAAAATTTTTATCATCATAAATCTATTATTTAGGATGTGTTACCTAGCTTGATGTTGTATTTTTTAATCCCGTAAAGTAACTCACTCAACCGTCATTTTGGTCAATAATGTTACTTTTTTGATATAAATTTTAATTTTCTGAAAATTCAGAATTCACGGTCATAAGTACCGCTTTATGTATAACGCGTTTTTAAGTTGCGGACCTATAGTCAATTTTAAGTTTTGTTTAGCACTTTTAGAATTCAAGCATTTATTGTTATATTTTCCGCTGTAAGGTTCCCTATATGATCAGATAACAACTGTTTATTCAATTGATGTTTACCGGTTTTCCTGGCCGTATTACTTATAACGTATACTTTTTTTTTATTTTATAACCACTTTGAATTTTACCATTCAATAAAATTTTATTGACGTGTTTGCCTTATTTTGGGGAAAACCTCTGTATTTTACGAACTTCTGATTTCCCAAGTACGTACCCCTAGTGCTCCCGGAGCTTTTGTAAGAAATCAGTGGCGCTGTATATTATCCAACAACTCAATGACCCACTCCCATCTTCACTGAGCGAGCTATCTCCGGAGTGTCACCTCCGTTACATCAAGGTAGGTCTCGCCCAAGAAGGTAACCGTTATCTCCGTGCTACTTGTTTTTTTTTAATTCTCGAATTATTGTTCCCGTTGTTACCGTACCGTGCTACTTATATAGCGCCGAACCGGTAGCTAGAAAAAATTACACACTATTTGCACAATTGGACGGTTAAGCAAGCTCATCGATTGTGGTATATTTATATACGACATATGACTACATACTAGTTTGCAATTGAAGGTTGTTGCACACACGTTGCATGTGATAGGCGTATGTCATGTTTGAACATAACCCTACATATTCATGTTTTTTACAAAATATTTATAATTTATTTTAGGTGTGTTTTGAAATGATTATTTGGTGGGCAATAAATCAAAAATGATTTGGAATTGTAGCTATTGTTTGATATATTGTACTAACGTATTGTTTAGCTATGGTTTTATATTGGTTCTTAGCTCTGATTATGTAGCAAAGTAATCACAATTTATATTGTAATCTTTCTAAATAGTGACAAATATATCTTGAAACCATCTGAGAGACCTGAAAGACCTCAGGAATTTATTATCCAAAAAACTCAAGTAAAGTATATGAAAAATGATGTGGCATATGTTTCAATTTATGCATTTCTTCGAAGATGGCGTGTTTAAAACAGCTTCTTCGAAAATCGATATCAAAGTCAACTACCGCTCAGAGCACCCATTTCAAGATTCTTTTGCCTGTATATAGACAGTTCTAAGATTTTAGTCGTTTCTTTGTGCTGCTTTACAATATAAAATTAAAGACAAGCACTTTACTTTTTGATATTACTGTATTTATTACACATCTTTTGGAAGCCAAGTATAACAGTTTTAACTATCCAAAATTACCAGATTGTACATCTATTCTATATATTTGTAAGAAAATGATACAAAGGAATGTACTTTTATTATAATTTTCTCTGATTGTGAAAGTGAAGAAGATTTAAAGTAATCAATTTTACCTACCGTGTGGCCCACATACAGTGTTACTCTTATGACTAGATATTGTGAAACGACGATACAATAATAAATCTAATTCCGCAATCAACCAATCACTAAAAAAATAACTATCGATATAATTCCAATATTGTTTTCACTACCTGCTCCCCCTCATTCTCCTCAACTACTCATGAAACATGAAATGTGATGGTCAAGAAAAGGAAAAATATGGCCAAGATATAGCGTACAAATAAAAAGAATAAATTCTTTTAAATAATTTTTCTCTAACATTCCATACGAGTTTCATGACACTTTATGTTCTGTTCCATCCATTTTTGCATGGTATATGTATTTACGTGAAACATTTCAAAAAGTGATATCATATAATGTGTATAATAATACTTTCCGATCTCATAGTATTCGTAGGGTTCTGTTTTTTTTTGTGGGTTCTTCAATATTTTGTACAGGAAACGTTCACAAATGTGACACGTTGATTATAAGTTTTTTAAAATGTATTAACAATTAATATATGTATTTTCTGACCTTTATGTACTTATCTTTTAATTCCTGATTTATTTCCAATTTATTTATGGAATAAATTGGTATATAATTATTTATTGTTTTATTGACCTCTAAGTGGAAATAAATCAGGAATTAAAAGAAAATGTATTAACAGTAGTTTTTGAGAATTCTATACGGAATATTTAAATTTGTTTCGGTATGCTCAAATATTAAACAGATAAAGTGTTTAGATTTTTATATGGGGCCTTCAGATATGAAGCTACCGTTCGAATAAACGTTTTCTTCCTTAATTTAATTAATCTTGAGAGGTTACGGGCGATAATCGTTAATTTATGTTTCAGGGAATTCTCAAAAATGCGTTGATTCAGTGCTTGTTCGATATGTTTAATTTTTTAGTTGCATCTGAGAATTTCTTTGAATTAGTCATTACTAAGAACATTACTGTGCTATATACTACGATGTTATTGACTACAGATTTCTAAAGCTGCCCACTGACTTGAGCAAATTTACGCGCACGAACACCCAATATGCGCACGAACGCTATCCATCGCTTGTCGGTTCCCTCACCTTTATCAAAGGATTTGTGTGCGCACAGCGTTCGTGTGCGTAAATTTGCTCAAGTCAGTACGCAGCTTAATGTAATTGTTGTGATTTCTAAGTCTGGTTTATTAAACTTTACGAGTAATACGGTAATTTTCTCTTATGTATTTTGCAATGTGTTTAGTCCTAATGCATTCGTTATTTATTTTTATTTAGTGCCAATTCTGTTTTTATTCCTAAATTTAGATAATGATTGTTACTAGTTTTATGTTATATCTTTTGATAATAATTCGATTTCTTTTGTAGTAAATTCTACCTGGGTTAGATTTAGTAGGAAATGAGTTTATGTAATTGATTCTTTCTTTATGTATCATACGATAAATTTTGTTTCCAGCCCATTTTTCAGACGTAAATCTTGTGTCCTTTACAATTCTTTTGTTCACATTCTTCACTAGCAGCAGTTAGATGTAACAGTGTAATTGTCATAGACTTTATGCCAGAATAAATTGTTCCAGGTAATGCAGAAAGACAACAAATTCTTTAGTTTTGTAAATTAAATTATTATATAATATATACCTATTAATTACAGTCTGATAAAGAACAGATTGTAAGGAAATGGTTGAAACTACTCCAAATATCAGAAGGCAACTTTTCTACCTCCTATTTTTGAGGTACTTTTGACCTATGGGTGAGTTAAAGAAAATTGTTACATGTGTGGCTAAAATTACATCTGCAGTGTAAATTTACACCTTAATATTAATTAACCAATGCAAATTATACTTGCTAAAGGTACCGGGAATTATAAAAAATTATCAAAGTGCTACTTGATAATTTTTTATAGTTAATTATATAAAGATTAGATAAATCTGAAAAAATCTGTAAAAGTAGTGTCAAGTAGCTTAGAATAATACCTTTTGTGAGAGTACATAATGAGTCTGCATCTATTTCTTCTTCAATTTATAGCTTGAAATGAGTAAAAGAGAATCTTATTTGTCACTATAGAAGATTTACAATATTAAAGATAACATGTACCTATGTATAACAAAAATAATTATAATTCAATAATTTTTTATCATTTTCGTTTCTAATACAGAACTTACTAATTGAAAAGAAAATGATAAACTCACCCCAAAAAACCTATTAAGGTATTAAACCATTTCACATTTAATTTTTCGTAAAACATTTGAACCAGCATTTATTGAGCATTGATTTAAGAAGTAACCAACAAGTAATAACGACAGCAAGCAATAAGGGCAATATTTAGTTCTTAATATTAAGCTTGTCCTACAAGCAAATATCAGCATAAGTACTAGTACAAATTGATTATGTTTACCTGTAACTCAATATACAGTGAGTTCAGCGCGACATCTCTCCAACGAATGTATTATATATGCACGTGCAGTAATTAAAATCCACAAATTAAAAAAAAATAATTATTAACAAATTCTCAGGGTTCCCGGTCAACTAGCTCTCTCAGGGGTCGTTCACGAGTAGCACTGGTGAAATTGTTTACACTCTGAGTAAACAAGAAAAAAAAATTAAATTAAATCACCACTCTCAATAAGAAAAATGCTTAATACAATTTAATAAGCCGTTTTTATTAAATTATTACAATATATTAATTAATTTCTTATACCTTAAAAATAAATTGTAATTTATATAATAAAGTATTCACAATTACAATATAATTTTCTTATAATTTAAATATTTAATGATATAAATTTTAATTTATACCGCCCTCTAAGTGTCAATTATTTAAACAAACCAACAACCAAAAAAAAAAAATCTACATTACCGATCGGTCTATATTAACTGTATAATATTCAAGGTCATTGACCCAATTAATAAACGTGGCCTTCGTGTTTATTATATTAATTATGCCTTATCCAATTTATTTCAACCAGACCTATATGTTATGACTTATTGAAGCTAGTATCCATTAGATGAAATTAAATACTAGTAAAAGTAACAGAATCAAAAAAGGTAAAATGGATTAAATATTCTAACCTTAAATTTCAGAATCTAATTATCTCAATCGGGAATTTCAGCCTTGGGAACGGAAAGATAACAGGATAAAGGGATCGATTGGCCAATCCTAGGGTATAGAAAATAAAATAAACATATTAAAATCTTGTTCAAAATAAGAAAATTTCGGATACAAATCCTACAATATCGGCGTTTTTTTTTTTAAGGAAGAAATCAACAACAAGCTATCTCGACGACAACTAAGAACATACTGCCGTTATTCAAATTTTTCTCCAAAAATGATGTGGGATCAGAGTTTCTTATTGGTGGAAATGAGGACAATAATTATTACTGACATCTTGAAGAAAAAAAAAATTATTAATTAACCAATTTTCATTCCTTTTACTTTTTAGTTCGTTTTCAACTAAAGAAATTGACAACATTATTAAATTATACTTTTTCAGAAACCTACTTTGGCCAAATATTTTACATTAATTCCAAGTATTTAGAAAATTTACAAACTTAATCTCGATAACATTCTTCGGGTGCGTATTTTTTTATTTAACATAATTTTCTGTAGTATTCTAACAGTAGTGCCTAAAATTGTTTCTCTTAATTTTGAAAATTATTATCTAAAATTTTTTTCCCTTCGTAATGAACTTAATTTACATAATTTTTGACATATGACAAAGAATAGTTTTAGTAATAAATATCTGAATAATAAAAATTTTCTATGCTTTCCAATCTGGTTTAATCTGTCTGCTGCCCGGGCTCTTGCTACAATCCAACCCTCCTAGTCAAATTGCCCCGAACAATAGCTAGATCTCACCGAGATCTTCCAGCTGATCATAAATACTTAATTCTACCTAACCCCTTGTACAAGTATTCTTTTAATTAACTTTTTTTTTAATAAAATAAAATAGTCTTTAAGTTGTCTCTATACAGTATATTTTCAAATTTTGAAAAGTTTGTTATAAATGTTTGGAAAGGACACGTATTTCGTCATATTTTTAAAACAATTATATATGACAGTGCTAGGGGATGCCACCTAACTTTACTTTTTTAAACGGAATACCTTACCTATGTTTAAATCTTGTGTTAACTTTTTGAAGATTATGATTTTCCTTAAAGGAACAATAGGTAGATTAGCAATTGTTATTCCATTAAAAAAATTAACTTCTGCAGCACCACCTAGAGATGAAATATTTAATTAAAAGAAAAATTATGTTAAAATACGCGTCGCTTCAGAACATTTTTAATAAACCTTTTGGAATTTAAAAATATTCATTCGTTTTCGAGATATCACGCTATTCCATTCCTCACCGACCACACAGTATATTGCCTTAAAATGAAAATTAAAATTTTTTTAAATATAGCAAGCAGTTTTTTTTTAATATTGGTAAACATTGAATATATTTTTTTAGATTCCCGCATTCAAAATTTCTGCTTTTCCTTTTTGTATATTTTACCAAGTCTATTAGTATGTCTCAATATATGAGTTCGTATTTTCAATAAACCATATGCACCACATACTTACCCACACATAGATATAATATGTTATTCAATTATTGGCAATATATGCATAGGACGATAAAATAGTATATACATACATGCAGTAGAAATGTATGTAACATTTAATTTGGTTAGAAAATACTTGATAATTCATAGTAATAATAATTACTAATTAATAGTGTACATATATAATCCTAAAGTAATAGGCTATAAGTAGGAAATAATTAAAATTGCGCTGGTTGTGTTAATATCTACTTCCTGATTAGTGTAGTAGTTTTTTTATCTGTAGATTATTACTTACCTGCTACATTAATTCAGCCCGAACGTAACGTCAAGTACTATTACAATAACAACTTGATAACATAACATTCAGAAGCGCTTAACCGAACCGTTGCTTTGAGAAAGTCATAAAGTCGTGCATATACGCAAAACTGGTAAACTAATTAAGGATGGATAATTTTGCACGTTGTAAATCTGCATGAAGGTTAAAAACATCCAATTTTGCTGTAATAATCTTTTTAACACGATTATTACCTCAATCTGGTTAATTCTACCTCCATTTTTGAGGTATCTTTCCCAAGAAATTGTATTTCTTGTTAAAATTACCTCGATAATAAGGTATTTTCTGTTTTCCCTATAAACAGGTAAAACTTTCTTCTTCTATTGTATTCAATTTGTCCTTTTATTTTATTAGCATGCATTTGAAATTTCTGAGACTTATTGCTGAAATAGATGATATTTTGAACTGGGGTATATAAAAATCTAGTGTGAATAATGATCCACATTCACATTCTTACCATTATTGTAGATACATGAGTGGTAAATACATATGTGTTATACGTCGTTGGGTCTGGTACTTGTATGCAAATACTCATAATTAGATCTTCTGCTGCCTTTTGAAAGCAGCCAGGAGGTATATATCATAATTTTACTGCAAAATGTGGTATACGAGTATATAATTAACGCAAGTGACGATCTCAAATATGAAGAAGAAAACTGGGAAGATCTAAATACACACATAAAAATCTGGAGTTAATTCTAACACTTTTTCAACACTTTTTCGGTGTTCCCTCGCGTCCATCCTTTTCTGGTGTTAAAATTACTGGAGTTAGAATAAAAAGTGCTAGTTTTATATTCAGAAGTGATAATAACATTGTCCCTGCGTTAGTTGCTTATATCTTTTAAAGTGTTAATCTCATCTCGGAAAGGAAAAATACTTAATCTCGAAATAGTAACTGTTATTCCGAAAAGAGTTGGAGTTATCTTTAAAAGTGTTAGAATTATCTCGAAAAGGATATAAGCTCAAATTCTGAGGTAGTTACTGTACTCCGAACAGAGTTACGGTTATACTCGGAAGTGTTAGTGTAATCTCGAAAAGGAGAAATACTTAACTTCCGAGGGAGTGACTGTTACCCAGAAAAGAGTTTGGGTTATCCTGAGAAGTGTTAGTATTATATTGAAAAGGAGAACTACCAATTTTTCGACGTAGTAACTGTTACCCCGAAAGGAGTTACAGTTATTCTTAGAAGTGTTAGTTTTATCTCGAAAAGAATAAATTCTTCAGAAATGCATTTGGACTTTTACACCGAGGCCTCCGACACCATGCTGCCAGGTACTATAAAAACCGGCACAAATGCAGAATATCCTAAAAAGAAAGGAATATATGTTGGTAAAAAATATTCATCTGTACCTATTTATTACAGTCTGTGATATGAATGTGTCTGGTTTACCTATAATACATAATTATACCAGGTACTTACTTTTATCATCTATGATCTCTTTTGTCAGTAAAAGTCACTATTTATTTTTACCCACTTCTTATCATTCCTATATTTGATGCGTAAATAAAATTCAGCATCCATTTTCGTTAACCAAAGTATGCAGAATGGTCGTTATTCGTGTTAGAACAAGAACGCTACCCTCTCTCTAAAAAAATCTAACTTTTTTAGGATAACATTTTCATTTTTCCGGATTCACTTCGGTGTTGAGTTTCTCCAAAGCAGATAAAATGTTTTACATTTGAATGTAATCTATCTCCTGATCTATCAATTTTGCAGTAATGGATAACTTGTTGTCTTTATGGTGTTAAATCGGTGTTTAACTTATCTTTATTGGACAACAATTCTATCACCATATTTTTAACTCCGGGATTTAGATGTAATTTAATCAGGAAAAGAAAACAAATACATTCAATTTGATTAGAACTATCACTTTTTCGGGTAATTACTAATCTATATTTTAACATCAACTGAAAGGATAAGAATTTATCCCAGAAATTTTTATGTGTGTAGAAATATAAAGATACTTAATACAAATATTCAATGTAAATAATTCATTTTAATAAAAAACACAATAAATAGCACTAAATTATCATACAGCTGGATAGCATGATAACCAGTGAGCGGAGGTTTTAATACCGCAAAAACGCTTAGGCAGCGGCCCAACCTAGTTCTCGTCGGTAAACGCGGCAAGATGATTCACACGGTCGCCGGGCGAATGGAGCAACATCAGTGCAGTACTATCGATACTACTCATCATTCGCAATCGCTCCGTCAATATATGTAAACCGGGCGAACTGTGGTAGTGTTATACGCCCGTTACGCCCATGCGAATTCATTGCCATTATTATGTATTACTCTCTTCGCCCACTGATGATAACACATGCATTTAGCCATAAAAATACACAAAAACTTTAGGCAGCGTTTTCATACGGCGGAAATGTTTGAAAACGAAAATTTATTACCCAGACCCTAGAAATGGAATATCAAATTCGCCAATTTTATGATATATCTGCTAATTTTTCGGTAATGGATCGCATGGCGGCAGAGGCATGTCCAATTCAAGGTACATTATACAGTCACAGATGGAATATATACAGATTAGCCGGGCAGTTATCTAGGAATAGGTAGCGATCCAATGAGTACGAGTGAATAGAGCGTTTACTAAGACAGACGAGTGCGGCGATCCCTTGAGCGCGTTACTAGCAACAACGCAAGTGATCGTTCTATCGCCGCACTCGTCTGTTTAATATCCACACATAGGTTCAGTCAGGCAAGAAATGCATATCCTATCTCTATGCCGCTTTAGTAAACTCGCAGTCAGTATAAATTTGTCTTTGGCGCAAGCAGATTGGCCAATGAGAGTGTTTGTGTACAACGAGATTAATGTTACGCGACCAGTGGGGAGTGGAGCGAAATTCTCTTCATATCTGGCAGTAATTTCTTTTTTCGAAATTTTGAAGACAAAAGGTATGTAAATATCAACAATATCAGCAATCATCAACAATATCATCACAACTTTAATAATTTACAAATCGATGACAGTAAGTACCTAGTGTTTTTCGGTACGTTCTCATGTTTGAAACGAACTAAAAGATACTTAGTATGTCCGAAAACCAATTCAAAGATTTGACACTTTTGTCAACTCAACTTGTCACTGAATACGATTTCATTGGGCAATATGATTAAAATGTTTATTTTAAATAAATTCAGGTGATAAATGTGTTATAACATGTATATGAGTTTTTATATTCTGTTGGAATAATATTTCTTTTGCATTTTATACGATCTTAATAAAAATTTCCATAGCTTTAGTGTTCCTTAGTTATTTCATTTTAATTATATAAGAAATATGACATAAGTGGCGATTTGGTCCAGCTTATAGGCGGCACATTTGTAAATGCGCCATTGCTTACCTTATGCGTGTGTGTTTAACCGTACCTAACTTTTATCAATGCAAAAATGGAATAGGCCCATCGAACAACCTACAAGATATGTCGCAAGCGTTTAAAAGCTGAAAAATAAATATTATTCGATTATTACTTACTACACCCAGAGAATCCAGATTTATAAATATATATTTGTACGATTTTATGGCCGGTGGTCTTTTAGCTCTTTCCATTATCAACAAAAGTGCCTTCCTTTCTTTTAAATGCAGTTGATACCACTTCGAACAATATGATGACTGTATGAGCGTGTTGCTCTTAAAATATATTTTTGTTCACTTTAAAAGTCTTCTCATTGATATTAAAATTATCATTTGTACCTTATACATGATTTCGTTTCCTAAGAAATGATATGCCCACATTTGTGTAAATGTAAGGCCGATGTAGCAGCAGCTAGTGCAAGTATTCATAAATCCAGGTTCTCTCTTAAATACATATGAGACAATTAGACATATCCACAAATTATTAAGATGAAACTTACCAGTATTGTAAATTGTAAAACAGTATTACATACCATGAAGCAACCACAGACATACTGTATAAGCAATGGGAAAGAAAGGAACGTACCTAACTGCTTTATGAATCTAAAACAATGATCTTATGGTTCTATTAGAATTAAATATAAACTATGCGCAAACTTTTTTTAAATGCAGACTCTCACAAGCAGATAGACAAAGTGATTAGAGACTCTGTAAAAAAACTCAAATAGCACCAATAAAAAAAATAAAGAAGTCCCATGTTAGCAACGAACATGTTATCTTGTAGATATAATAGGCAATGTATTTACCTCATAACAGTTACAGAAATTTAATGTGTGTACAACTAGACTGTTCGCTTCAAACTATCCCTAGTTATATTCCATTGCGGGGATCAGTTACACTAGTTATAATAATAATAATAATAATAATAATAATAATAATAATAAGGTCTTTATTTGTCCAACAGTTACTATAACCATTTACAGGACAACAATAACAATAACGTGTATGGTGCAAAAAGTAAGTGATTAACAAACCTAATATTGAGTGCAACAAGCTACAAAAGAAAAGAAAGAAAGAAAAACAATGATACAAAAATACAATTGAATCGTATTGTAGAAATACGTAAACAATGCGTGACCAGAAATGCAAATTGAAGTTTACAATATCACAAATTAAACTTATTCTTCGACAATGCTACACTAAAAATAAGTGGTTAAATGCTTGGTAAGTTTGCATAATATTTATTAAAATTTGTTGACATATGATATACCGGAGACTTAATTAGAATATTTGTTCTAGGCGTTGGCACATTTAATACATCATATGATCTTGTGTTACATACGGGCACAATAAAATGAATTAGTGCCAGGAACTCAGGTGAATCGATTCTGTTTGCTAATAAGTTCAAGAGAAACTTAGCACTGCATTTGTTACGTCTATCAGACAAGGACTCGAAGTGATGTTCTTCCAATAAGAATACATAGTTTGAACCACGTCCGGGATAGCTGCCAGTAGTTCTATATGTCAAATACTTTAAGAATCATTTTTGTATCCTCTCGATTTCCAATTGTTGGTATATATAATGAGGATACCAGACTAAGGAACAGTATTCCAATTTACTCTGCACAAGTGAATGATACAAAGTTTTAATTGCTAGGATGTTATTAAAATTACGACAGGATCTTATAATAAACCCAAGAGATCTTGAGGCGGATAAGCACATAGTGGATATGTGTTCGGAAAAGGTTAATCGAGAATCGAATAGCACACCTAAGTCATAAACCTTGTCTTTTCTAGGAATCGGGCAACCGTCGACAGCGTAGGGAAATTTCGTGACGGTAGAAGATCTGCTATAGGAAACAATAGTGCATTTATTTATATTCAATAATAATCTATTTAACGAACACCACTCTGATATTAAGGTGAGATTGGTCTGCAGGTTAACACTATCTGGAATGGTATGGATAACATTATAAATTTTTAGATCATCGATAATGATGTCATTTCTGCTTGTTATATTGCCTGTACGTTTCATTTAATTAACGGAATGGTGGTAATAGTAATTATATTAGCAGTTACGAATTTATATTTACATCAAAACGGCGAGAATACTGGTGGTGGTAATACTTATACTTGGTAATGAAAACGTTTCACTCACGACTTTTTGTTCATTAGCTCCTATTTTTGCAGTACTTAATATATTACATACCGAGATGCCAAGGCGATAGTAGCAGTAATTGCTTGTAATTCTGCCATAGTTGTGTTTTGTAGTTATTACTGATTCTTGCAATATTTGGTGTGCTATTTAATATGATAAGCAAGGATGAATTGAAAGAAGTTGCAGCATTCACTGAGATTGTAATATTATAAAAATATTGAAGACTATTTTTGTTTTCATTTTGCGGGATATCGCTTTGCAAATATCACAAAAATACGATGTTCATATCAAGTGTAATTGAATCTATTTCATTATTCCGCTAAATTGTAAGAGAATTAACAATAGTTTTCTTACTGTGAATTTACTAATCTTATAGTATATGTCATTATGAATGACTACTATTAATAGATTTTCTAACTTTCTGGTAGCATAGGTGCATATGAATGCCAACATATGAATTATTTATTAAAAAAAATTTGGGCAGGTAGTAATATTTATCGAAAATCATTTCAATATTGTATCTTGATGGCTCCAGGTCTAGTTTTTGTAGTGGTGTTCTTGTTTTAATACTAATCTGACCACGTTTTTTATAGGCAATTGTCTTCATCCAAATATACGTATTAAACACAATAGTTTAGTTTGTTGTATTAGTCTCATAAACGTTACAGCTTTAGCATTCGTGTTTTGCTCTTCTGTTCTATCCAATAATCTTTTGTTCTGTAAACTCAAATTTTAAATGTCGACTTGCTGCAGTATCCTACTTTACTTTCAAGTAGGCGGGTTTGCAAATCATTATCACAATATTTATCAACATAGCTGTTTTAAAACATTTGTTTCAAAACTTTTAAATTAATAGTTCAGCAAGCACATTTGATATACGTGACTAGGGACAATTTGTAGCACCGTCACGAGTTCAACTAACGAAATTTTACACATTTCAGTATTTGATTGTTTTTTTTTATGTAAATTATTGCATATAATAAGATGTAATATTAGGTAACTTACTAGTGGATATCGATAACGTATTAATAATGCAGTATATCAATCATTTTTGACTGATAAGATACCAAAATAAGAAATAACAAGAGGAATTGGACTACTGGATCCAATCAGGACAGCAATGAAACTGATCTGGAAATTGCAAGATCACGTAATAAAGATGATTAACAGCAGATACCAGTACAGAAAAGGTCAGAGAGAGGAAGAGGAGAACAAATATAAGTTGAAGGGACAAATTTAAAACATACGACACTAATGTAGAAAAGCTCCTATTATAATTCTGTTTTTTTAATGTAGTAGCGAGCATTTAAATGACTTCCACCGTCTGAGTCCCTGTTATGAGACCTTCCGGGTTTTGACGGCGTCATAGTAGCATTAATATATGTACAGAATACAAAAATAAACTAAATACAAGCTAAAAATAAAAGCACAAAAAATATACTACTATGACGCGGTCAAAATCCAGCAGTCGTAATAGCAAGGAATTAATTTTACGTGGTGGACATATTGGGTTATCGACACTTTCTGGTATCTTCTACGTACGTTTTGCCCATGAGGAAGCCACTTACCGTAGTGGCGGAACGTCGAGTAGATTTTTTATGCTTTTGTTGTTGCCAATGTTTTTTAAACTGAACCCTTAACGGCAGGGGATGGGGTGGCAGAATTTGTATGGAAAAAAATAATGTGCGATACATGTGACTGAGAACATATAAATTCGATTAAAATAAAAACAAAACTGTACAGGTGTTATAGTGTATGTGAGCGTAGCCACTAGCAGTACAGGCTGATCCATTTTCGTATGTATTTGAGGATAGTAAAAAAATGAACTACGGTTTCAGAGCTTTATTTTCTTAAAAATAATAATGGCGCAAAGCGAACTTTGCTATTTCTTACGGTTTACAAACTACAAAGTGATTTTTGGCGAAATCAGTCGAATCTTATATCCAGCTCGTCTTGGGTACTATCAAACACGGTTTCGATATCCTTCCCCTTCTCCAAGATGCATCTCATGGTATAAATTTTGCTTTAATTTCATTTTTAGTTTTTGCGATATAACTGTATTTATCTTCATTCGAAATTCGGTTCATTTTCAACAAATTAGTGGCTACTAAATGAGTAAAATAACTGCGAAACTATTTCTGTGGAATTAACTATTAAATTAAAATATATAAAACGTCAAATATTTGTCTTTGCATGCCTACTTGTGTGTGAAATTCTATAAATTTTGAATTAACAATTTTTTAAGTATCTCTCCGAAAATACTATATGTATTATATATTTTTGGAGTAGGTTTTTATTTTTTGTTGTCATTTTTGAAGCAATATGTTCTATATAAAAAGTTGTAGTTATATCGGATAAACAAAAAAAGGAATTAAAATAAAATTTCTGCTATCGGATGTAATTCAGAAAAGTGTCTCAAGGATGTCAAAACCGTTTTTTACAGTACATTTTAAAAGCAAGATATACGGCTGGAGCAGTTTTGCCAAAAATCAAAAAGCATCTTTGGCTTGCGTCTTGCGTCATTATTATTTTTAGCAAAAGAGAGCTATAAAAACGTACTTCAGTTTTTTTCTCGCAGATATTCCCTGGAATCCTCGAAAATATACGAAAAAAAATGACTAATTAGTATATATATATATATTATATTAATTTATAATTGCAGGGATTAAATCTACAGTCACTTAAATAAACAAGCATGTCGCTGCTTTATTTTTCGGTCTCACCAAAGTATTCAACAATATAGATTTTACAGTTTTATATGGCTCGAAATTTGGCCTGGTTCTGTCACTAGTTCATCAAAAAATATATAATCGTTAACACATTTACAAAAAAAAAATACAATTATTATATTAAACTTAACTTGTTTGCTAATTCAAGAAGTATGCAAAATAATTAGTGCCCATGTTCAACACATTTTCACTTGCTTTTGAATACATACGCCTAATAGTTGTAATGGAAAAGAATAATTGATTTAGTGTTTAATAGATTGTCTCACAATAATGCTGTCAGCAAAATTAAAGCAAAAAATTACATCAATCATGAAAGTAATCCGATAATTGTGTCTACAGTATGGATAAAAATGCCAGTATTTAGAGAAAAGTATAGAAAAAACCCAGAGACCAGTGAATTTCACTGAAATTACCGCAAATTTGGGCAAGTCTAATAATAAGTTCCAGTCTTATTGTGGACGAGCTATAACACAAATATTCTATAATATACATAAACTTTATTTTGTATAAATAATAATAAAATTAAAAATATCTTGAATTGACTACAAATTAAAGAAATTCGTAATATACATAGTTAACGATAAAAGACAAATAAAAAGTTTGTAGTAAGCAATTAGAACCGAAGGCATGCAGTAGGTATAATATGCTTACCGATTAATTGCTTCATGTAAGCGCACAATTTCCGGTATAACAGTATAAGTTTGGAATACCATTACACTAGATTTACTTCTAAATCTTGTATCTTCTAATGACAGTAGTCGTCCGCTTAATATATTTAGTTGTGCTACGCACAAACTTAGCAATGTCAGATACACCATATCTAATCCAATCACGCTAAACGTTGGGTAACTCCATACAAAAGGATGAGCATACTTATAGATGATATCGCACACGCCTGCATCGAATGGCGATGGAATTAGCAGACTAGTATTCAGAAAGATCGGCACAAACATTCCAATCAAAAAGTATACTCCAATTATTATAAGAAAGTATCCTAATAACAACTTTGAAATCCTGCTTATATACTGAATATGTTCGTTCAATGATTCACTATGTGCGTTGAAAGTATGAGAGTCTAATTCCAATAGAGTTGTTTGGAAATACTTTTGATTAGTTATGAATGTTGACCACTTAGCCATGTACGCCATATATTCAATCGACAGACATATTATTCTATTGAGAAACTTGTAATCCTTTATTGCAACAGAATTTATTATGTTCTGATAAAGTGTCATTAGTAGAGCAGCGTTAATACTTATTCCTACCATAACTTTTATTTTCTCGCCTATTGTAACTTTAGGACTCATCCATATCCCTAATATTGATAAAATCCGTTTGGGACCTTCTAATGTTTCCGTACACGTTATGCGAGCCATTGTAGCCGTATTTCTTAGCAAACGTTGTCTGTATCTGCTCTAAAACAGACTGCCAAATTATGCGCGATGTCTTGCTTTTATTTCAGGCCGGAGAATCGATATTCTCGCTACTGTTTTTATTTCATTTAATTAACGTCAATTATTATGTACATATATGTAGGTATATGTACAAAATATAGGTAGTGGGGCATTTGAACATTATCTGTAAACAACTGAATAGCAGAAAAATGGAACGCTCCTAATAACATGACCACGAACTCCAGTAAATAAAGAATATGTACTTTGATCATTTAAGTTTACTTTCTGTCTTAAAATTTAGAAAATCTTTCTATACTTTCTCCTTTGCTGACACCCTAACGGCAAAAATGCACACAATCGCTACCTTTTATCACACATTTAAAACCGAACTAAAACTGTACTGAGAATACATCTACAATAAAGAACGTATTTCTGTTCTATATTGGATATGATTACAAGTATTGTTTTTTATATGAATACATAAAGAGATCTAGAAAGATGCATATGCACATATAGAATACGTTAATTCTTTCAAATTCAAACATTACAAAAATTGTTAGAATGAATATCAAACATACAGTGGCCCTTTACTGCGTCAAAGCTCAATAAATCCATTAATATTTAAGTAGTAGTAGTAGTGGTAGAAACTTATGAAAATTAAGAACGGCACACGGCACGCACTACTGTGTGTGCATGTCAACGGTAATTTGACGATGAAAAATGACAGAGGGAAAAAAACATATTTTTTGGAAACATTTTGTTTAATGATTTTTGCGCTATAAAATTGCGTAAATATATTATTTCGCATTCACTGTACAAACTGTACGGAGACGTTTGCTTAAGAGTGGAATGTGAGTGCACTGTCCATTGCTGTGGATTGCACTGACTCGCGAGCATCGCCGTAGACAGCGCCAGTAGGTCGAGGCCATACATTGGCGAGTTGTCGAGTGGAGACATATTTTGTTTTCCGACGAATCCAGATTCGAATTGAGCGTAGATAACGTGCTAATTTTGGTTCGTCGGAAACGTGATAAGCGTCAACTCGCGCAGTGCCTGCAACCACGCCACATTCAGCGCCAGCAGGGGGCTATGGTATGGGGTGCGATTACGCATGCTGGACGTAATCGCATGGCCGGCTCGTTTTTCGGATCTGAATCCGATCGAACATGTCTGAGATATGATCGGTCGGACATTTAGACGTTATTCCGCTTCTCCGGATAACATTGAGGAGCTACGGAGGCGAGTTGAAGTTACATGGTTGGCCATCCCTCCCTCTGACATACAACGACTTATTGACTCCAAGCTTCGTCGTGTAGCGATGGTACGCGCTACTGGCGGGCGATACTCCTGCTGTCGATGCATCCCCTTCTAGCAGAGCTGCACCGCTCTCCAAGTTAGGGTAACTTATGGTGCTTCAGTACTACTTCCACACCAAATTTCATTGCGTTGGATGCATGCATTCAGATTATACAGGCTGTGCTCGTCAGTTTTTTCCACAGTGTATGTTAAACATTCAAAAACGTACTTATTTGGTTAAACTTTGGCACTGGAAAAGGTATGTTCCTCCCAATAAACTCCATCAAAGTAAATATGTCTCTGAATCTATCAACCTTTTTGTATTAAAACCAATGATATACATTTAAAAATACCGTGTTAGACTTACTTCGGTTTTAACTCGATCAGGTAGGTAGTTCTCTCACGCCAAAATGCACTAGTAGTAAAAATTGACGGATTTAAAATGAATAGGGTTCAATTCTATTCCGTCAAGGCATAAAAGGTGAAAACAACAAGACGGCAATTCATCTACCATTAGGTGAGTAAGTTTCGTTCGTCGCCATTGCTAATAATATTGTCCTTGTTGTTTTGCTTGTTTTCTTTTTCTTTATTTAACTTTTATACTACAAAAAGATATAATGGAGTAGCTAATTGATAGTAAGGGCCAAAACTGTTACTATAGTGGTCTATTAAATAGGACATTAAACTAAAGGTTTATACATGTTATTATAATAGTTTGCCATAAGGTTATTATTAACAAATATCTAGTATAATTGCGACAATATTTCAGCATGTTCATGTTCTTTACTTAAAATCTAAATAGCCTATTTACTTGTTTATGGATTCCCTGCTCGTTTACTGCACAATTAGAAAATCTAATGGAAAGTAAGTTACTGAAGTAAATTAAGATTTTTTAATGTATCAACTGACAAATTTCAGAAATGCTAAATCAAAAATTTTATACCAAATGTAAATGACATTCCTATTTTAAAATAAATTTACTAGAATTAATATTAGATCGGTATCTGCTGTGTACCGACTTGTGTGTAGAGTTCTTGCGGTGTGCTACTTCCTACCTTGCTCACTAGAGGGCGCGAGGTTGAAATTAGTCCATTGTTCGGAGCATTGAGATAGAATAAGTAGGGAGACGCTATCATGTGGCTAAAGACCTTCTCGGAGCATCTAGGTAGAGCCAGGAACAGAGCCGTCGGACGGATGTGCCAGCTGTTCCCTCTCCTAGGTAACCACAAACTCTCTCCAAAAATGGGCGCGATGCTGTATAAAACACACATCCGCCCAATCCTTACCTATGCCAGCCCAGCTTGGGCGACGGCAGCTCCTACCTATTTTACCAACCTGGCGCGAGTACAAAATCGTGTAATGCGAATTGTATTCCGCCTTCCTAGACGCACCTCGCTGGTAGTTCTCCGACGACTCACAGAAGCGCACGTCCCAGACCTGTCAGACTTCCTGAGAAAACTCAACCGAGATTTCTTCAGGAAGACCCTGGCTAGCAGCAACCCATCGATGAGTAACGCTAAGGCGCAAAAGTTCATGGGGAGAACTAAACACCGGACCACCACGGAAACACTCCGGCTAGTGTGAACCGGTGTAATTATACATACCCGAATACTAACACCTTTTTCTGTGTGATTACAGGTACCAGGACAGCGTAGGAGCCCATTAGAAGACTCCGAGGAACATCAAGAAGTACACTAGGACCGCCAGCAGGACATCCAACCGGAAGTGGAGCTGGAAGAGGAGTGCCCCTCAGCAGAGGGGAGCGGAAGACCATACGCGATGTGGCTAAAACGGCGCAGATCGGCCATATTGGTATACCATTTTACGTCAAATACGTAGATTCTAGTGTATATGTCATGTATGGTTGTTTTATTTGATTATTTCAGTTCTTACAGTTATATGATACAGCAAACTACTACAAGACATAATGGTTTCTTGTGCTCTACCTAATTGCAAGAGTAGAAACAGCGTTAACAAGAATTCGTCGAAAATAACATTTCATGGGTCAGTGTTTGACATAAAAACAATGTGCAGAGCTGTAATTGGACAAATTCAATTGGTGCGCCTGGATGTAGGAACATAAATAAACTATTACATATTGAGCGTTTATATTACCGCGATTCAAGTTTCTAGGTAAAAACGCTGTATTTATTATTCCTAGTATGTATAAACATATCGTTGTCGTAATTGGTAGTACATACGTTGATATGTACAAATTAAGCACATTTTTCACTAACTTCGAATAAACCCTTCTATTTCCAGAATTTACTTAAAATTATAAATTCTTTATAGTTACTACGATTTAAAACATTCTGTTTTTAAGTATCTGCGATATATTTTCTTCTATTTTTAAGAAACGATATATGTGACAGATTAAATTATTGTTAAGTATAATTAAGTATAAATTTCGCCATAGGCCCACAATAATCGCATAGTTCAAATGAAAAATTTGAGGTAAGGTTAGGTGACTAGTAATATGCCAAAAGGAAATTTGTGTTATTAAATGTTAGTTTTACGTTCTCCTAGCTTTAAATATAAATACAAAATTCATCGAATTTTAAAATTGATCGTTTGTTCGATAAGGGTAACAGCGTATGTTTCGTAATGTAACATTACGATTATCGAAGAAACGGTAACGTTAAATATAGAGGGGATGGACTGACAAAGACCGCACACTGTGGCCGTTCGAAAACTAAGTCGTGTCGAGTTTGCATGTTAAAATTAAATTAGAAAATTGAATACTATGGCGAACATTTTGCATTTAAGATGAACTAAGTACCTATATATATATGTATATGGCATATAAACATCGCTAGCGCAAGAAAAAGGGGGCTATGTTAAACACGTATATAATTTTCGTAGCTTTCGTATTGTTGGTACAGGGTTACTTACATAACAATGGATCTTTTGGAGTCGTGAGTAACGTTTGGTTAAACGAAAAAAAGACTAATCAAATTTAAGCAAACAGAGAATCATTCCCATTTTTTTTTTGTAATTAAACGGAGAACAATTTGTTAAATATAATTCAAGTAATGAAGTTAATGAAGTGGAAAATTTAAGTAAATGGCTTCAGTTCAGATTTATTTCACATTTCCAGCTTAAAGGGTTTTCTGTATTTAAATGAAAAAAAGTCTACTGAAAAAAATCTGTGTTCATTCTTCTTGTAAAATCTAGAATCTAATCCATAATTTAATGAAACGTGTAATGTTTTCCATAGAAACATTAGATTTAGATTTAGATATAAGGGTGATGTTGCACCGCGACCGTGGGTCTATTGTGCCCCCTTACATGAGGTGTAAGCTGCTGGGTTTTGCCCGCAGTCACAGCTCCCCATCCAGCCTGAGGGCTTTAATAAACTGTAACAGATGTGATGGTTTCAGAGAGGGTATTTCTTCCTCGTCTATAACGCCTTTGCCAAGATAGTTGGCGCGAATTTCTTCAATTTCTGTGCAGTTGGATATCAGGTGTTCCGGACTTTCATCTTCCGCCCCGCAGAACCTGCAGTCGCTATTCTGTTTCAGACCTATTCTCTTCATGTGCTCCCCGAGGTGACAATGCCCTGTAAGGAAACCTGTGAGAATGCGTAATCTGTTCCTGTTTAGTTCTAGCATGGTTTTTGCTCTCTGCTTGTTGAAATTTCCAAGGAATACCTTGGAATGTCTCAGGCCAGGAAGATTGTGCCAGAGGGAAGCTCTGACGTCCTCCTGCCTGTCTTTAAGTTCTTTCTTATAGGTGCTCATCCCTATTCCACAGAATGGTTCCGGTCCCACAAACGATGTTGTGGCGGCCTCCTTTGCTAATAGATTAGCTTTCTCATTGCCACTGATTCCAGTGTGTCCTGGTACCCAGCACAATGCAACTTTGTTTTCTTTGCCCAGGTTGTTTAGTTTATCCCGGCATTCCCAAACTAACTTGGAGCTGATGGTGTTAGAACTCAGCGCCAATAAGGCTGCCTGACTGTCGGAGAAGATTGCAATATTCTCCTTCCGATAGTTCCTGTCAAGATTCACCTGAGCACATCTTCCAATCGCATTAATCTCTGCCTGGAAGACACTGGGGTATATTCCCATCGGCTCTGAGTATTTGGTTCCTGGCCCGAATACCCCTACACCTGTTCCTTTTTCAGTTTTGCACCCATCCGTGTACCATTTGATGGTGTTTGCTTTTAGAGAGTAGGTGGAGGATTCTCCTTCCCACTCTCTCTTGTTGCTCAACTTCGTTGAAAAGTTCTTTTCGAAGCTGTATTTCCTAACCATTTCGTCGCTTGGCAGATCCGAAAGTGGGGAGAGTCCCGGCATAAAGTCTCGCCCCCTCCCGTCCGTGCCCTGGCTAGTCGGTACACTGCCGCACGGGCCACTCCCTCCACTACTAGATGTAGAGGTGTGAGGTCTAGGATGACCTCTAGGGCAGCAGTTGGGCAGGTTCCCATTGCTCCGGTAATGCATACACATGCTAACCTTTGCAGCTTGCCAAGGATATTCTTGGTTGTGACGTGTATGACCTTTTGGAACCAGGTTATTGCCCCGTATGTTACCATAGGTCTTACTATACTAGTATACAGCCATCGCAGTATATTTGGGTTACAACCCCACGTTTTGCCTGCTAAATTCCGGCATATCATTAAAGCTCTTGTTGCTTTATTCACAGTCAGTTCGATATGCTTGTTCCACAGAAGTTTTTTGTCCAGGGTTATTCCTAGATATTTGACTTCTGTTTTGCATTCGATTACTGCTGTATCTAGACGTATATCTTTCATTTTCGGTAGTTTCCTCCTCCTAGTGTAAGGTACGATTGTGGTTTTTGCTGAGTTAATGCTCAGCCCCACTGATCGACACCATTCGCTTGTAATTCTAAGGCTTGTTTGTATCAGGTCACAAAGAATTCCCTCAAATTTGCCTTTTGCTATTATAACAATGTCATCGGCATATCCTATGCAGTGTACGCCGAACGCAGTCAACCTGTTAAGCAGCTCATCCGCCACCAGGCTCCACATCAAAGGCGAGCACACGCCGCCTTGAGGTGTTCCACGGGTAGTTCTGATCTTCGTAGTGTATTGACCTACCGTTGTCTCAGCTGTCCTTGTGGAGAGCACCTCACTTATCCATTTGGTTACTGTTTTACTGACCCCCTCGTCTCCAGTGCTCGTCTGATCGCATCATGCGACGTGTTATCAAACGCACCTGAGATATCTAGGAAGGCACAGATAGCTGTTTCTTTTTCATTCAAGGTTTCCTGAATGGTTCTTGTTAGCTCTTCCAGGGCAGTCTCTGTCGATCTGCCTGCCCTGTATGCGTGCTGACTTGTGTGAAGTGGAGCTTTCTCCATAACCTCCATTCTTATATAGTTGTCTATTACTTTTTCCATTGCTTTCAATAGAAAAGATGTCAGGCAAATAGGTCTGAAGGATTTGGGGTCAGTCCCATCTTCCTTCCCTATTTTTGGTATGAAGGTGACTTTCGCCCTTCTCCAGTCTTTGGGGACATATCCCAACGCGACCATAGAAACATTGTTCTAGAACTATTTAATTAACACAAGATTTTCTTATCAAAAACAAATTTTAATAGAAGAAGATACATTTTTATCTGCAATAAAGAAAGAAACGTGAAACACCCACTCCCTTTCGTTATACATTTTTATAAGTAATGATTTTTATGAAAACAGACACTACCAAATAAAAATGGTGCTTTTCATAAATATATGTATTTTTACAATTCCATTAATAATAAACCCCTACCCATTTTAACAATTTGAATTTCAAGTAGAAAAAGCACTTTTTTAAAAATAAGATACTGAACACAACACAATAATACGATTAAATATTATTGGGAGTTTTAGTGTTTTATGTTATTACATATAGATACAGGTATCGATGTTAAAAAAGAAAACATTCCGGCAGATTCCATTAATACGCTCCAAACAAGACATACAATATGATAGTTGCTCCCTATAGAAAAATATCACATTATCACTCAAAAGTTTTGTAGTGAATCTTGTACAACTAAAATAATTTTGCGATATACTTTATTATAATACTTTTTGGGAAAATATCAGACATAGAATAGGAATGTATCTAACAGTATGGTCTTGAAATTGCTCGACTCGACGGTGATCTTTACCACTTCTATTAGAAATCTTGGACTGGTTATTGACTCGGATCTTAGATTTAGGAGACACTTTAGTAATTGTATTGGCAAAGCTTATTCTAACTTGCAAAATCTCTTTATCCGTATCGGCACTATTTATCTGTCTCTTCAAAAAAATGTTTATCAGATACTCTTATATTATCACATTTTAACTACTGTGAGGTAGCTTATGAACTCTGTTTAGATGTAACACTAGTCCACGGATTCAGAAGCTACAAAATGCGTATATTTGCTTTAGTTTTGGATTAAGAAAATATGAGCATGTCTCGCATAAACTGCCGAGTTAAAGTGGTTGAAAATACGTGATCGACGCCTACTTCATCTATATTGCTTTTACAATAAAATACTTAAGTTTAAGACACCTCCTTAACTTTATACACGACTTACATTTAGAAGTGATGTACACAACATTAATGTTAGTTCCCGCATTATATCATGCCGCCAGCCCACCACACACCGCTCTATTTGAAAGATTTTTTCATTTGGTATCGCTAAATTGTGTAATAAACTTCCATCGCATGTTTTTAACTTGTCGATGCATTCGTTTAAGCTCTTGATAAGGGATATGATCCTAAATTCTATGATTTAGTGCGTGTTGATCTATGATTAGTACTTAAGGTTATATTCGTACTTAATGTTACCTAACAGTTTGACTTATATTTTTCTTTTACTTAGTAGTAATTCTAGCTTGAATTTACAATATATACTTTTACATGATTGTCATATTTCATGTGTCATGTTGCTTTTTTCATTGTACAATTTCTACATCGGCTGGATTGAAAAACAGATTGCATTATTGCAATGGGTCCGAATTCAGCTGTTTATGACCAAATATGTAATCCTTATACTTATATTGTATGATTTTATTATCATTTTTTGTATTTGGTGTGTAATAAATGTATATTATTATATGATCCTTATTTCTAGCTTAATTGTATTTTTAATCAATATCTAACGTCTTGTGTCTTCAAGTACAATGTTATACTGCAATAATTTATCCATACCTCTCGTGGTAAAATTTAGTGCTGTGTCAGCCGTACCTAGCTTTTATTAAAGCAAAAACCGAATATGCCCATCGGACAACCTACAAAATTTACAATAAGAGTATAACTATTAAGAGGATGAACGTCTACTGATTGTTACTTACTACTCCCAACGAGTCGAGGTTTATAGATATATATTTGTACGATTGGACAATCAATGGTCTTTTAGCTCTCTCCATTACCAACAAAAGTGTCTTCTTATCTTCTAAGTCCAATTGGTACCACTTCGACAAATATGATGACTGTATAAGCGTATTGCTCTAAAAATATATTTTGCTTAGATAGAAAACCTTCTTATTTAAATGCAATCATTGTCTTCAAACGTTACCTACTATTTACATATATTATTATATACCTTATACATGATGTCGTTTCCTATGAAATGATACACCGACATTTGAGTAAACGTAATACCGATGTAACAGCAAACACTGAAAGTACTTGTAAATCCAGGTTCCCGCTTAAATATGTATGAGTGCTAAATAGTTGTACGTGTCCATTGAATTCTACTATATAACTTACCAGTATTGTAAATTGCAAAACAGTGTTACATACCATGAAGCACCCACAAGCATAATGTACAAACAACGGGAAAGATAAAAAGGCGTTTAACTTCTTTATGAATCTGAAACAGTCGTTATTTGATTGTGCCAGAATTAGATAGGTATCAATTAAGCGCTGTATATGAAGTATTATGGCGCGAATCCATCAAAGTGTCTGGAGTAAGTGAATGAAATACATTTTTTATAAACATTACTTATAATACAGATACAAATCGATAACGCCAAACACCACAACGCTTAATTAATTAATTCGTTTCAGGGGTTCATGGGCCGACTTTTATTTGTATCGTACGAGCCCACAGTCCTTGAAATAAAATTATTTATTATGTTAGTTAGTATGAGTGAGTATTATATCGTCAGAAATGGTAGGTGGAGTATTGTTTGTTTGTTTTATTCTTCAGATACCTACTAGATGCAATAATTGTTCAAAGTATACTATTTGTACATACATATATGTTAATTCTAAAGCACTCTGGTTTCCTATTGTGTTGAAGAAAGTATCGGTTTTATGTGGTGCTTAGAGATTATCATTAGTAAAACTTTTTAATCGTTAAAATTAGACAAAGAAATTTTGGTAGTTTTTGGTAATGAATTTAATGTACTTTCACGTAGGATAGATAAATGTAGGATGCTCCGTTTAATTTAGACGAATTATTGATGTTTGAAAAGTATAAAACAAAAATTGTTTTGCTTAATGTCATGTAGTCAATATCAAAATACTCTGTCGTTTTATTAGTACAACAATATGTCAAAATAACTTGTTGTAAATATGGATCTTCCAAGTGGCACTGTATCCGTGTTTTTTGTTGTTTTTTTTTCGGAGAAGGCTACATTTTCGTTAAAATCAAATTTTCTCGAAATTGGTAATAAATAGGTATAGGCAGTATAGGGAAGTATTAACCAAGTTGCCCTAACTTAACATCTAGAATCTGAAGATGGCATATCGTATAGGACGTTGCATTAAAAATAACTTAATTTTGATATGCTGTACTTTTTTGAGCCGCACTATATAATCGACTGAAATCTCAAAGTTGACACCTTTTAGCGTTTAGGCACAAGAGACCGAGAGAATAATGGTGACTCATACTGTTCGAATTGGTATCAACAAGAGATTTGTACTAGTAATTCGTACCGTATTATCTATATCAGGATTCGTGCCAAATAGTAAGAGTTGCCCGTACTGATACATTATTCAACCCAAGAAGTTCATCCCCGATTTAATGCCAATTTTCGATTTTATAATACATATTCGTATATAGTGGCCGTCACGATAAATTAAAATCACTTCATTTCGCACTAATCGGATTACAAGGGTTACCTATTGTGAGTTTACTCCGATGGATGAAATACATATTTACAAATAGTGTTTGTCTATCAGGGGAGTATTCCGAAAAATTTAAAAGGCTGCAGGTGTTGTTTATATATAACAATCTGTTATGAACATATATGAACATATATGAACATATTATTGGAAGAGTGATGATACATATAATGTTGCTTAAATATACTAATAATTAATAAATATTTGTTTTGTTCATTATGTTTCTCCTACTCTTATTTATAGCACTTGTTTTTATTTATTTTGTCTTTATTTCTATTTTATTGTTACACTGTATATTATCAAATTTATTGAGAAATATATTATTTCACTAATACAAATAAACTATTTGATTAGAAAAAATATATTACACAAAATATATTTGTAACATCACTCTTCGAGTAAAATGTTCATATATGTATATTACAAAACTTCAATAAATATTCAATATTCTTATTGCCGATTGTTATTTAAAACAGCACCTGTAGCCCCTTTTTAATTTTACTGAATACCCTCCACTAATAGATAATTACTACTTACAATTGTTTGATCCTTCAGAGGTAAACTCACAATAACTATCCCTTGTAATCCGATTAGAGCGAAATAAGGTCATGTTAAATTATCATGACGGCCACTATACATGGGTACATGTACCTACGTACCGGGTAACCAACCAAGAGTAGCCCTTAGCCATAACTCACGAACGATTTATAGCATAGCTTCGGGAAAAAATATCAATTACTACCCCAAGAAACATCTGGAATTTTCTGAAAATTCTGCATATTTCACACTGAAGACATTATTTGTATTTTGTCAAATAAGAGGCTGGGAGGAGGTGAAACTTTGTTTTGAAGAAACGCTTATAATTCCGGTTCTGTTGAACCGAATTTTGCAAACTTAGTCTCCTCGAAAAGCTTTAGTCCACCAATCAAATAAGTTTCGTGCATGCTAAAGGGCACTGTTTAATTTATTTCGGAAGTATTTTTATCGAAAATATTAAATGGAATCATGCATTTTTGACTACGGACTAAAAAAGTAGGCTAAATTACTAAGAAATCAGCGCAAACCAGCCATCGTTGTCTTTTACCTATTCAAAGATATGTTGAGAAACGTGTGAATGGTAAATTCTGCTTTCCCTAAACGGAATTTAGCAAATTTGGTCTTACTCGTATCCAGTAATTTTATTATCTCAAAAGTAATGTTATATACGTTAGTAGAAACAAAATTCTATAATGAAATTTACAAAAACGACCGAGGAATGTGTTTCTCTCTTTCAAATGCTTACCCACGTCAATCTGTATACCTACAGATTCGCGTAGTGAACGGTTCCCATTCGACTTCATATACACACACGTAGACATGCACTATGTATGTGATACAGAGTGGAGAGGTTGCCGTGCATGTCGTAGGAGGTAGTCATTCGAAAGAGAGAAACACATTCTTCGCTCGCTTTTGTAAAGTTTATTATAGAATATTGTTTCGTTTTGAATATAAGAATTTTATTTTAGTTATAGAATTTTTATAGGGTTTTGTTTCAGTTCAATGTTATTGCATAGACACATCATTTAGAAAACTAGATAATAAAGCTACATGTACTAATTCCTAAAAGCAAACATATACACTCTTACGTCACTCCAGCCGCACTAATGCGATTGAAAGTCGAAAACCCTTATGAATGTCTCCGCACTATGGTAACTTTGCTACACCTACAGATGATACGTATGTACATGTAAAATATGCGTGCGCTAGTGTGTGTAATATGCACGGTACAGATAAACCTATAAGTCCACCAATCTGTACAATTACAAATGTTAACGTGTATAGTTGTAGTTAGTTTTTCAATTTTTACTTGTATATTTACACATATTTTTCCATGTATTTTTATCATAGTGTATTATGGGCTCAAGTAAATTTAATTTTTTCTGAATATACAAGTGCTGATTACAATAATACGCTGTGCTTTATCAGTTATACAAGAACATGGTATCTTTTTATTATCTTGAAATTACACCCTCCATTTTAGGTCAACTTTGTGACATGTGCTATACCAATAATGAACCGTTATCGGAATATTTGAACATTTTGAGAAGTATATACAAATTATTATATTGTCACCGATAATGCAGTTACTTTTTTATGCATGGTGGGTGCTTAGTTGCGCTTATCTGGTTATCACTGCAATTCTCGCAGAATATTGTATTTAATATTTGTAACAACAGACAAATAGATTCCTCAAATACATCCCTGATGTTATGATATGTAATAATTTATACAAAGCGTTTAAAATATAGCGTTCAATATAAACAACTTTCTTCATTTACTACGTGTAAACAGAACACCCGCTATTTCCTAACACTATTCAATGTAACTTTTTAGCGCATTTTATTGGTATTAGCATTTTGTATGCCTAAGCCGAATTGATTTCAACATATTTCGGTATTTGTTGAAGAGTGGTTAAAGTTGGCATCTTCAAATTAAAAGAAGTGTTTTTATATCTTCTCTTCTTTACGAAAAGTTAGTCAGAGTCAAAGAATGGAGAAGCAAAATAGATGAAAACTTGTTGAAAGTATTGATTCAGTTGTGCATTCTACAATAAAAATTACTATTTAATACTATTAAAATTATAATATCAGTAAATCAATAAATAAAGCAATAATAATAATTACGAACGGTAAAAACAACACTAGTACCTACACGCAGAAATAAAAATTTAACAAGGTTTGCTTAACAGCATCTAAGTTGAGAATAATAACTAGGTATACATATACAGGTCCGCCAAAGAAACCAGACGATTTTTGGTATTCAACTATAAATTTATGTAATAAGATATTTATTTTAAAATACAGGTAATCGATAGTATAGGTATTACATACCATTTTATTTATGGAAAATAATATCGCTTAAATGATGTGCTTCACCGCGTACACACTGTTCCAAACAGTCTTGCAAATTGTTCATTACTCGCTCGAGCATAATCATAGGAATTGCACGAATGTCCTTGCGAATGTTTTCTTTTAATTCCTGAATTGTTTGCGGTCTATTTAAATACACTTTGCTCTTCAGATAACCCAATAGTCAATAACCACAAACGGTCAAGGAACATTCCCATTTCGCGAAATTACTGCTGCTGGAAACATTTCTTGAAGTCGAGCTATTGACACCCATGCTGTGTGAGTTGTTGCTCCACCTTGTTGAAACCATACAGTGTTTATATCAATGTTTTGTCGACGAAGCTCTGGTTCCAAAAAGTTGTTCAACATTTCCACATTTCGTTGGAAATTGACCGCGACAGCATTTCCAAGACCATCTTAAAAAACTATTGACCAATTATACCGGCTCGCGCCACTCCACACCATACAGTTACCTTGCGGCTATGCAGAGGTCGTTGGTGGAGTTGTCTGGGATTTTCTGAACACCAATAACGACAGTTTTGTTTATTTATACATCGAGATAACTCAAAATGCGCTTCATCGGACATAATTAAGTCATTCAAGACATTATCAGCAAAAGATTCAAGAAAAAGTCTCCAGCAGTCAGTTCTTGAACAATTGATAGCTTATATGGATGGAAGTTTATGTAAGTCCTTATGCAAAATACTCCGTACTGTTGTTTTGGAAAGTTTTAAAGAAGTTTCTTGTCGCTTAACTGAACAACCTTAACTTCGTCGGATGGCTGTTCTCACCCTCTCAACATTTTCTGGTGTTCGAACACTGCAACGCATCTCTGGTGGTTTAAGCTTTATTGCAGACGCATGTCGATGAAGATATTGAAACCATAATTTAGTTCTATTACGGCATGGAACACTACCATGACGTTCAATATTGAAATGCGTGCGAAATAAACGCTGTATCTTGACCACCGAATCACTATTTTTAAAATACGTTTCGATACCGAATGCGCGATGTTCACTACTCCACTCTTCCATGATTACTGAAATGGCAACTATTAACGATAGTTTCCTCCCACTAACCGCTATTTTACGTAATACAATGACTTCCTACTATACGTGTTAAAAACATCAGATTCATTTGGCGAACCCTGAAATAACTACTATCGTTCACCTCTAAAAATGTACCAAATCTTTTAAAATAAATTGCAGTTATTAGCTTGAAAAATGTGCTCTAGCTCTAATAAATTAGATGCAATCAACACTTATCTGATCATATTCTCATTTGTAGTGCCACCTCAAAAATATGCTATTTTTAATGTCGTCCCAAATACTGAAATCTACTGGTGCCAAATCGAGGGACCGAGGTGGTGCTCTATTCTGCTGATACCAAATTGATCGCTAAAGGCATCTCCAGAAATTTTCAACACCCGTTAAATATTCATCGTACATTTTGAATCCAAAAACTCTATTCACTTTGGTTGCACAAAAAAGCACTAAAAGCTATAACTTACGTGAAAGTAAATTTCTCTTGTTACGTGAGGATTTTTGTTAGCCTAATAATTGCTGTTAGGTAGATCAAAGAAGTATTTCGTATTAAATAAAATGATTCACAAATTTTAGCCCTACGAAAAAACTTATTATACAAATTGTAAATGGTGGATCAATTGATAACACTATGGTTTTCAGAGGCATTTATGTAAGCGGTGAATTAACTTGTAGATAAGGATAGTTTCTTCACACAAATAGATAGAATTGCTTTGCTACGTTGCTGTCAACTAAAGGTTTTTTAGTAATCTCTGCTTTGAGCATATCATGTGGAGCACAATTTATTAACAGTTTCACCACCTAGTTATGGATTATCTCAATATATTTTGGCCAGCACACGATATATTCGTTCAACAATTCGATAACATTAGAAAAAATCCGACGCTTACTATATTTTATAATAAAACGAATATCTAGCTGTTTTAAATAAAAAATGCAAAATAAATGCAGTCTAAACAAACAAGCTGTTAACGTAATGACACTATGACCTATCTTTCTTTTAATTTCAAAATATTAACGTTAGTCACTATTCAACAGATACCCAAATAACTTATAAAGGGTTAGATTTATGTGTAAGAAATATTAAATGTGCTAAAAAAGCTACATTGAATAGTATTATAGTACTATAATAAAGTTGTTCATTCTGAACGGCAAAGTTTTAACACCCTGTATAAATTATCATTAGTTAATTCATTATCGGTAGTAAGATCACAATTTTTTGTTTTATCAAAAATTAAAAAAGTCAATATATGTATTTCTAAAACAGTTCATTTTTGCTATAGCACGTGGTATACTAAGTTGAGCTAATATGGACTGTGGGATTTAAACATGAAATAAATACTACCATGCTCTATTTAAATAAGTGAGTCGGCAAGATGAAGAACTTGTACTCGTAAAATTTCAGATTTCAAATATCATTTCTAGTAGAGAAAGATAAATACTTACTAGGCAGTAGCACGTAACATATTTACAAAAATAGTGTCCAAATTAACAACTGTTATAGTTACCTATTCACTGCGTCATGTAAACACACAATTGTTCTTAAAGCAGTGCGTGTTTTCACTATTAAAATCTTCTTACGTTTACTTTTCAATCGTATGTCCTTTACTTCCAGTAGTCGTGCATTTAATATATTAAGTTGGGCACCACACAAACTTAATAAAGTCAGATACAACATGTCCAAACCAATCATGCAAAGAGCTGGATAGCCCCATAAAAAAGTATTAGTGTATTTGTATACACTATCGTATACGCCTGCATGAAATGGTGACGGAAGTATGAAGCTAATGTTCATAAAGATTGGCAAAAATGTTCCAATTACGAAGTATACCCCGACTATCATTACAAAGTATCCTAACAGCAACTTTGAAATCCTATATATATATCGTATATGTCGATTCAATGTATCGCTATGTGCATTGAACGTATATGAGTCTAATTCAACTAATATTTCCTGGAAATACTTTTGATCTATCAGAAAGGTAGTCCATTTAGCCGTGTATACCACATATTCAATCAACATACATATTATCCTATTTAAAAGCTTGTAATCATTTATTTTAATAGAATTCACTACGTTTTGACAAAGGGTCATTAATAGAGCCACGTTAATACTTATTCCTATGGAAAGCTTAATTTTTTCACATACTGTAGCTTTAGGAGTCATCCACAAGCCTACCATCGATAACATCCATTTGCAACTTTCTAAAGTTTCTGTGCATTTTATGCGAACCATTTTAAATCTACTCGTCACAAAACTAGTCGTCGCCACTCTTTTACTGAATGGCGAGTTATATGCAACGCCTTGTTTTTATATCAGTTCATCCCTAATCGATTCTAGATAATTTGCTGCAATTAGTTAGGTATGCATCAGGTTTATATTACTGCTTCACAGATGTAAAATAGTCTCATGGATAAAGTATTGTGGACATGCCGATGTAGCTACTTCAGCGATGTGTTAGAAATCAATCAAATATCAGACTGTTTCTAAACCGTCTTTTGTATTGAATTATGTAAAATAATTGGTAAAAATTTATAAACCTTTCGAGCTTGATAAAAATATTGGACATTTTTTAAAATTGGTATTTACTTTACGTCAATGTTGGTCGGACACAACTTTGCAAATAATAAATAAATAATAACAACTTGCTATAAATCAAGACTAGCCTTGTTTAGAGGCCTACTAGTTCATTTACTAGAAAAATAGGTACGTTTTTCATTTTTCTTTTGTGGAAATTGGAAATATATGGGTAGGAAGTACAAACAACTCCACAAGCGCACTTGCACTCCACAAGTATTTGCTAGATAAGAACAATCGAGTTACAGGGATGCATGAAGTTATTCACCCTTTTCTATTGCAATGAAAGTTCGAATGAAGTAACCATTGCAACATAATATAGAGACTGGAGCACCACAATCGCTTCGGTTGATATGCAAAAAACGGTAATACATATTTTAAATATTTTTGTTGGAGCATGTGTAAGTCCATTGGGAGCACGTTCTAAAATTATTTTGAAATATACAGAGAGTACGAAAAGAAAGTTACACGTCAAAGTTATGAAAATTTAAATGGAACACAATGTATATTATTACACATCTCGGTGACGCAGACTAAATAAAGGCAAGTTAGTTATATTCATGATACCTAGGTTCACCAGTTTCAGAGATATTTAACAATTTTTGAAAATGTAGATCAATATTTAGAATGAATACTTGTGCTCTACGTATTTAAATTATGCCTTTTAAGTTGTGTTGTTTCATTAGCAAAACCATGACATCTAATGCTAAAATAAAGATGCTTTCTAAAAATTATACAGTGTGATCAAAATCTTACCTCTAACTGTGACTATCATTAATGCTCAATAACTTGCTTATTTTAGATGGAACACTCTATATTTGACATCGTAATTCGACTTTGATTTTATTTCTCTTTTAAATGTTATTAAGGTCACCTATATCTACCTCTTGTAGTTTCTTTGTAAAAGTCCATTCAGTGTTTTAATCGGCGATTATGTACTAAAAATAGACGACATAATTTTGATTTTCAAAACACTAAAATTTTAAAAAAGGAAAATAATTATAAAAAAAGATTAATTTACGAAATGATATACATTAAAAAAGATGAAAACGCGGTAAATTTTAGAACGGATATTGATAATTTAAGCGTTATATATAACAATTTAATTCACGCCTGAATTTTATTAATTTTAAGCTCTTGACTAGGTTTTTTTGGCCATGTTTTTCCCTAGTCCTTGAACAGAATTGTTAGAGCTTGACAAAAAATAGATTGATATACGAATAATTCAAATCATTTCAATTTCTAATGTTGTATTAAATCACTATTCCTTCATTGTTACTTGTGAATATAATTAAAATTCGATATATCAATGAATTGTTTGTTTTTTAGATAATTTTGTTGATAGGCATGGCAATTTATATTTATATTATTAGTAATTTGACACATATTAAATGTCAATTTCTTCTACTGAAGAAGTTATTTAACGAAAACATATTATTATATGTTATGGAATAAATTGGTATTTAATTATTTATTGTTTTATTGACCTCTAAGTGGGAATAAATCAGGAATTAAAAGATAAGTACACAAAGGTCAAAAAATACATATATTAATTCTAAAAATTTAGTTAAATCAAGGTAGCTTTGACATAATAACAATAATTTCAGATATTAATTTCATCTAGTTTATTGTTAAAAAGTAGGCAGTAATGCATTGGACGTTGTTTCATATTTTGTTTACCAGAAAAAATTAATCAATACATGTCTTATTACATATAAATTTACACCACAAATTTAACATAAAAGGAAACAAAACGACTAATGATTCAAATATCACTCAAAGAGATGTCCATTAATTTCAATACATTAATAAATTCTTGGTTGAAATGTTTTCATATTGTCAGGCGCTGTTTGTGGTAAGTACATATATTGTATACAATATTTTTCAAATATCACCACAAAAAGAATCTGGACTCGTTAGCTCTGCCAGCCACCCTCCATGTCGGAATTTGAAAGATTCGAGTGAAGACTGTGATAATTATTATTATTATTAAAAAAAGTTATAAAATGTAATATTATTAACAAACAGCACCTACTTGTATTCCTACTAGTGACATCAGGGTCCTAGAAATTTCAAAATTTTCTAATCTTTCAATTTTTTTTTGTGTATACAAGTACTAGTTTGAAGTAGATTATGATACGATATCATATGATACGAAAATACACACAACCTATTGGCACGGGTATGATGACATAGTTTGCATAAAAATTCGTTAGATTTCATAGAATTCTTGTTGTCTCATTACTATGAACAATGTGAAATGCAATTTTAACAAAAGAAAGAAAAATTACTTTAAAGAATCCTAGAAATATATATCACGATATTTACTAAAAATTGTTAAAACAGTTTCTATAACTTGCGCATATACAAAGGGAGTACCCCTCAACATGAAATCCTGAAAGATCCGCTATACTACATTATACAGCGAGGTCCGAGTGTGGAGTAAAATTCATAAAATCAAACATATTTTTATTCGTATTTTTCGGCAATACTTATTGTATTTGCGAAGCTACAGACATTTTTAAATAATCACGTCTATTCTTTTTCTTCTTTTCTGACAATGTATTCCATTCGCTGTTAGATACCTGGTTTGTCCGAGTCGCGACAACAACTTATAGTTAGTTTATTACGATTTGTGAAATCATAATAAATATATACATATATATGTATATAGCGCGCTACGCTTGCTCGTGCTCCGCGCTCATGCTGGAAAATTGTCTTCCCGAACTTGATATGAAAATAACTGTTTCATTCCATTCTGGGATTGTATAAACTATTTTTGGATAGCATTCCTTATACTGACGTTCCCCCATTTTTCAGATATATTATACATAAAATAGAAAGATCTTATCCAAATTTTTGATGTTACTCATCAAAAAAAAACATTTAAATTGTCTTCTAAGTAAAATGCAGTTACAGCGCAAAAATTGGAGAATGGGTATTACTATAACATAATTTATGGATGCATATTTTATTTATTATTTATTGCAACTTCATAGTAGGTACAAGAAATAATAGCGAATGAAATGCGTACATTTTCAGAAGCAAAAATATTTTATATAATATACGAATGTGTGTCTGTACATAATATTTTAAATAAACTATTCTAAATTATTGTAGTTTTGCATGTTGAATAAATGTGTAGCGTCTCTATTTGTTTTTAATTATAGCAAAATAGGTATACGACGCCCTGAGTATCTGAAAAATAGAAATGGTAAGTAGCACATTCCAAATCGATAACGTGTAGTAGGCGTAAATATTACTATTACTTATAGAATGTGGTGAAAACGATGGGTTTCCAGATATTGTCTAATTCGGTATGGTCTTACGCAATAATCCGCAAAGCACTTGCGGATTTGCGAACCAACGCAAGGGTTTTGGTAAGATATAACAACTTTCGATAAACTGAATTTGGAAACTACAAAATATTTGAACTGTCCTTCGTATTATTATATGATGTAAATATATATCGAATAGGCAACAGGTTTATGAATTTATTGTATGCTATTCCATATGATCAAATATTTTTACCACCTAGAAGGCCACCAAGTTTTTCTTCTCCAAACTGAAGTTAGCGATATAAGTGTTAAAACATGTAGGTTAATCTGTGGCGTTTATGTTAGTAAGCGTGTAAGTGTAGGTAGTACAAGTAATCATCAATTTGTGATCTCTGGGGATTGTCTTATAACGTTGGCAGATTAGGTTGTGTCGTTTTAATAAATGATGGCTACATACAAACGTTTGAGTTGAAAAAATGAAAGGTGTAATAACGAAATACAATAAATGTACAAAATAAGCTCTTGCATTTTCTATACACTTTACGGTTCAGATTGCTCAAGACATTCCTTGAATTATGTGGTGTAATTCCTTTACCAACATTTCTGATAGCTTGTTGTTGTTGTTGCTTTCTTATGGGGTGTTGCATTATCTTTATGGAAATAACTCTAGCAGGATCCATTGTCATGTAATTGTTTTAAACATGTTTAAATTGGATGGTTACGATATCGTTCCGCATTTGTGGAAAAAGGATATTAAAAAGTGTTGAATCAATAATCGGTCTACTAAAAACAGCAATCCGCGAAACTTTCATGTTACTGGAAAATTTTAAAATTTTGCTCAAAATTGTGCTATGTTGTAAACATTATTAAGCAAATGGGTCGATAGCCGCAGTGATTAGGTGGCCGGCTATCGTTGTGGCGGACGATAGGATCCGGGTTTCAATTCTCTGAAGGGACGGTGACATTCTTTCAGATAGTCGAAATCGGGATCGACATACCATTCGCTCTTGGGAGCAAAATAATTAAGCGCGTGGCATTATAAAAGGCGATATGATGCTGGTACAAAGCCATTTGAACAAAATTTAAGCTTGCCGAGTCACCGAAATTAAGCACCTATCATACATAAAAAATTATCAATGAACCAACATAATGCACCTAATAAAAGTACATATTACTTTATTTGTTACAACCAACATAATATTTTGAAGAAATAAGTATATGGGCAGGTTGTGTGATTAACAGAAATTTGTATAAGTTTTTAAAATAATTTTTAAAATGTGATTGTATTTTCTAAATTACATCTAACAAGCAAAGGCACCCAAGTGGTCACCTCCGATTTTGATAAAATTTGGTAGGGACACAGAATACCGAAATATATTTCACCCGTACGAAACGACGAGAAGAGATATCGAGTTCGGGTAAAGACAAGATTGTTCCTTGTTAGCAACCCTACATTTCGGGTCGAAAAAGAACAGTGGAACAGGTGCGGGGTCGTTAGGGGGTTCGAAAAATGTGATTTTTCGAACAACCCCCGCTTTTGTATATTATGAATTTATTTTTTTCATTTTATTTGTAAACTACATGAAAACATAATAGTTAGGTGTTTTTGGATTTTTTCCTAAATGTCCGTTTTAAGAAAGATGTCGTCATTTTTATATACTCCTACCGTAGACTATTTATCTTTAGATTTTTAGAATAAAATTTATTGCCTCATTGTATTTAAGCTAGAAATTGTTTGTTATTTTGGAATAAAAAGTAATATGGTACCGTATGCCGTAAAATATCGATTTATTTTTTACCGTTTTATATAGGTACCTATGTCTTGATGACGTCTCTGGCAGGAGAAAAAATTTTTTGGCAATATACGCATGTGATTTAAATATACGTTTTTCTACGTATATAAGAGTGTGATCGTCTTGCTAGTTGCACAATATGTTATCATAAAGTGTCTTGTTCAGTTACTTACGGTTACAGTTAGTTAAGTACTTATTGTTATAGATAATTGTGACGTATATAGAATGGTATATTTTGCGTTAAATATACTGAACGTTTTGACAATATTAACAAGTTTAATAAATAATCATTACCAGGGTACACCAGCATCTACAAAAAATGGGGCTGAAGAAGCACCCGCCTAAACAGTGTTTGACATCATTGTTAGTGGCTGTAGCGACCCTGCTTACGACTCTGAACAAACTACCACCCAGGATGTTGATTCACAGTCCGACTTACCTGGGTCACAACTAGTGGATATTGAGGAAGACGACAAAGTAAAGTATGATATAGAAGAAGAGATATCCAGCTCTGAACTACCATAGCAACCTACTGATATAGATTTTCAGTATAAACAGAATGCTGTTAAATATTGGAAAAGTGGAAAGAAGGGTTTGAAAAATCATATTTTTCGAACACCCTAACGACCCCGCGCGTACGCCACTGTTCTTTCTCGACCCAAAATGTAGGGTTACTAACAAAGAACAATCCCGTCTTTACTCGAACTCGATATCTCTTGTCGTTTCCGATATATTGCCAAAAATGTATTTTTGGAGGTACATTCGAGCCCTCATTACACCCCCTAAAACTAAAAACGGGACGCTGAAAAAAATACGGGTCAAAAATATTTCGGTATTCTGTGTCCCTACCAAATTTTATCAAAATCGGAGGTGACTACTTGGGTGCCTTTACTTGTAAGTGCATCAATTATAATAGGTGTTATTCATGCGAAATTGTTCAGTTTATTCCAATTGCCTCTGATGATGAAACTAAATTTTACGAAAGCTTAGACAGTAACAAGGAATTTCAAATTTTTTTATTTGGCTGCTTTCCCAGTATTGTTTTACATCCGTAACCTACTACCTAGCTTTCTTTACTTATATGTACTGGTGGTGTATTAAGTAATATCTTTCTCTTTGAAGTGTTTATCAAACTTTTTTCCGCTAACGCCCACTCGGTCGTTTTCCAAGTGTCCCTAGAGATGTATAGTTGGGTATTAAGAATATCTTGACCGAACGAAAACGACCGAATCGGCGTGAGCGGCAGAAATTTGATATGCTCTTTAAAAGAGAAGACATTACTTAATAGACAAACTCTACATACTTTAGTATAGTACATATACGACATATATCTTCACTTTTTTATTTGTGTTAGGTGTTATTTGCAGTAGAATTGGTTTTATTTGTTGGAGAGACGGCTAAAAGTTAAAGTACCATTTCTAAAGTTAATGTTAAAATATTGAGAGTATCATCGGACGTAAAGTTATTGCCGTCATTTTAATGTTTCTACTTACGTATACTAAGACGTTTAGATTCAGTGGCGCAATCGTACCAATTGTAAAGTGTATTGGTTTACTCATTCTAATTATATTTATGAGCATAGCTCTTTTGAATCTTTGATCTCCAAGTACCCAACCACTCTCGTATATACTTTCCGGCATATGTGAAAGCTAAAAACGAGAAGGATTGTAATATTTATTTAAGTAGGTATTTATAAAATACTACAAAAGCTGATAATTAGCGAGTTTTAGAGGAAATTAAAATGGTGTAGATGTTTTTATACAAAGTCCCACCGCATGTTTGACACATTTTACTTATGGTGTTGTTGTAACTTTTATGCTATTAGTATTTACGTGAACTATAACAGAGTGCCGTGAAAAATCTAATTCGATAATTACAATGTATTAAATTCTGTTGAAATATAACAGTAACTATCAGTTTTATTTTTTAGTTCATTTTACTATAATCAGTCATGAGTTAAGGTTATCTTCGATCATTTAACATAGAGACTAATTTGTGTGTTCCATTAGGGTGTTAGAACAATTGCGTATGGCTGTACTTCTAGCTCTACTAGGAACCGAAAATTTAGCATAAACAAAGGAATGTAATTTTAAAAATAAAATGAGGAGAGAATGGCTAGTTAACATTCATGTGCGTGATATTCCAACAGCATTTTATGCACAATATTGTTTTCTTTTCACTGGGTGTTACTGCAACCTGTAATGGCAGTCATTTTTTTAGTAAACACATGTGACACACTGTGTATTACACTTAAGGGTGAAACTTTATAATAATGGAGTTAAATAAGTAGTGCCGTAGTATAACAACGAATTTTTAGAACACTACATTAACATCCACGTAACGTATGTTCCAACAGAATTCATTGAGAAAGTAGATTTATAGTCCAACAATGAAGTATGTTGGATAATATAGAAGAGGGGAATAGCACTTATTACAGTAGTATCAGTATAAGGGTGGGTTTATCAATGTGAGAATAAATGTTGCTAACTGGCAGATAAAATTTAGGAACTACAATGCTTTATCTTGCAGATAACTTGTATTTGACACTCAATAAACGATTTATTGTAATTATCTTACGAATAAAATTTTATCTGCAAGTTAGTTTATTTATCCTCACGTTGATAAACCCACCCTCAGTATTAGATTTATAAACTTGCAGATAATAGTAACAAATTAACTACTATGTGTAACTGATAAGGGCAAGATAAAGGATGTATGTTACGTTTCAATGCCGGATATTTCAATTTTAGAGCAATAAAGAAACAATTAACTATTAAACAACGTCAAAGCACGTATAAAATACGCAGTAGACCATGTTGACGTGGTTTCAACGGGAACAAGGGGAAGTTCAGTATCCCAGAATAAATTAATATAAAAGTGGAATTATATAAGGAATAAAAAGTAAAACACTTTTGATTAACTTACAGATATAGTAACTTCATTTGCAAACCAGCAATACATAGAAAGCTGGGTAACTAAAGTCAAATAAAACTGTAGTTGAAAAATGAAAGTTCCGCCAAATACAGGTACCTGAAAAATAAATAGTGACATTAGTGCATGGAATTTATCACTCTATAATATGTAGGGCAGCATATAAAACAACAACCACATGCACCAATCATTTGTGCTTCATTTATTTGCATTTTACTTGCATCAATGATAATAGCATTAAAATTTCTTTAATCGAGACCATGAAATGGCAAGTTTTTTTAATTTTATTATAATATTTTATTTCTACTTGCACTACTACTACTACATTACAAATTTTATATACAGTCTTCTATTACAGTATGTACTTGATATAGAACAAGTTACATACGAAGGGTGTATTGTTGTAAAATCCAGCCAACCTATTTTTGTTTATTTTACAATATGTTACAGAAAATATGTAAACAAACCAAATTATACAATAGACGTAAAAACTTTTACTCCCAAGCAAAGGCTTAAGTGTAAATACAAAGTTTGTATTTACACAGTCTGTCACGTCTGATTAGAGCAGGCATTTTGTAAATCACTCGCGAACTTTAGATCAAAATTTAGTGTATTACATCTGATCTCTCGTTTTCGTGAGACTAATACTCACATGCGCTGCGCTATTTTGGTCTTGTGTCAAAATCGCATCTAAAGGATCTCGAAGCCCAACAAAACAGGATATTAGCGCATGATTAGTAGCTCGAAAAAAATGCGGGTTGCACCGAAGCTGTCGCAATAGTAACAATTATAGATTAAAGCAACATGTTTTCGCTCAATTTTTGGAGTTTTTCTTCAGCTTTTGAATAATTGCGACCGTTAAATTCTTTGGTTATAAAGAATGTATGTATATCTAGCAGGTAATACTACATAGTGCAATAACATTTAACACTTGCAGTTTGTATGAAGTTGTTTCTTGGAATCATCATTTTGATCAAAACTGTGATGGTTGTGAAACTAGATTACAAAAGTCGTAGCTGTACTGTCTGATACCAGCTTTATGACATTGTTCATCTATAATATTTAGTTGATCTTCCCATTTTTTTACTTATTAAAATGTTCAAATGACATTTATTTAAGTATTATAAGTTGCTAGTTGAATGGATTGATAAAATTCTTCGGAAAATAAAACCCCACCCCCATTAAATTTGCTTAAAAGTGCAGTAGGAGTTATTGAGTCATCCGATTATTCAGTATTTTTGTTTATTAAGATTGTAAAAGTGATTTATATTCATCTAGATTAACACTTACTGATGCTGCTACGTACAGACATGTTATTAGGATAAATAGTGAAGACAAAACTTGCAACAAGATAATATACTGAAAGACATTGCAGGTCCGCTGGCAAGTTCTAAAAATATGAACATATCAATTGCATATCACTAAAGCATACGATTTAATCATACCGGATAAGATCTTGCAATTCCGATGTAATTCGATACATTTTAAAATTCATTTCACAGGTTATATTATTAGATTCGAATGCAATATTTCTGAATTTCAGTTGCAATATATGCACTTTACAATCTATTTCAACTAAAATTGCTATAAACAACGAATCGTGGGCTAAAATGCAATTATATGTAAAAAAATAGTATTTTTGTAGAATATTAATAATACCAACAATTTGCCAGCCATATAAAGTTAAGCATATGCATTGAAAAGCACATAGGATCCATCGAGAGTATGTTATAGCATTAATGGGTATTGGAATATAAATTACAATTGGTTGAACAGTTGTACAAAATTCTTGCCAATTACCGTCGCTTTTACAGATTGCTAGGTGAATTAGAGATATTAAACATAATATTCCAGCTGTACCATTCCCCATTTGGAAAAAGAACATGCATACTCTGTATATCTTTCCATTAAACTTTTCTTGCAAGTTTTTATATAGCGTAGGGTTTTCATGGTAAACTAACTCATCGAATATTGCAGATATTTCAGTTCTATTAAGGTACAAATTTAAAATCTTCGCTGTAGTAACGGTATGTATAATCACTAAACCCAACTGTTCCATTGTTGATTTGAAATTTTGATAGGATGTAATCAATTTTAGAAACTCCGCAGGCAAAAATATAAGCTGGCACATTAATATAACACATACTGTATGCGTTATATTCTTCCATTTATTATTACCTTGGTTTAAAATACACCATATTCCGCTCACTTTTAAAAGCCATCTGTTGATGTCTAACATCTTCGTGATATAAGTCAGTAAACAGAAATGATTGAGATTTGGTGACCCATATATTATGTACCTAATATGAAAATTAGTTTTCCATTCAAGCCTATAATGTGTACTAGAATATTAAATCTTTAGTCGTAAGAAAGGGATACCTTTTAATAAATTATGAATAAGAGCTCTATTATCTACTCGTTTGAAGCAAATATGTGTGGATGTATGTATGTATGTAGTGGAATGCACAATTAAAATTAAAATGAACATTTCATGAATGTAATGGAAACTTTATTTTACCTTTATCTTCTTTACAAATAACGGCATTATTCTAATGAACTATTCGAAGAAATAATAAGAATGTACAGTATAAAATTATAGCTCTATACATACATGCTAAATGAAAACGTCAACAAAATAATTTATAGTGTTGCGCTAAAATGATTTGAAGCAAGTGTCATAGAGATAATTAGACACATATCAAAACTAAAATCGAGTTAAAAAATAAAACAGACCAAATGACACGACGTGTCACACCTTTCTACTCAAACTTAATTACAGATAATTTTTTAAAGATGTAGATAACGTATCATTAGTTGCATAGTAAAAAATAGAAATAATCGACTAAGGAAAAATTAAAGTATTTCTATCTCTATCTCCGTCAGAATATACAAGTGTTTTACAGAATATAAAACTGCTTTCCATAGTGTGTGAACTTAAATCTTGATACATTGCATTTAACATACCCAGACATCGCTCGTGTTTCTAAACGTCCAAAACTGTTTTAATATTGTCTAAGATGCATGTTTATGTCACTACATGATGATATAAATTAACGTTTCTGAACTAATGAATGTATAATTTCACAAATACATTGAGAGAAAAAGCAGGTTAACTAACACATATTCCACTCAGATCCCCTATTAGCAATGCGTGCCAGCTGACTCACGAACCTACAAGAAATGTTAATTTATTGAACCTGATTCAAATGTAAAAATGCATTGCTGAAATACTACACTAAATTTGCCTTTAATTGTTTGTAGAGTAGATACAATGCACAATTGTACACAAATAGAATAAAACTACAAGAAAAAATGCATTTAACGATAATTTATTCACAAAATAGTAGAATATTATTAATATCTAGCGCTTCCTCCACCTGCTTTTATAGCAGTACGGACTCTCTTTGGCATACTTGCTACAAGATGATAACATTCGTCTACAGATATTTGCTCCCATTCTTCAAATATTTTTTGTCGCAAAGTAAGAAAAGCACCTCATAAAAATCCCATTAAATATGCAAACTAAGCATAAATTCGGTTGTCAGTTTCTTGGAAATATAATAATACTTATAATACTGGGGTTTTATGAGGGTGTCTAATACAATTGGCCAAGGCTGTATATAATTGCAGGTTACTAGCAGTACCTAGCATAATTCTTGTTATCGGACATAGTATGATGTAAAATATCTATAGAATTAATTTCGTTCCAACTTAATTGTTTAATTTCTCTATGCGTATTTTTATATGTACGAGCATAAAGCAAAGTGTATCGTATTCTATTAAAAGAGCAAAGACATGCTTGCCTTTCAAAATAGAAGATATCGTTCTAACTTTTCATACAAATAATGTTTTTGAATTAGTTACAACCGCAAAAATGCTAAATGCATCGTATAACAGGTATTTACTCTTGGAATTAGTATGGACGATTGGGATGATGAGATCAAACGTTTGACGTTCAGACTAACGAATAACGAATGTGATTAATAATAATCTAGACAAGGGGAATTGAAACAGATCCTTTTTGTTTAACAAGGTAAAATTTTGGTACAAATTCCAAAGTTTTTTTAAAATTGATGTACCATAATCAACTGTACCTATGGAATGAATAATTTGTGTATGACATATATTTGTAGAATTTTATAAAGATTCTACTTAAGTAAATATCAAATGAATCAAGATAAATTCATTTGACAATTTATTGATTTAAAGCTTTCTGTTGTTTTCAGTGTACTACATTAAAAAGCTTTTATGTATTACATTAATATATTAGGGTTAAAAACAGATAACGATTCTAATAGTTCTCATAGAAATTTTTGTGTTTATTGGCTACCATACTCTGGAAAATAATATTGGAAGGCATACAGATCCTTTCTCCAGACTTGACGGAAGACATTATGGCAATTTTCGGTAAAGTCTCTCTTTTGCAGTGCATGTTTTGTGGGTTGCATCAATATTTTTTCAAGTTTTTAAGATGATTCCATATTGTAGGATATGAAGTAGATGTCACTTGAGTATATATCGTATCTATATTATTATCGCCCTAAGGATTGTAGTAATTGTTTTCTTTATTTAGTGTTTACAATACTTTGGAAGCTTAAAATATCTTATGAAAGATTTCTTGATTTTTCCTCGTTAAAACTTCTTCGTTCAACATTTTGTCTAAATAGCTAATTGCTTGGATTAGATCAACGTTCCCATTTAATTATTTTATAGATTGGTAATACATTGTAATATATTTTCTGAATGAGACGTTGTATAAGATTGCTTGCCAACACTTTTGAGAATTTTCTCATTTTTATGACGCCGGAGGAGGATGTAAATGATGATGTTTAATAACTTTGATTTATTTAGTTTTTATCACACTAGGTATGTGCTCATTCTTCTTAGTTCTATTAAAATCTGAAAAGCTGAAAAAAGATTGTGTAATTATTTGGATTGTTTACAACGTGCGTTAAGTTACCTACTGGAATGTAATCACTAGGGTTGCTCTTTACCAAGAGGTTGGATAACAATGTTTTATTTTTAAACAGCTGATGCCAATAATCTGGTAACAGCTTTAACCAGCATCCATCCTTTTGAGAAAACTGACAGCTATACATCTCAGCAAGACCTGCTTTGCGGTAGCTAACAAACGATAGTTGATGAGTCTTGGAATATTTGAGTATTTTTTGTTCCGAGTATTTTGATTCTGTAATAATTCGGTTATACACACGTTGGATTGGACTAAAGTGTCGCAATACTAGTCGGCACTTAAAGGCCATTTAGATTATTAGAATACGCCCTAATGCTGTGTACTTCCTATTTCAAAGGGGAGAATTAAACGAGATTTGTATGAGTGAAAACTTTTTAGTTGATAGCATATCACACATACTTAAAACAGTGAACGTTGTTAACAGGAAAATTAAAACACAGCGATATGTTATAACACAAGATTACATTATAGTTATTAAGGTGCATGAGAATATTTATTAATCATTCCTAAACCTACCAAACTTGGCCTATAAATCATTTTCGAGAAATCCTTCTTATGTTTTTATATCTCTCTCTACCGAGGCTTAAACTTGACTGAATTATTTGATATTATGTGAGTCCAGGTAGTTTCAAAATTGAAAAATGTAAGGAATAAAATTCTAATACAATTAACGTTCAATATGACATGACATATCACCTCAAACGGTTAGTAGCCAGTAGTTCTTGAAACGTATACATCGGCCAATCTAAGGCCCGGTTTTTCAATCGGTGGTTAATTATTTCTGTTAACTGGCTGGTAGTTAAGCTTAACTTCAAGCTAAAGTCATAGTTAGCAATTACAATGTTTTTTCTACCTGCATATAAACTGAGAGTTATGAAACTAATAATTAACTGATTTTACGATTAGGTTGGTAATACTGAAGTAACAGTAATTTATATGTATAGGTTGTTTTGACAGCCATTTGACAGCTACAAACAGGAAAAATTGTAGTTGTAGCGTGGTAGGTAAATTATAATTAGGAGTGTCGTTAGGAGAGAAGATATAAATTCACATCGTGGTTTGTATTATCCAGGTAAGTATGTACCATCTTTGGCAATTTAAATGCGATTTTTTTATCGGGGAATGTTGATTTTGTAAATAAAGGCTTTGTTTCTAAAGTGAATTTAATTACTCTAAAGAAGTTCATCAAAGCAGTACTCTCTTTTAGAGAAATTAAATTTGCTTCAAAGTATAGCCTTTATTTAGTAAATGGAAATTCCTCGCTGAAAAATTCGCATTTAATTTGCGAAAGATGGTACCGTGGACAGCTTCTAAATCGACACGACCGCAAGCTAACGCCGACCTTATCCAGGAATAATAATATCTACTATAAAACCTAACTGAAGGTCACACAACGTAACCTCCCCTACATTGCTATTAAGGTTTAGGAAATTTCGAAACGGTGTCGATTAAGCTGCTGTCCACTGTACATTTTTCATTGTATAGAATTTGCATGCTTCTCTAACCAATATCATTATGTCTACCCATAAATCATCTTTACATGCTACCATTGTTACTGCCGCATAAAAAATGGATATTAATTAAAAAACTGCTAATTTTAGTTCAGCTGACAGGACACTGTTATTAAAACTAGCGAACAAGTGTAGATGAATAATAGAATATAAAAAAACAGACGCTACCACATGGATAGATAAAGAAGATTGCTGGAAAACTATAGAAAATAAGCTTAATGCATGTACAACTGGACCAGTAATGTTTGATGTATGTATATTATGAATAAGCGTTTACATGAATGTATTTTATTGCAGCCCCGTGTGTATAAGCAACTGAAAAATAAATACGAAGCTATTAAAAAAGAAATAAAAAACAACATAGTACACATATGCAGTATATAAGAGGAACAGGAGACGGACAATATGTGCCATCCCCAAATATACAAACTGAAGAAGAGAAAACATTATCTGAGACAATTGCTTTAAGTGTTAAAGGACTAACTAATGTGTCTGATAACGATGGGCTAGCAGGTCAGTTATAACCCAAAGTTGACAACAAAATACATCTACATTAATATTTTTGCAGGTATATCAGGAACTGCTACATGTGTTGAAAATAATAATGAAATGGAAACTGTGTGTGAGGATGATATCATATGGAATCAGCAACATGCAAAATACAGCTATGTGCATATGTATTTAGCACCTTCTTAAAAACGCAGTATTATCCAAACTATTCGAATTCCAAGAAAACCGCTTTAACAGATGTTTATATTCGCATTTATAGTAAGATAGAAAAGACGATTACAAAGAACTTTTATATGCATTACTGCTTTAATGCAAATTTGTGTATTAACATATCAGTGTTCTTGGAGATCGGTCGTGTGTTACTCACATAGAAATTAAGCTAAGTGTGTAAGACTAGAAAGTGATTTCTTTAATTGTTATTTGTGCATAATAATGCCAAAAACGCGAGAATTAAGTATTATAGAAAGAAGTCAAATCGTACTTTTAAGTAAGGAAGGGTATTCCCAAGTCGCAATCGCAAAAAGAATTAAGTGCACACGAGGGGCTGTTCAGTATACGTTAAAACGTTATAATGATACAGGGACTTACGAAAATAAACCCAAAACAGGACGAAAACGACACACGAGCGCGAGAGAAGATCGTGCTTTAGAAAGAATGGCCCTGAAGGATCGTCGAAAATCATCTAAAGATTTAAGTAGCGAGTTATGGATGCACCATGGAGTCAGAATTTCTGCAAGTACTGTTAGACGACGCTTAAAGGCAGCTTCCTTACCTGCCCGCGTTGCTCGGCGAAAACCATATCTGACAGAGACCCACAAAAAAAAACGTCTCGCGTGGGCTAAAAAATATGCTAATTGGAGTAATGGAGTAAGTTTCATAATCCTATGAGGTTACTCAGTCTTAATTAGAAGAATAATTTACACAACTTAGTTTCCTTAGAGATCAGAAAATTCAGTTAGTAGTTTTTTATTGTCCTTCGTTCAGCTTTTCGGGCGTCCTGGACCCCACTTCGTGCGGCGCAGACCTGGCGAAGAATTTCGCCCATATTGTTTAGTCCCCACTGTAAAGCATGGGGGTGGCAGCATCATGGTGTGGGGTTGCATGTCAGCATCAGGCGTCGGCGAAGTGGTTATGTGTGAGGGACGCATGACCAGTGGCCGGTATGTCTCGATGCTGCAAGAGGTATTAGAGCCCTCTATCCTTAAACTTATCGAGGATGATGACGGGGACTGGTACTATCAGCAGGATAACGCACCTTGCCATAGTGCACAAGGAACCAAGCGCTGGTTTAGAGAAAATGGCGTTCGTCTACTAGACTGGCCGGCACAGTCCCCAGACTTGTCGCCAATCGAAAATTTGTGGTACATCATGAAACGGAATATTGCTCGTTACCACACCGCTTCGAAACATCAGCTACGAGAAAAAATTCTAGAAGAATGGAACTCTATCACATCAGAATTATGTTACAATTTGGTGGCAACAATGCCAAAACGGGTACGCGCTGTGATTAAAGCACGTGGTGGCTCCATTAAATACTAAATTTAATAGTAAACAATTGTATTTCATAATATATATACTGTTTTATTTCAGTCGCCAACTTTCTGTAGTTTTATGTAAAATTAGAGGGTGCTAAATACATATGCACATAGCTGTATTATATATTATATATTATAACGGAAATTCATCCATTAGTACGTCCGGACCATAGTTATAGTCATAAAGAACCAGAATCCCCAAGTAGTAAACAGTTTAAAACAACTTCTATATTAAATCTGAAATCATTTATAGTTTTAGAATTATTGGAATTTAGGCAAAGACCAGTGGTTTTACGCAGTACAGAAAAGGAAAATGATCCCCCTATATACGTAAAAAACCGGAATCTCAAAGTAAGAAACAAGGCAATACATGATCTCTAAGATATCTGAAATTATTTATCATTTTAGAATTATTGCAATCTAGGCGGATGCCGGTATTTGCAAAGAGGCGTAATTCATCTGTAGCCGAAAAATTCGAGCAGCTAGCACAAAAAAATTCTACTAACTGAATTACAAACAGTTATTGCTAAAGAACAACAAAAACAAAATCAAGAAGTCCATGACAAAAATATTTAACTGTTGGACCTGAAGATAGAAGAGCAACAGCTAAGAAATGAAAGTTTCCAACAAAATCTACTGTGAATAGCGTATCTTAATTTTTATTTGGACTTGGAAATAAAATTCATTTTGTAACAAATAATAAATATATCACACTTTATAATACAAATAAAATAATATTAATCTGCATTCCTTAACAAATTTGTAAAATAATTATTAAGGAGTATGTCCCTTGCATTATTTAAATTGATATTTTCAGGCTTTTCAACATCAATTTCCCCATCAAAGTTTATGTCATGTGAAAGTATATCAGCTTCGGCAGGTGGCATGTCCTCATTTTGCTCTATAGCAATATTATGCAGCACTGCACAGGCTACTACCACCGTTAAGGATGTTTCTAATTTTAGTCTTAGACCTAATGCTAAATCTGGAAACCGTTTCCGTATGTTCTACAGGATTTCTGGTACGGGTTACTATAACAAGCTAAAAAGGAAATACCAAGCAATTCAAAACAAAGAACACTTCTTATTCATACCGGCTTCATTATACCTACAAATTTTCCGCTTCAGTATTTATTATACGTAGAGGTGTTATAACATGCCTCGAGTTTCGATAACCACTATTAGCAACTAAAATACTATTTCGAAACCCATGATTTTCTAGCCGTTGTTTAATACTTGAGTTATATATTATCTGATCATGCGTCGATCCTGGCCATCGTGCTACAATATCCACGATTTTCATTTTAACCAATGATATTGTTTGGACATTGACTGAAAAGAAACCTTTCCTCTTTCGGAAAGTTTCAGCTTGTTGTCCACCTTTAATTTTTTTTTAATGTGTGGTGGGTGCTTAGTTGCGGTGACTCCGTAAGCTGTAATACTTATCTGGTTATCACTGCAACTCTTGCGGTGTAGTTTAGTGTGTGTAAGTTGTGTTTAAATGGCTTTGTGACAGCATCATTTCGCCTTTTATGATGCCGCGCTGTTAATCACATTCCTCTCAACAGCGAATGGCAAGTCGATCCGGGATTAAATTCTCTGAAAAAATGTCACCGTCCCTCCAGAGAATTGAACCCCGGCACCTATCGTCCTCTCACAACAATAGTCAGCCGCCTAACCACTGCGGCCATCGACCCGTGAATATTAAAATAAAAACAAAATCTAATATGTGAATTTTTTCTTACCTATTCCTAAGATCTGTATGTGTGTACAGTCTATAGAGCCGATTACTTAGGAATTCTTGCTTTTATATAGAATTCCATGTGGCATTGTGCTATTTCTTCCTCTGTATTAGGCATTTTTATATAAGTAGGTGCTAGGGAGAAAATAAATCACCAAGAGTTAATACAAAATTACCTGAAGCATAATATCTTAAAGTAAGCAATAACTGATTTATTGGTGATATCGAATGATTTCTAAAAGAAAAGTAGGTATTTTAAATTAGATGTAGACAGTTTATCCACAATGGCTTTTATATGTACCTGTCAGTATTTGTTTCAATTTGTTCCTCTATTTGTTCCAATATACATATATAGAACAGTTTTTTATACAGTGTGTCCGTAAAGTATGGAATAAATTCATTTTTTGCGAAACAAACAATTTTAACGAAATTTTCCGAAACAGGTCGATTTTTTATTTTAATTTGCTTTAATTTACCGTTATAATTAAATACATATATAAAGTGAACCATATGTAAGATATGACGTCATCGACAATTTTTTTATATGGAACACCCTGTATATTGTTCGAGTTTTAGAATATACGGACTACCCTGAATCCAAAAAGGTATCATACATGTCGTTTAGCTTTATAATAGCGCTATTGAAATCAGAGAAACATCTATTTACAGTTTCAATAGACTAGTTCTTTGTTGTCACATTTTGACATTCCTTTTGCACTTAACCGTTTAATGTTGTGTGCAGTTATTTATAAAACAAGTAGGCGATTAGTTTTTGTGAAATGTCACTATTTTTACTAATATAACAGTTAAATAGTACAAGAATTGTAGTAATTCGTGAATGTTGTATTATTGCTTGGAATTAATTTAAAGTGAAACTGAAATTAAGTGTACAGCAAAAAAATGAAACAGATCGCGAACTTAGATGGAAGTGCGTGATTTATTTAACGATAAATATCTAGAAAGACCTATAACGCAATCAACAGTAAGTATGGTTGAAAAGAAATTTCGGGAAACTGGTACGGTTGAAAGTGCATGCAAATCAGGTCGCCCCTCTGTAAATTTTGATAGAAAATTAGACGTTCTACTTCCCGTTGAAGAAGATCCGCTTCTGTTCGTAAAATTAGTCGTGATCTTGATATTTGCAAAGGAATGGTACACAAATTATTCAAACTGGAAAAATGGCATTCCTTTAAAATAAAACTTGTACACGAATTAAACGATGATGATCCAGATAGAAGAATAGAATTTTGTGAAGCAATGATGGATAACTACCACCGAGACCCTTTCTTGGTATCAAACATTATTTTCTCTGATGAAGCCACTTTCACATTAAATGGCGAGGTCAATCGTCAGAATTGTAGGTACTGGACAAAAGAAAATCCCAAATGGATGCGTGAGCATCATACTCAATACCCGCAAAAGATAAATGTATGGGCTGGTAGTGTAAGAAATAGCATCATTGGACCCTACTCTTTCGAAGGTAATTCAGACGCGGCAACATTAAGTTTTTAAGGAGCTTTCTTGTACCTACTTTAATTAATTTATTCACCACTAGAATTAATCCTGGAAGTTTGGTGCGCCTCCACATTATGCTGCAGATGTTCGAAGATATCTACACGAAATTTTTCTGAACAGGTAGATTGGTAGACGTGGACATATTGAATGGCCAGCGAGGTCGCCAGACCTTAATCGTTTGGATTCTTTTATGTGGGGCCATCTGAAGAATGTTGTTTATAAAACGAAACCAGCACATATTGAAGAATTACAAGAGCGAATTCGAACAGAAATAAAGAATATTTCTCAGGAAACCATAAACAAGGTTCAACAAGAATTTATTCATCGTTTAGGTTACTGTCAAATACAGCAAGGGCTACAGATCGAACATTTAACATAAAGTCGTGTATCTGTTATTATTAGCTATCAATAAAATTGATAAATAAGATTAGTCGCCTACTTTTTTGCAATTGATAAGAAATAGTTGTTGGCACGTATATTTCAAATTCTGTCCGCTAAACCCCTACCTTTTTGCTTTAGAAACTATCGAATTTATTCCATACTTTATTTGACATTAGTAAAAATTGTGACATTTCACACAAACTAATCGCCTACTTGTTTTATAAATAAATGCACACAACATTAAACGGTTAAGTGCAAAAGGAATGTCAAAATGTGACAACAAAGAAATAGTCTATTGAAACTGTAAATAGATGTTTCTCTGATTTCAATAGCGCTATTATAAAGCTAAACGACATGTATGATACCTTTTTGGATTCAGGGTGGTCCGTATATTCTAAAACTCGAACAATATACAGGGTGTTCCATTAAAAAAAATTGTCGATGACGTCATTTCTCACATATGGTTTACTCTATATATTCAATCATAACGCTAAATTAAAGCAAATTAAAATCAAAAAACGACGTGTTTCGGGAAATTTCGTTAAAATTGTTTGTTTCGCAAAAAATGAATTTATTCCATACTTTACGGACACACCGTATAATCTAAAGCGGGTAAAAAACTCTTTGTCATACAATTCATCAAATGCATGCCTTCTATCCCTTACAATATATAAGGTTTGCGATGATCTATGTACTCTATGGCGTAGATTCTAGTAAATATTCATCGTCGTCACTTACAAAATCATACACTTCCATTGTGGTATGATATTTCAAATGTTATGCAAGTTAAACTGTATTTATTACACGAAGTAATTACTCATAATACTAATAATGAATACCAAGTTTCAAAATCACGAAACTTCTTTGTTTATACGCATGCGCTAAAGAACTAACTAACTTAATTTATATCTGAAAGCTACATGTTGCAGTTATCTTAGCTAATACTTTGACCTGCAGTTGGTTTAAACTGTGAGATCGATAAACACTCTAGCCAGCAGTTTGGGTTTGCCTGTCAGTTAAAGTTTGTTAACCGGTGATTGAAAAACCGGGCCTAAAGATTACTTTCAAGCTGAGTAAAATAGCTCATATACAATAAGTAGTATCCAACAGAAACCTCTCATTGAATTGTAACTATTAGTTAACGCAGCTCTGACTGAAAAGCGTGCTTAGTGGAAATGCACCACTGCTGTGAATTTTCAATGTCTTTGGGTATAACGAGAACAGAATTGATGCTACAACAATAAAATATGACAGTATAATGCAAATTGCAATAAAGTACAAATTATAACAAAACACTATTATACTATATTATATTATATTATAACAACACTATATTATTATATAGTCACCAAAAATATATTCTAAATAAGCTTTTCATTTCTTGATATCTGTGACTATTTCACATACCAATAATTCTCTTGCAGTGGATTGGTTTATTGGCCATCCGTGGGATATCTATCCATACCGGGCCTTTATTAATGCAAAAACTGAATAAGCCCATCTAACTATCTGAAATATGTGAAAAAGTGTCATGCGAAACCATACAACCAGCATGTTTCCGGTTGCTCTGATTTAAATACCTTCGTATTTTAGGAATTGAAACAAGGGCAACATACTTATTTGTATGACAGTATTTGTTTTGTGTATCCGTACATTAAATATTTTTACTTACTACACCAAGAGAATCCAAAGATATAAATACAAACTTATACAATTTAACGATCAGCGGCCGCTTAGCTCTTTCCATTAACAAGAGAAGTGTTCTTCTACTATTTATGTCCAACTGATACCATCTTGATGAACAAGATGATTCTATAATTTTATCGCTCTAGAAGAAGTTGAAAGCATAATATTTCTAACAATGCAACTTAATTTATTATATGGTATCATACCTTATAAATGACTTCGTTTCCCAAGATATGGTATGTAGCCATTTGAGCAAAGGCAACACCACTGTAGCCGCACATACTTAGAACATTCATAGGTCCTGGCTCTCTCTTAAAGAAAAAATTGCAAACCTTTGCTAAAAATTGTGATTTGTCTTACCAGTATTGTTAATTGTACAACAGTGTTACATAACATGAAACATCCGCATGCGTATTGTACAAACAATGGAAACGAAAGCAGGGCACTTAACTTGTCCACAAATCTACAAAAAATTGTATATGTATATACCTATAGTGTGTCTCCTGATCGACATGAAGCAAAGTAGCTGACAAATTCCTCTGCTTGAATAGAAACTACGTTTTACTGTAATTTTTATTTATGAAATAAAGAATCAAGTATGGCATTGGAAATTTTCAAAAAATGAATTTTTTGACTAGTGAAATGTATGTTTTGCGGGAGATACGACAAAATGATATTACGAAAAGTTGTTCAAAAGCAAGCTGTATTTTGCTGTATCAAATAACTAATAATACTGAGACCGCTAAGCATATATACTTTGCAATGGCGAAGCACTGGTCTGTCCTAGCTTCGCTTTATATCAATACTTCATTGGTCGCTCAGTTTTGTGGTATATGAATAACAAATTTCGAAGATATGAAACATTTTAAAATGCACGTGCATTTCTAATAGTGACCAAAGCTATGACAAAGATAAAAGTAATATGCAAGTATAACAATTAGCATTAATCGAAAATGTGAAAATTTTGGGACATTTAGAAGAAAACCCGATTATCCGCCAAACAGAGTTACAAAAAGGTATTACGAGAACAAAACAATGACTTCAGCAAGTGCAAACATTTGACAATAGAAAATATAAATACAAATAGAGAAAAACGGCATAGCACGAGATAAGGGATGAAGAAATAGAAATCAATGTAGGATGGAAATAAATAAAACGGACAATACTGAATGTACAAAAATACAGAGACAAAATACTATTTCATGTAATATCTAAAGCCAAATAACCAAATAAAATGGTAGCTGATTTTTCTACTTGGAACATAACTGCTAAATATCTATGTATGTGTAGTAAACGCTTGTGAAACTAATAAGAAAGTGAACAAAAATATGAAGGTTAGAGTCGATATAGAAACAAATATACCCATTTCTTTGATGTTCAATAATTTGCGTTAGCTAATTCTTCAAAAATATTCTACGGAATTTCTTGAGAATGTAATAATTTTATTTCATAAGATGAATTTCTTGCTGCAGAAAACATTCACTCCTTCTGATGGTGTAACTCTTAAGTATTCTACTTAGATCGATTGAATATACATACATATATGAGTCAGATAACAAATACATAATAATTGTATCAAATGAAGGATTTTTTACTGAAGTAATTTAATTCCGAACATTTACATTTAGTAACACTTCAGCTACATTTGAGAGGTGATTAGTGGGGGTACGTACCTAATTGGTGCAAGAAGAATAAAGAGAAGCCAAACTAGTAAATCGAGCAAAGCTTGCGAAAAAGAAATAATAAAGAGCCAATCAGTCTATCAATTGTAATACCAAATTGTGTAATTCTGTGATAAATAGACACGATTATAACTGAGATAACAATTTATTGCGTGAAAAGTCAGAATAATAATTATGTAGATGTAATATCGTATTTGATTAGCTTCTTTACGATATAATATTGGAAAAAGTGATTGAATTGTTAAATTTAGAATATGTCACTTACTATATTCACAATAGTCAAAGTTTGCACATTTATTTATTTTCCTGTGCCAGGTTTGTTCACTGCCTATTGTATCTGCATAATATCGTAGTATTTGTTAATTCTCTACACAGTATTAATTGAAAACTAGGAACTCGAAACAAATGAGAATTAAAGGAGAAAGGTTCATGTATGGTTTAGCGACGTTTAAATACCAAGTGACTATAAATGTTTGTAACAAATATTTACTTTGGCAACACTGAAAAATTGGCTTGCCTGGTTATTCCTATATAGGTACAACTTTGTAGGTTATGTCATTTGGATGCGTTATGCATGTTTGTTTACCGATACCAGAAGGAAGATTTATAGAAAACGATGGATGAAACAAGTTTTTTGAACGCATATTTTAAATGACTAAACAAAAATTATTCAAAGAATATGCTCAAAGTGTCGACCTTCCACTGCTAAACAACACTGTACTCGTCGTGATAAATTGTTAAATACATTAGTTAACATTTCAGGTCCTATATTTGCTATTGCCTCCTCAATAGCGTTCCGTGACTGTTGTAAATTCTGTATTTAATTCCGGTAGTTCTGTATTTAATTCCTATATTGTATTTTTCAAATAAGGGAACAAAAAGAAATCTAGCGGCGTCAAATTGGGAGATCTACTTGACCACAAACCTACACTAATCAAACGGTATGGGAAGAATTGGTGTAAATAATTAATTGTTATTTGTGCAGTGTCTGCTGTAGCTGAATCTTGCTGAAAATAGCCATTCGTTAACTCTATGTCATCCAACTGATTTGTAAATGATTCCAAAATAATGGTTTGGTAGCGTTGAGCATTAATCGTTTCTTGAAAGAATATCGGACCAATAATTCTTTGCCGTGACATTGCCACCCAAACACCGATTTTAACTAGATGCAATGGCACTTGGACTAAGTTCTGCGAATTCTCTGCCGAACAAGTTCTGGGAATTAACATAGCCAGACAGATGAAACCAAGCCTCAGATTGTTATTATACCAGTAACAAAACTGTGTTCGTAATACGAAATCAGGAGGATGAAGTTGCTGAACAATTGTAAATTTATACGGATGTAAATGCGTTTTTAGGATCTTACGAGTGGATTCATAGGAGAGTTCAGGAAAGGACGTAAAAACGGTTAAAAGGAAATAATAATAATTGATAATGGAACTTTACCTATTTGTTGAGATAAACGACATACTGAAATATGAGGATTTTCTGCAACACATTCATTAACATTATTCAAAACATCAGGTGTAGCAACAGTGGGACGGCCAGTAGATTTACCTTTAGCCACATTACCGGTGTTCAAAAACCTTTCAACAATTCTTGGAGTGTGTATAGTAAAGCTATGGTAATCAACTTGATCCTCTGGATACATTGCAACAAATTGCTCAAAAGTTGATTGCCGCTTCGAAAATAAGCCGTTACAATAAATGTGTTTTGCTCAATAATAAATACCATTGTTAAAATGAAATTGAGTGGTTTTATTCGTATGACTTTTACTTTGACAAATATGACAAATTAAAATTTAAAAATCAGGTGTGCTAACATAAAATTACAGAAGTGTTGCCAACGTAAGTTGAAAATTTACAATCATTTATAGTCGCATTGTATTATATAATGGTGAAATTTCAATTAGAAAATTTTAGGAATGAAAATGTGTATCGTACTTACTGGTTAATTTTATCGTGTAAAATTACAATTTCTCGTAATATACTGCTAGTCTCTAACACTATCGACTTTTTGTTTTCACAGTTTTCTATAGCCTCTTCTAATACATTTATTAATCGTCCTCCTAATATATTTAGTTGAGCTACACATAAACTTAACAGTGTCAGATAAAGCATATCCAATCCTAGTGTGTTGAAAGCCATATAACCCGTAGCAAAAAAATGAGCGAATTGGTAAATAATATCGTATTTACCAGTATTGAACGGCGCCGGAATTATAAGGCTAATGTTTACAAACATTGGTAAAAAGCTTCCGATTATCATGTAAGCTATTAAAGCCATCGTGAAATACATCAACAACATTCTTGAAAGTTTGTGTATGAACTGAATATGTTCATTCAGTACATCACTGTGTGTATTGAATATTCTAGAATTTAAGTCAAACAATATTGACTGAAAACATTTCTTATTTGCTATGAAGGTGAATGATTTTGCTAGATAATTCGCCATTGCAATTAAAATGCATATCATTCTGTTCAGCAATTTAATATTTTTTTCAGTCATAGCCTTTGCTATATTTTGACAAATAACTGTTGTTACAGCTACGTCAAAACATAGGTTCAACGTGAGTTTTAATAGCTGACACTTGGTAATTTTCGGTTGCAACCACAAGCCGGACGTTATTAAAATTCGCCTCGAATTTTCAAAAGTTTTTATGCAGCTTATTCGTACCATAATTTTGAATATATTTCTTCAGTAACATTACTCATTATTGCCTTTACAAAGAATGCAGGAAAAGATTTGTCTTTTGAGCTTTATATGTAGTCTCTCCTCGCAATCGATTCTTTCTTCCCCGTCAGTAATTTCGTCCAATTTCAATTTTTCTCGATGCGATGTATACATACATAATGTATATACATATACTGCATAGCGATTTACAAATTTAGCAGCTTTATATAATTGGTAGGTATACAATATAAAAAGCTCGGCTCATATTCGATTCGAACGCCGTGAAATATTACCGCACTTTACATACATTAATTATAGAAATTTTGATAAATGTTATAAATTTGGTTATAAACTAAACACAACATTTGCGCCCAATGGCAATATGTTTTTGAAAAAGATATATTTGTATTTAATGCGTATTGTAATTAAGAAGGGACTAACAACCATAACTTGAGTACAAAGTGTTGACATTCCTTAGGTCTAAATTTGCAGTAGGCAGTGTTGCATGAGAGCTCTCAATAAAAAGAACTAGATATATAAAAGTATTCAACTGTCATTTGCAGTAGGCTGTAATTACGATACTATTGGTAGTCTATTAGGCTCCATTTACATACTTGTTGCTTAAGGTATTGCTAATTGTATAAATTACGTGTATCAGTTCTGTCGATTCTTATCAAGATCCTAAACAATGAAATAAAAATATAAAATCTATCTCTGTATACCAAACAATCTTTGTTACGCTTTAATAATTCTGCTGGACGACTAGGGAAAACCTTGGTCAACAACGCAATAAAACTTGTAGATATACTAAATTATACTAAATCTGGATCCTATACCAGTTGGATGAAATAATTCTATAGTGATACGTTGAGACTCGTACTTGTTTCCTTGTTTAATAGTAATATTTAATAAAATAGCTGATTAGCCACGAAAGTGGTTGCTGGACCCCAAAGGAGCACCAGCTGCCGACCGACCGTTAGGTATGCGGCAAAAACAGGGAATGTGCACACACTCCTCAGGACAAAGAGGCACGAAACCAGTTGCCCGCACGAGACCGACACCTCTCGGAGAGGCCCGGCAAACCGGTGGGCTCCTCTCCCCCGTGCTACCCATGTTAGACAAGTTTTCTTGTCAACGTTGGACGGGTCACCGTTGGAGACGCTTTAGCGAACTCCTACCTCACATCTAACCCCACGGGGCCTAGGCCTCCTTGCGGATGGCTACTATCGGCCAAGCGTGGGAAACGGAATCTGGCTGTGAGGTACAACCAGCCCGCCCGTGAATTAAGCCTGAACTACGGGGACGGCCGGGCAAAAGCCCTACCCCAAAATGCCAACCGCGCCAACCCTTTCGCCCCTCCGGCGATCAAGTATCCGCGGCAGCTACAGTGAAACCGTAGGGTCCCAAAGTCACCGAGTTGTTTTAGGATGAAACCGAAGGTTTCCCAACCAGACAACCAGCGGTCGGACTACTCCTCGGCGAACCGACTTTTATCCTCCCCTACTATCTTCGCAAAATTCTCTCGCCACGCCCGTTTCCCTGAGTGTGGCCACCAAGGATGGGGTAGTGCAGCTGCAGAGTTCTCTAGGTAAGCGCCGTAGGGTGCCTCACTTACCCACCGTATATTCCGACGGTTAGCGGCCGGACTGCCGGAGCGTATGCCCATGCTTACGCCCAAGAATCCTCCCCTATATACGAAGTCTACTCCCGCCACGCCCGTTACCCTAGAACTATGAAACCAGGGATGGGGTAGTGCAGCCGCAGAGTTTTAAGGGTCGACGCTATAGGGTGAACGCCGACCCGAAGCTGATTAGCCAGCGAGACACACATCCTACACACGTTGCCAAATTGCTTTGAATTAATCAAAGTGCCCATGGAAATAATAGCAGTATTTATAATAACCGCGCAATGTAATACATTATCGTAGACATATACAAAATATTTAAATTGCCCGGTCATTGTAAATAACGCCCGAAATAATCAAATTGCCCGTAACATATACACCAAAATAATAACTAAGGCACATGTTTGAAGCATTTGGTTTACAGGACTTACGTGGTTTCCATTTTTTTGTTATATTGGTGAGGTGTAACCATTCTCTGTATTAAGGTTATTGAAATATGTTAATATAATTTCTTAAATAAGAAAGTGTTTAGAGGGAGAGTGATGAACAACTAGCATATCATAATATATTTAGTATAATTTGGTGTTCCCATCTGCTCTATAACTAACAATAAGTGGAACATTAATTTCCTAGCCACTTCTAGCTGTTTGTTCTTTTCTTTTGCCTTCTATTGCTTCTGTTTGTGGATATTTCCTTTTTGAAGTTTACTTTATTCTATTTTGCTTAAAGCTTTTCTTTGTATCGTTTTGTTTATACGTCTATGTTTTTGTGATTCTCATTAATGTTTTACAATGGATTTTCTGATTATCTGCAGACTTTTAACGTAATAATATTGATCAATATAGGGGTTTGTATTCACCCTGATCTACTGAAAAGAACAATATTTCCTATTTATTTTCCTGTATCTATTAAATAATAATTTTGTCAGCATGACTAATTTCAACAGCTTACCGCTGCTGCACAACGTATCTCATGAACCATGATGCTAATACGTTTTTAGGTTACATTTACCATAAAAAGTAATGAAATCAAATGAAACAAATATGGTATAAGTTTATTAGTGCCTGAAAACTCGTTATTACGTCAGAAAGATAGTGATATACAATTGTATATTACGTAAGGAAGTCGCTTTCTGTCGTTCCTTTCGAAGCTGCATGACAACGATTTGATTTTCAACCATATCGAGCTTTTATCAACGCAAAAACAGAATAGGCCCATCGAACTACCTGTAACAGAAAATGAGATTACTATGTAGGTTGAAAAATATCTTACCACAACGTTTACCACGCCTAACGAGTCCAGCGAAATGAAAATAAAGTTATATAATTTAACTATTAACGGTTTTTTCGCTCTCTCCATCAGTATTAAAAGCGTCTTCTTGTTTTCCGTATCTAGTTGATACCATTCCGAAATGTATGTTGACTGGATAATTTTATTGCTCTAGAAATATGTTTGAAAAGTAAATGCTCCCTTTATCTAATTTATCAGTCCTACATGACAATAGTGAAACAGTTACAACACATTTACCTTATACATGATTTCATTTCCTAGAAAGTGGTACGCAGCCATTTCAGCAAACATAACTCCTGCATAACCACACACGCTTAAAGTATTCACTGATCCAGGTTCTCTCTTAAATTTGTTATATAGCACTAAACGTCTAAAAGATAAATGTTCTGAACTTACCAATATTGTTAATTGTACGACCGTGTTACAAAATATAAAGCATCCACAAGCATATTGTATAAATAGTGGAAATGAGAGAAGAGTGCTCAACTTCTGTGTGTACCTAAAAAGGAATTTGGATTTTCTAAACGTAGTTTTCGTAACTTATGTGCAGGCTATATTTTTGAAATTATATGCATCTCTAAAATTCGCATACTAAATTAACTAACTAAACGACTGCTCGTATGTACGTTAATTGCAAAATCAAATTATTAAAAACCATTTCAGATTAATTTTTTTAAATTTTCAAAATGTACCAGCACTATGAAAACAGAAAATCTACACTTATCATCTACAATGTGTCTATTGAGATACCGTGTTGTGTTCAACCTTCTGCAGAAAGAAATAGGGGTTCGCGATACTGACATTTTCGGTGTATGTATGTTATCGATTCCAAGCGACTATGGTTTCTGTGTACGGTGTTGATTTTCACTACTGGAATGGTTAAATATCAAAACTTGAAATTGATGTTTTGGCATCGATACCTTGCATACAGCGATTCATTAAATTGATACCTGGTAATAGGTGCTCATGTTTTTATTTTCATGTATGGACAGTTTAACACTAGTTTCAAGAGATGTCATTGTAAAAATATTATTAATATCTGTTACACTGTTTGGTCTATTAACAAAAAGGACGATTTTTAAGACACAATACTATGTATCTTGCAAATAAATGTTCTCGATCAAATGTCCTTATTTTATATCACAAGATTAGGTATATGTAACTAACGGAACTCTGTAAATGTTGCAGTTATAATGTATGGTTTCTTGCTTTCTTGAGTAGAACATCACTCTACATTTACCTATTCATATTCAATTATAGGCCACTTGTATTACAGCACTGGAACAAATTGTCTAAACCAGATTGTCACAGATTGCAATTGTTAACAGTATTGAAGATCTCGAAAATGTCATTTGCATAGAGAGTAAGTGGGGTGAATCAAGCACTTCAGATACACATATGAACAAAAGTCTACATACCGGCAGCAAAATGTAAACATGTAAGTGACATGTTTACATTTTGCTGCCCGTATGTAGACTTTCGTTCATATGTGTATATTGCTTACAAACATAAGCTCCGAATGGAAACCCATGTTATCTATTTACGTATGATTTTCTAGTATTCAGATAGCTTGCGAAAAGCTGCATCGAATTTAAATGCAGTCCAAAGTTGTGCAACTTGTTTAAAAGAATATGATGTTTAATCTTATCAAAAGCCTTGGTCAGGTCGGCGTACATCACGTCTTGTCCATGTTAAGTCTCGCTCGAAACTTTAATGTTATAGTCGTCAGCCACCTGAATGCCAATATTACAGCGAAGGGCTGGATGATGCAAGTTTTTCTTCGCCAAGGGATGCATGCTACGATCGACTTCATACGAGGTCTGGCTATTTAATAACGACACTGCGTGCGTAGAAGGCGTCCTAGAGAGGGGAAGGGAGCGAAACGAATGCAGGGTTGTACGAAAACACGTTTTTGTACCAGTAGTAAAATATCATAGCATTTTGACACATAACAGAAAGCTGAGCATTTCTCTACATCTGAACTAAACAGGTAAATGATGGGCACATTGTTGACCTAGGTCAGTGACAACAAATAAAACGCCCGCAATAACCGTAGAATGTAACCGTCAAAATTCGTAATATGTTTTCATATATAAGCGTTTTGATTTATACGGAAGCAAGTACTCAACTGCCCCCGCAATCTCGCACATTTCAGGTGGTGTATATCTAAAATCTTCTTCATGAGACATTGTAAATAAAACGAACAATAATCTAAATAAATACATAGCTTTTAGTTTCAGCAGTTATGTATGCCAAACTTATTTGATAACATCAAAATAAAGCCTAGTTATTTGTTTTATAAGTTTTATTACAAGTGCAACCTTACATACTTATATCAGTAAATTATATATTTACCGCGCCTAGGTATTTAATCTCGCCGCTCGGGCAATAATAGTAATCTTCTCAACCTTAATATGTAATATACTATTTTGTCGCTGTAGTAGTATTTTTTCTATAGAGATTAGAAACGAACGTCTTTTTTTGTGCCGATAACAATGTGTGACGAAAATGACGAGCAACGGATCAATGTGACATTTTTCGTTAAATTAAAAGAAACTCCGACTGACTGCTATGAAATGTTGAAAGAGGCCTATGGTGAGAATTCTCTATCTCGTGCACGTGTTTTCCAATAGCATAAAAGGATTTCTGATGGTCGAGAGTGCACCGGAGATGACCAACTTCCAGGTCGACCTGTGTCTGTTTCATCTCTCAAATCGTGAACAAAATCAATGAAATTGTGCGCGGGGATCGTCGAATAAGCATTCAGATGATTGCTGAGACTGTAAACGCCGATAAAGAAACGGCAAGAAAAAAATTTTTCATGACGAATTGTACATGAACAAAGTCTGTGCGAAGTTTGTCTCAAAAAATTTGACCCTCGAGCTAAAGCTCGTCCGCCAACAAATCTGCTTTGATTTTCTTGAAAGGTTAGATGAAGAGTCTGAATTGATGGAAAACTTTATCGTTACCGATGAAACCTGTATACTCCAATACAATGTTGAAACTAAGCGGCAATCCGTGCACTGGAAAACTTCTGCATCGCCAAGAATGAAAAAAGCAAGGAAGTCAAAATCAAAATTGAAAGCCAATGCCCCAATTAAGCTATAAGATAAAACACATGAACACTACTATTAATTATTTTATTTTTCATTTTCTGTAATTTACTATATTGAGTTTGGACAAATAAAGCTATTTTTCAAAATTTCCTATTTTCTCGAATAATTTAAGCATTTCTTCATCCTATCTGCAACAGCTTGTGTTACATTCTTGGCTGATTTCAAAATATTATACTACTCATTAAAGTACTGCTAGAGAACACGTTAACCCAATTAGGTACACACGTTTGTGATCTTGTACCAGACTAACATAAGTAAATTGCTACAATACTTAATGCTGTTACAAAATGTTTACTAAATATTTTATAAAAATATATAGTTGGACAAATGTGTTAGTTATTTAACGTTTAACAATCTTTCATCTCAAAGAAATCATTTTATTTCTAATTGTATCATACGAGATGTTGTCATGTTTGTCATAGATATATAGCATATCAATGCAAAATGCGGATCCTATATCTTTTGGGTGTCTTATATGATATAGAGCGATACATTGACTTCACGTACTGTACTTGATACATATTGAAAAAAATAACTCGCTGTCAAAACCGAGGATACCTTAAAAATTGCGACGAAATACAAAAGTTGTTAGTGCCAAATTCCTCTATATCTATATGTACTTGTATGTAAAACGCATGTAGCTCATACTTAATTCTTATATTTTTTTTATTGATTAATCTGGCTTTGATATATACGCTTTTGTATTACTTACTGTACATATTTGTCATGCAGGGGGATGTACAAACATTGATACAAATTATTGAACAAAATATCAATGGATAATGATGATTATTAGAAATGCAATAAACAATCATACTTACTGGTTAATTCGTTCATGTAAAACTACTATTTCTTGTAGAATCGTGCGGACATTTAATCTAATATCCTTGTCTGTTTTGGCATTTCGTTTTGCATCTTCTAATACTTCTGTCAACTTTCCTTCCAATATATTCAGTTGGGCTACGCACAAACTTAATAATGACAGAAAAAGTGTATCCAATCCAATAGTGTTAAATGCTAGGTAACCAGTTGCAAAGAAATGCGCTATCTTATATACAACGCCGTACTTAGTAGCATAGAATGGTGGTGGTATTATGTATCCTATATTTAGAAAAAATGGTAAAAGACTCCCAATTGCCATATAAACTATTAGTGCCATGACAAAGTATCCTTGCACCAACTTCGAGATTCTGTATATATTTCTAACATGTCTATTTAATGCGTCACCATGCGTGTTAAATGTTTTGGACTCTAAGTCCAATAATATTGAGTGGAAGCACTTTTTATTTATCACAATACTCAACGATTTAGTAAAATAAGTAAACATTGCAACGAAAACACATATCATTCTATTAAACAACTTAATATTTTTTCTCTGATAGCGTTCAAAACGTTCTGACAGATAACTGACGATACAACTACATTAAAAAGAACGTTAAAAATTAACTTTAATACTGTACTTGTTGTAATTTTCGGTTCTACCCAAAGGCCTGATATTGTGAGAATCCATTTAGAATTTTGAAATATTTTCTTGCAGTTTATTCGGATCATCGCATATACTACAGTGACTTTTAACAACGTCTACACTTAATGAAGGTCTTATAGACAATGCCCAATTGCAGGTAATATTTCATTTTTATATTGCGCCATCGATTACTTGTTCGCTATGACCGGTAATTAAATACAGTTTCAGTTTGCTATTATCTGAATTACTGTTAAAAGTATTTAGATATTTAAGTTTTATAAATGCATAATAGATTAAAAAGAAAAATTTGTGTTTCTACTCGAATAAATCTTTGCATATTCCGAAATCCAAATATGTATTAGGATTTTCTTTATTTTTCCATAAGTGACTTAATAATAAAAGTGTAAATGTATTGTGTTGTTTTTTTCTTATAATCTATTTCTACAATATATGTACATAGCAAGTTTAATCTGTTCTTGCCTAGGTGTACGTGAAATGGTTTGTACCGTGGGAATCAACGAACCATTAACAGAATGATTTTAGGTATTGTTTTTAAATCAAACAGATATATTTTAAGGATGACATTTATGAGGTTTGTGGTTTCTCGCTGCTGACGTTACCACTCAGTAGGGACATTTTCAATAAATTAATTTTTAGTATCAACATGGTACCGATTACGCTGCTGTTTTGTATTTATTATTGTTTGTAACAAATCTTTCACAAATTCTGTATCATTATATTTTTTCTGCTTTTAGAAAGTACATATGTATATCACAGTGAATGCTATCAGTTAAGATGAAAATGACAACATATCCTGATGAAGACGGATAAAATACCGAAAAATTGGTTGTTGTGTAGAAGTAATCTACGATTGAGATGAAGTGAAACCAGTTATATCTATCGCAAAATTTTTATAAATACATTGGAAATTGGACAATATTGGTTTGAGAGAGGGTCTAATAGAAGAGAAGCCGTGCTATAATCAGTACACTCTCATGTCACTAATATGGGACAGAATGCAATAGACCCAATGTCAAATAGTGTGTTAATTTTAATACAAATATTTTAATTTATAAAGTTAACATGATATCGGAATACATAAGTAGAATTTTATTGAATATAGCAGAGGCATTTTTATTACTTTTATATAACTTGCTTCTTATTATCTTCTATATAAATGCAATTGGTTTTAGAATTCCACTGTTTATAGAATCTTGGTCAGAGAAAAATGTTAGTTATTTAAGATCATAAAGAATGAAGTTAAACAGACTTACTAACTTAAAATGTCTTGGACTATCAAATTGTTGTATTTTATTGTGTTTTAGATGTATGTTAGTTTACACATAGCCTACACTATTTTGCTTAGTTTGCTATTTTTTTGATTACCACGATATTTAACCTCAAAACTGTTTCCTCTCAAAATAAGCTTAGTAGAAAATTTCGCGTACACAGAGACATGTTCATTGTAGGTATATTGGACCAAAACTGATAAAATCGTAGCTCGCAATAACAGACGTTCCGAATTTTTTTGGTTATTTTTTGCATCTTTGATTCTTGTATATTCGTGTTATACTCATGTTTGAATCATTATGATATAGAGAGTGGTGATTCTCTGGGGGAGAGAGGGGGAGGGAGGAGGAATTGAGTGCTTGTATTTTCAAGTTATTTTTCGAATTCTGAATTTTTGATCTTGGCATCACTTCTTCCATATCTTCTTCCCGTTTGCAAATGCTGAGTAAACTGGTATGGTTTTTCTCTTCACGATTTATTACTTTCCTGTTTTCCCCGAGGAGTCATAAAATTAGAAGTTTCCAATTACGAGCCTTTTCTTCTAATATCATTTGTCCTTAAGTTGACATTACTAGTCATGCGACATACATATATCCACTATTCCTCAATATCAGTGGGAGAACATACAAACCTCATTTACGCCCCTAACTGCTAATTTCAGCATCTACTTCACAGAAGCTAAAACCTAGATACATCTTTTCTTCTCTTTATTAGTTGCTACTATTCTTTATCGTTGGTAAACGTTAACGTAGGTATCAATTAAATGTTTAATATCATTACAATTAACATATTTAATGAATTTAGTTTTCTTTTGTAAATTTAATTAATTTTGTGAAATTATAGGTTTCCGACTTTCCTAACAATTCATTCCAGATACTCATAAACTTTGTCTTCCTTTTTCATATTTTGTTTAGTGTTTTGACTAATTAGATTAGTATTTTTTTCTGATTTTGTGTACTGAATTCGGGAAATATTGTTAGCCATTTATTTTATATACAGATTAGCCGAGCAGTTATCTAAGAATAGGAAACGATCCAATGAGCACAAGTGAATAGAGCGTAGATATGTAACAGACGAGTGCGGCGATAGAACGATCACTTGCGTTGTTGCTAGTCACGCGCTCCAGGGATCGCCGCACTCGTCTGTTTAATATTAACACATATGTACGCTCTATTCACTCGTACTCATTGGATCGCTAGCTATTCCTAGATAACTGCTCGGCTAATGTGTATGTATGTACAGGGTGGGCCACTAAGAGAGGTAAGCGGCTGTATCTCGGAAAGTATTTGTCCTAGGTTCTGCGGGAAAAAATATTGATAATAAAAGTGGCCAAGAGAAATTTCTGGAAATTATTTTCAAATTCCAGATTTTACCGCCAGGGGACGTAACTGCTATGTTCAAACCTAAAATTCCTATTATCTCAGAAAATCGCAGAATAAGCTAGAATCAGCTATCATCAATTGAAAGCCCATTCAATACCAGATAATTTTCTTTAGTGACATTTTTTTCGTACCTATCTGTCATAATAAAGGAGGGAGAATACCATCTATTTGTCAATGTTTAAAGTTTAATATTTCCATTACTATTCAACCTATCCGAACAATCCTCGACTCGTTTGAAAGGGAATTGTGTGGACTTTAAACGGGGTTTATATGCTATATCCATTAGTCTCAAACTGATAAAGTAGAGGTCGCTTTCTGCAGCGGTAACAGCAAACAAACAAAATTACATAACTATAGAAAGCAGAAACCGAATACTTTAGTTATTCAATTACATTAATTTAAGGAAAATGGCATTCGCTCGTTGAAAAGTTGCCCTAAAATAGACCGAGATTTTAATGTTGGCGCAAGTATTAGTGCTTTCTTAAATGTTCGAAGTGCCCGCCATCATTATCGACGCACTCCTCGAGGCGTTCGCGGGTAGAAAAAACGGCACCTTCTACTTCCGCGGGTGTTAGGCCGCGAATAGCATTTTGAATTCTGTCCCGCATGTCTTCCCTACTTAAAGGCCTCATTTGAAAAACAAGATATTTCAATTGCCCTCACAAATAAAAGTCTAAACAACTTAAGTCAGGTGATCTTGTGGGCCAGGGAAAAATGCTTCCCCTTCCTATCCACCAGTCTGGATATACTTTATCTAAATGCCGCCGAACATTGATTGAAAAATGTGCCGGACAGCCGTCAAGCTGAATGAACATATTTTGCCTGGTTTGAAGAGTCACATCTTCCAATAAAACTGGCAATTCATGATGGAGGAAGTCCAGTGACACGTAATCGCTGAACCAAACACGAAAAAACTCTTCTTCCGAAATGATGCGATGTGGATATCACACCACGTACTGTCTTTGAGCTACTGCTGCATTCTGCAAACACTCAAAGTAAATTGCTATCTTATCCACGCCTTCAACATTTGTAATAAGGATTTTGAATGGTCAAAGTCAACATCAGCGGAGGACAAAATAAATAATTTGACATTATAATACTGTCATTAGAGTAGGATTGCCATAAATCACCGAGGCCCCGGGACATTTACAATTTTTCCGGTCATTATTATTATCACAAATGTTTTTAATAAAAAATCATCGTATTATGAGCACAAAACATGATTTTGCAACCTTTGAGGTTATGTCCCTAATTTTTAGAGAAGGATATCGAAAAACGGGCAAAGAGCGATTGTTGTAAAATATCTCTAAAGTATGTCAAAAAACATTTGAAGTCGGTGAAGAAATGTAGGCTGTAGCCGGTTTTGAACATTTTTTCAATGTGGAACCACTGTGCGGCCGCGCTCTCCACCCCTCCCTCACTCAACTCAAGTTTCCGATCGCTACCAGTCGATCAGTAAAGATCTCTAAAGTTAGTTGCCCTGACGCTCACTAGGTGGCGCTTTATCCATTTTTAAAAACTTGTAGTTCTGCGCTCGAATATGTTTGTCGGGACATTTTATAGCTTGTCGGGACGTCGGGACACCACTGTTAATAACGGTGACATGCCCCGACGTATCGGGACGAATGGCAACTCTACATTAGAGATATGCAATGTTTTCCAAAGCCAACTTAGTTTTTAAGATATTGCCTGACTCGTTTTGTGTCTTTTATACTTGGTAGTCTTTTTTTGCAATAACTTAGGTACAAATAGAGATATCGAGATGCGGTTTTCAGTAAAATATGTGTAATTTAGATCCGCTTAATTATTAGTATTAATGCGTTCCATTTATTTTTATAAGAGAATCGTAAAAATATGTTACGCCTGCAGAAAGCGATCTCTACTTTATCAGTTTGAAACTAATGGATATAGCACATAAATCCTGTTTAAAGTTCACACAATTCCCTATCAAACGAGTCCAAGATTGTTCAAATAGGTTGAATAGTAACGGAAATATTAAACTTTAAACAGTGACGTATAGATGGTCTTCCCCCTTCTTTATTATGACAGATACGAAAAAACGTCACGAAAGAAAATTATCTGGTATGAATGGGCTTTCAATTGATGATATCAGAGTTCTAGCTTATTCTGCGATTTTCTGAGATAATAGGAATTTTAGATTTGAACATAGCAGTTACGCCACCTAGCGGTAGAATCTGGAACTTGAAAATAATTTCCAGAAATTTCTCTTGGGCACTTTAACTATCAAAGTTTTTTCCCGCAGAACCTAGGACAAATGCTTTCCGAGATACAGCCGCTTACCTCTCTTAGTGGCGCACCCTGTACATACCTATATGAAACGTATTCGATTGCTGACCTTGCGTTTTTTCTTTAATAGTTTGATATTATGTACAGTTATTTACCAAGTTTTATATTTTATGTCTTTTAATTTTAATAATTTACATGAACTTTTTTTGTGTGTTTGGTTTTATTGTTAAATTTTGGTAATATTTGCTGCACTCTAAGTTTTTCTTTATATTTCTTTTGAAAAAATTGTAGCTTGTTTTGCAATTAATGCGGTTTGGCTTACTTTTTGAGTTAACCCTATTACCTATCTGCTTTCAATAGTAAGTACCCTCAGTGCTTCCTATATCTTTTATATTTATCTTTTTATATTTTTCTCAGAACTCTACAATCCACCCCTTCTTTTGTAAATCAGCTATCTATGAAGTTACTCCGTATTTCAACTAGGTATATCCAAAAGTGCCATTTTGTAAACCATCTCTTCTCATCTGTCGTTTTAACTGACTAACGAACGCTAAATCGATCGACCAGATTTCGGTCTAAACATTGTCATTCAATTTGCAAAATAACTATAACAGTCTATTAACACTCTTATAGGTACATACGTCGTACTCTAACCATCCCCGCAGCTTTTGCATGATTAAGGTTCTATTTTCACTCCTAGCGAGCACATCATATACTAACATCGGCTGTCATTACAAATAAATTGGATAACAGAGGGAGCTAATAGTACCAGTTGTCGATCATACTGCGAGATGAAAGACAGCAATATACAAAATGAGATAGCAAGATCGTGACATAGGGACATGTCGTGAAAGGGGTATAAGCACGTAGAAAGGAATATAAAGTAAATTCGAATTGCAGTAATTGCGGCGATGATGTGCCCCTCTTTTAGAAAGGTGCCAAACTATTTGGAACGTCTGTTTTACTACCGGATACGTTTCTTGCAATACTTTTTTATTTAGCATATATTTCTTTTTATAATGTACACCATGCTTATTCCCGTTCATATTTAGTGGAGGAATAAGTTTATAACTCTTGAAATACTTTACTTTAAAAAATAAAAAAAAATTTTATTTAACACGTAATTTCTGTCACTTACTATTCGTCCACCAATTTATAATTAAATGTTAATATTCCAGTAATAATTTCTTGTTTATAATCATTCTTCACAAAAATTATTGCAAGTAAAAATAACGCAATTTCAAATTTCCCACCAACAACTGATAATAGCCCGTTAATCCGTGGTTTAGCGACACTGATCTCTCTCGTTACACGAGTTACGATATCACGGCATGGGAACAACCTTGAAGACATCGCCTCTCGAAAGAATGGACGCCGTAATGTTATATAGGTGATTTTATCCAGTGTATTTAATGTTGGCATACTCGCAGTTGTACTAGATACATAACGGGAGATATTTCGAGCTCGCAAACGGTTGCTCACCGTAAGTATGAAGCGACCCTTGACTTGCAAATTAGTATGCAGTCCTGTCGAATATAAATATTCCACGATCAATGGGTTGGCTACGGTGAATACAGTGCGTAATTTTTTTCTTATAATTTACATTAAATGCAAAATTGCATGCGTACGCTGCTGGCATGTGCATCTAATTCGCCAGGGCTAATTATATTATTTATGTTACATACATATATTTCGATTCTTTGTTTTCCGCTATATCATTTGATAAAATGGAGTCTAGAGGAGTAACTTTTACATTATATATATTTATCTATTATTTATTTATTTAAAATTTCAACTATATCTTGCCTTTATCAAAGCAAAAACAGAATATGCCCATCTAAAGACCTACAAAACAAATTATGTGCACAATTTTCTTCCTTATTAGTTTTTTCTCACTTACCACTAATAAAGAATCGAGAGAGATGAATATTAACTTGTATATTTGAAGAAGCATCGGTTTCTTCGCTCTTTCCATTATCAGATATAAAATTCTTCTAGCGTCAGGATCTAGTTCATACCAGTTTGACATATAAGACGATTCTATAATCTTGTCACTCTGCAACAAGATAATATTTTGGGAAATTGGTTACAATTTTATCGTAAAAATTTGAGGATCTGAGTGAGGTCAATACCATTATAAGCGATAAATTAAACTATAAAACTTTAAAGCTTCAAGGGAATAGATAGGTACTAATTTTTAAAAGAACATTTGCAATTTTTCCCGTAAAATTACTAAACTTATGAGTTGACCATATTGATTAGATATTCTGCAATTAAGAATTTTATTAATCTAGTTAAGCTATAATTAAAAGTTATGGCGCCGGAAATGTATGTAGTGCAGGTAAAAGAGGTTTAAAATTAGAGGTACAGGGGATGTCCATTGTCTCTCCGGTGTACGAAGAAGTTCGAAGTAGTTTCCGATAGTTACATAATTTTTTCAATGATATCTGCAGCTGATAAATTTGCGTCTCCACTACCAACACTATTTAAAAGCACCTGGGTTCTTGTACTCAAGTACAACAAACTATATTTCAGTAAATTTGTTTTATTTCGGAATATGGTTTTTATTCGATCAAATTTGTAATTTTCTTTTATTTATTTGAGATATTTAAAAAAATACGTACATTTGACAAATCATGAAAAATAATGGAAAATTTGGTAAAACAAGTGAAAAGCAAAGATGTTTTGAAAATAGAAATTTGGTACAAACCAACCGTTAAGAGACATATGCACTTGTAGTACTTGTAGTATAAGTACCCGCCGCACTTATCGGTTTAGGATTATCATTTTGTCGCAGTGTTGTTATCAAAATATGTGTGTAACATGCGAGCGCATAGATAAAAACAACTAAGATAAACTTCACGTATATTAAAATTGAAACACAATAACCACAGTACTAAGATATGAAGATTCAATAAAAATATGATATAAATGGTAAAAGTATTTTTTTAAGAGAGAATGATACTGCCACTCTGCCTCTCTCCTGTTGATTACTAAAAAAAGTAGGAAGAAGTATTTATGTCCATCTATCATGTAGAACAAATATTGGAAAATGCTACCTAATGCTAAGGTTTATTGATGGCAAAAGCATTAGAACAAGAAAGAACTCAAATAAAATTGTTTTTACAAATATCAGCCCTGGTATTTAACAAATTTATATATATTCTAAATACTGAAAATCGTCCTAACGAGGCAGGATTTCCACTTTCTCAAGATGTCTCTCCGTGCTAAGTTTTGAGCCTGTACTGAAATGAAGTACTCCACGCAAATTTTCGTATTTTTCTGAGATTTTTGCTTGGGTATCTTTCCTTGGCACTAAATTCGTCTTTACAATGGTGTACCACAAGCACTATTTTAGCTTTTACATTATCTGAGGTATGTCCAAAAATTATTGTAATGAATTGTATTATATTGCTGAAATTTAATTGTCACTAAATACTTATCAAATAAGATTGAAGAGCTTCTTAGTGCAGTTGGCTCTATTTGTTTAAGAATCATGAATATATACACAAACCATATTAAAGTAAATAAATTGATAATATTGGCATACTGTAATATTTTCATAGATCTAACTATTTATACAATTGGTATTCAACGTCATTATATCAAAATTTATACACCAAGAGCAGAAGTTTCATGGACGCCTTATCATTATAGTGCCAAATCGCATAAATAGAGCCATCGACAACAGTCGATATAATATGTCTTTCAATTTTGATATCAATCTTGTTAGTCACTGTTTGGAAAATAATATTTTTGCATAACTTTCAATAATTTAACTTGGAATTATTAAATAATTGTTGAAAATATAAACCAGAAATTAAAATCAGTAAGAGGTGTATGGAGTTTGGTCATCTGAGGGAAGTTCGCCGTCTCCGACTGTGAACAAACCATCAAAGATACAGAAATCTGTCACTGGCGAGTCGGTAAAGATAAAACCAGTCAAGCCCTTACCGCTGTAAAGATGGCTGTAACACTGGACAAGTATCCGGAAGAGAAATTATCCGAGGAGCACTCCAAGAAAATACAGATGGCTGTAATGGGAGAGATCTGGAAATGTGAGCCAGGCGTAGCACCCCAGTTTAGGAACAGCTATGCTAAGGGAGTGGTCTACTTCACCTGTGGCAAAGAGAAGTCGAAGTCATGGCTGATGGAGACTATTCCTAAGGTAGACGAAGGGGAGAACGCTGTCCTAAGAGTCGGTCTGGCGAGAGACGTCGTCAAAACCACGAAAGTCGTCACCTGGACCCCGAAGGAATTTCTGGTGACAATAACAACGGTCCTAGAAACCCAGAACGAAGGGCTAACAACGAATTAGTGGCGTGTCGTTTCAAGGAAGGAAGAACCCAAGGGAACAACCTACGTCTTGGATATCGACGAAAAATCTTTAAAGGTTTCAAGCAGCACGGGCCTCAAACCCTACCTAGGGCTAACCCAGATGGCCTTTAAAAATGCTGAGGGTAATCCAGATAAACTTTCAGCATAGTAAGGCAGCATCCGCCTCTCTATGCAAGCTGCTAGCCTCGGGCAGCATTGACATAGCCCTAATACAGGAACCCTGGCTTGTCGTGGGACGAGTGGCAGGACTTAGCGAAGCCAGAGGTTCTGTATATTTATCAGGAAGAGTATACAGTCACTAACGCTGCTGAATTTCTGTTCTAGAGACCTGGCAGCCATAAGACTGGATGCCGGCAATGGAAGAGGTAAGAAGCTAATAATCGCTTCCGCCTATCTTCTATACAATGAACCAAGTCGCCCCCAACAGAGGAAGTGGTGAAGTTAGTACAATACTGCGAGGATAAAAACCTCCAGATAATTATCGAGACGGATGCTAACGCACACAATACTGTATGGGGAAGCACCGACACGAATAGCGGAGGTGAGTCACGTTTATAGTTTATAATTTCTAAAAACCTGGTAGTTCTAAACAGGGGATATGAGCCCACCTTTGTAACACACAGAAGGAAACAGGTAATTGTCTTAACCCCCTGTATGCGAGTAAACAGGTTACTAAGTGGTATGTATCTGACGAACCCTCTCACTCAGATCATATCTCCCTGGAAATCAGAACTACCGATAAAACAGTGGAGATATACAGAAATCCACGAAGAACCTGTTTGCAGATGTACAGTCAGGAGCTAAGACTCAACATCAAACAAGTCAAACGAGAAATTAAAAATCCGTATGATATTGAGCTAGTTTCAGAACAGCTTCGAGAAGCTATAATAAACTCGTACCATGCCAGCTGTCCTCAACTGAAAAGAGACAATTCCAGAGCCATAAGTTGGTAGAATGAAGAGCTCTCACAGTTAAAGCAGAAAACCCGCAAACTTTTTAACAAAGCGAAAAAGACAAATGAGTGGGAGAACTACAGGAAAACACTTACTGAATACAATCAAGCTTTAAAAGCAGCTAAGTAGAAATCATGGAGGAAGTTCTGTGAAGATGTAAAAACGAGATCGGAAGGAGCAAGGCTCCATAAACTTCTGGCAAAAGATCCGATCACCCCTCTAGGGACCATCAGGAAACCAGAGGAAGATTTTACAAATATCGGAAAAGAAACCCTTGAGGTACTACTTCGGAAACTCTTCCCAAACTCGGAAGAAGTTAGCGCTGGCAATATAGACGATCAGCAAAATCGTAAAAATCGCCCTAAGAGGGCAGAGAGGAGCTGCTGCACGTTGGCCAAAAGGGTAATAACATACGACAGGGTAGTATGGGCTATTAACTCTTTTAAACCATACAAATCACCTTGACCGGATGATATAGTCCCAGTACTTCTACATCGGGGAGAAGGATACATAGCACCGCTGCTATGTAAGCTATATAGAGACAGCTTAGCTCTAGGATACATACCGAAAGTATGGAATAGGGCAAGGGTAGCTTTTATACCCAAACCTGGGCGACCCTCGTACTCTGAGGCTAAGCATACAGACCCATAATCCTATCATCATTCATATTGAAAACAATGAAAAAACTGCTGGAAAAATTCCTCTATAACAGGAATCCTCTCGAGAATAGAGGCCATTACACCCTAATTAACATGGATACCAGTCAGGAAAATCATGTGATACTGCCTTACACCAACTCGTATCAAAAGTAGAGGCAGCTATCAACAATCAGGAGATTGCAGTGGTGGCATTCCTGAATATAGAAGGAGCATTTGGCAACACCTCCTTTAACTCAATGATAAGAGCTGCCAGCAACCGTGGCGTGGAAAACACTATTTGTAAGTAGATCAAGGCCATGCTGGAAGGAAGACTCATTGAAACGTCACTAGCGGGTGATATGATGCAGGTGTTGGTGCACAGGGGATGCCCACAGGAGGGATTCTATCGCCCCTGTCATCGACAAACTGCTTGTAACTTTAAACGATGCAGGCCACTATACCCATGGGGTATGCAGATGACTTAGCAATACTCATATCATTAGGGGAAAAAGTGCAAGTACTGTTTCAGAACTTATGCAAAACGCTCTGAAAACAGCGGAAGGATGGTGCATGCAGGAAAACTTAAGAGTTAATCCTGCGAAAGCAACGCTAGTTCTATTTACGGAAAGAAGAAAGCTGGATGGCCTAAAACCACCAACGCTTTATAATGAAACTGTACAATTCAGTCAAGAGGCTAAATTCTTAGGATTGGCTCTTGACTCGAAGTTAACATGGAATAAACATCTTGAACAGATGACAGAAAAGTGCAAACGAGCACTAATGACCACCCGCAGAACAATTGGGAAAACATAGGGATTAAAGCCACGTGTGATGTACTGGCTGTACACTGTAGTGGTAAGACCTATGCTAACCTATTGCTGTTTGATATGATGGACTAAAACTACACAGAAGCAAGCAAGTGCAAAACTCGCAAAGGTACAGACGTTGGCCTGCCTGTGTATCACTGAGGCGATAAAAAGCACGCCAACAGCTGCTATGGAAACCATGCTAAACTTACCCTTGGATATTTACATAAGGGGGAAGCAAGAATGGGGGCATATAGACTGAAATGTGGTGGAAACTGGAAAGACCAGAACACTTCAGGACACAGCAGCATAACGACTGAAATCACAAACCCCATCTTTGATAAGGTAGTGATTCTCAAACTCTCCTTCGATAAACCCTTCAAGGTTGTCCTAGACTGGGATAAGTGGAGAGAAAAATAGAATCCAGGGGACCAAACCCAGATCTGGTACGCAGATGGGTCGAAAAGAACCACAGGTATATATAGTGAAATCCTAAATCATAAAGAATATATGACACTAGAGCAATATACCACCGTACACCAAACGGAAATACTAGCAATAGACATATGTGCTCTTAGGGCATTAGAGAGACAACCAAGGGGTCGGCCGATCCATATCCTGTCGGATAGCCAAGCGGCCCTAAATACACTAGCAGCTTATCAGATAACCTCGAGGCTAGCTTGGGATTGCCTGGAAAACCTAAGAACCCTGGCCAAACACAACAAGGTAACCTGGGCGTGGCTGCCGGGGCATAAGGGTGTACCAGGTAACGAAATAGCAAACAAGCTAAAAGGTTCTGTAACAATATATACAGGACCTGAACCAGGTCTGCTGATAACCAAGACTGCAGTGGCTGAGTGGATCATAAAAGCACACCAGGCACACTGGAAGAGCGTTGCAGGGCAGATTCATAGCAAACGAATGATGAGGCAGCCATCACGGCAGTTGGCAGCAGATGTGCTGGCTCTCAACCGGTTACAGCTTAGAACAGTCACGAGCCCGATAACGGGACACGGCTGTCTAAGGAAATATCTATATAAAATTGGCATCTTTAAGGACGAGCCTATATGTAGACTATGCAATGCGGAGGAGAAGACAGCCTACCATGTTATATTCGAATGCGTTGCGTTGAAACGGTGAAGACTGCCTCTGCTGGGACCAATTAACCTACTGACAGTTCTACCGGATAAAGACCTACCACACAGGCTACTAAACCTAGAAAAAGGGACTAAGCTGTTTATATAAGGTAATTTACCTTGTACCGAATAATACAATAGGTCATAGGCCGCGGTGTTAAAGGGATGCTACTAAATAAAACCTGGCCGGTACCCAGTGTCCAAATCAAATCAAATCAAATGGGGTTTGCTCCAATACATTAAACCTATCGAGTCTTGTCATATACATACATATGTGCAAACATAAAACCAACACTAAGACAACTACTTACTTTACATAATTTATTAGAATTTTTTACTTATGCTAGATATAGCGTTAGTATTTGGATATAGAAAAATTTTTGGTTAGTGAATAATAAATAAAATAACTCCATACAGCTAGCATAGATATCTCTCACCCTAAAAATTATTTCATTTCCAAGCCAGTGGAAGGTCGCCATTTGTCCGATGGTAACAAACGAGAAGCCACACATAACTAATATACTAGTAGATCCTGATTCTCTCTGAAAAGAAAAAAAAAATTACGTAAATCTAAAAGTATTTCTTTTTACGTGTGATGGGTGTTTAGTTGCAGTAACTCCGTAAGCTGTATTACTTATCAACTGTATTACTTGGCAACTTTCGCGGTGTAGTTTAGTGTGTGTAAATAGTATTCAAATAGCTTTGTGACAGCATCATATCGCCCTGTATAATGCCGCCCTGTTAATCACTTTGCTCCCAACAGCGAATGGCAAGTGGACCAATTACATAAGGTATTCGACAAATCTACAATGTTATGCTATGGCACAGAGATTGATGACTGACAACAAAACAAGGAAGATTGTATACACTTTATAGCCTTATTGGGGATGTAAGCTAACAATTTTGAAAATATATTTGAGTGCCTTTCCATTTTTTGAACGCATAAATTTAACTGCTGTATATAATTTCCTTGCAAATTTTATTTATGCACTTCTAAAAACTAGTTGTACGACTACATTCATATTTTCTTTGGTTGTAGGTGGCACAACTTGAAATTCTCTTTTAGCGTATTTCTAAACATAAAAATGAAGGCAAATACTGTCAGGATTCTGTACAGATCAAGGCAGACAACCATTTCGCCTGATCCATTTTTCTTGTTTCCAGTAATTTGCAACCATGCCAAATACGTATAGCTCCCTAGTAGTTGTTGTCTTTTAAATAATACGATCCAATGAGTTTCTTCGCCAATCAGAGTTCTTCTATTCCGGTTGTTCATTTATTGGACCCAATTATTAGTTTTAGATTTGGCTTTTAGATACAGTAGTGTAGTATACTATTCAACTACCACACCATCCTTCTTAAGAATTGTTTGATTGCTTACTAATTTAATTTCAGATGTTAGATGTTTTATGGATTTATATGTATGCATCAGCAAGTAAAACAAGTCCATATTCTGCGCTTGTATCTTTGTAAGTTGTATTTCTAGCAAAATGCCAATTTTTTTATTTCTCATACTTCAGTCCTCTATTAATTATTATTAGTATTATTTGCTTTCAAATATGGTACCTTGAGAAAACTTGAAATATGTAAATGGTTTATTCATGCGTCCTAGTCCTTTCAAAAAACGCGCGCAATTCTTAGAGTAAGTTGGTAACTGCCTTTTTAACAACCGCTGAGTCTGCCGATTTTGTTGTGACATTGGTTGAGAAGTCAATTGTTCATTTCTGTTTTGGAATAATACTTATTAGAAAAAAATATTGTAATTAATTGCTTTCTTAATTGTTTTTTCGTTCTATCAAATAGCTGGATTATTCGACTTAACAAAACCCTTTTCAACGGCTTAAAAATACACAAAACTAAGAATGAACACAAGCGAAGCCTAGAAAGCACGAACTTCTGAGTCAGTTAATGAATCAGTTAGTGAGTCATTATCTGGACAAAGCCCTTTGTCGGTACAAACTTACAGTATAGACTTACAATAAGATAATTTATGGCGTTGGAGTAATATATTTAAACCCCTTGTAATCATATTTAATTTTACGACAGAATTCAGCAAAACCTTTAAGTCAATTAACCCACCAACCGTACAGTAGCAAACATTTGCCAGATTTTTTTTTAATTTTTCTCTTAAACGATATTGAAAATAAACTACTGAATAACTGGGGAACTATTGTAAATTCTTGCCTAGAGGTTGTTCCATTTTGTTAATCTCGATAAAATAGAAATAGAGAACAATATTCAAGAATATATGTGTGTGATTGGTTCCAAATCTAAAATTTATTTGAAATTATAAAACACTTACCAGTATTGTTAATTGTAGGATGGTGTTGCAAATAGTGAAACATCCACACGAATATTGTACGAATAGTGGAAACGACAAAAGGATACTTAATTTTTTCACAAACCTAAAATTAAACAGCTTTTAATTTTATCACGCATATTTACAAAGACCAGTTGAGTATCTTACTGATTAATCATTTCGTGCAAAACTGCACAGTCCTTGAGAATATATCGTGCCCTCCATTTTATATTTGTCTCCATTTCATATGAATACGTTTCTTGAAAGACATTTTCTAAGCGTTCTTTAAGTATATCTAGTTGTGCCACACATAAGCTCATACAGGTTAAGTATAAAATATCAAAACCAAGAGTGTTGAATCCCAAGTATATTGTAGCAAAAAAGTGATATATGCGATAAAAGACATCAAATTTTCCTCCTTCGAAAGGTGACGGTATAATTAATCCAATATTAGTTATAATCGGTAAAAAACTTCCCACACAGATATATGCACCTATAGCAAATACAAAGTATCTAAAAAGGATTTTGGATATTCTGTATATAAATTGTATATGTTTATTTAATTTGTCACTGTGATTATTGAATATTTCCGATTCTGTATCTGCCACTATGGAGTAAAAACATTTTCTATTCCAAAATAGAGTCAACGTTTTTGCCGCGTAGTTTGTCATTGGTACCAAAATACATGCAGATTTGTTTAATAATTTCATGTCGCTAGTTCTAATGGCTCTTACAATATTAGAAATCACAATAGCAAAAATACTTAAATCGAAAACGCAATTGAAGAGTAGTTTTATGCTACCAATGAATGTAACATGCAGTACCGGCCATAAACCAGATTTCAATAAGATCCATTTCGGCTTTTCCAAAGGTTCCCTACAATATATTTTTGTCATTCTGTTGTGTGCTGTATGAGAGACTAACCAGTAATTTAGAAGTAGGTCCGATCGTATATTTATATCCTTGACGTAAAGCAATTGACTACTGCTAATTAAGTTCCTGCCGTATTCCGCTAAAATGAAAGACAAGAAACGCATGTGCTTACATTTCTCCATCAAATCATTATTATATTGATTGAAATGTATACTGTATGCACATCTGTTGTTTTAAAACATAATTTGTAACTTGCAACATTAAATGTAGAATGTTTAATTCAATGAGTATTATAGTAAAATAAATTTAGAAAATAAGAGTGTAGGATACAAAAATAGATATACATGGTGTTCAGAAAAAGGGGTTTGCATACTTACTTTGTTTTTTTGTTCGATTGTTTTCGAAACATGATTAAGTAAAACAACATTATTCAATACAAAACTGCTAAACATATCTTTATGTCGGCAGATCTTAGAACCGTTAGCCTTGCTATTGTAGACAAAATCCCAGCCATCTTGAAATGATTCACGTACTGGATTGTAAACGTTTAGCTATTGTTATTGGTCGCATACATCTACAATTGTTCAACTTCTGTATTTCAGTAACATAAATAAGGCCTTTTAGGAATATTTAAAGAAAAATTCGGTAGAATTAGATTGGAATATTTTGATGGCGATGTAGTAGGCCGCTTCCAACCATGCAATGATTGCGGAAAAAATTATAATAATAAATAATTTATTACCACATGTGAAAAGTGAGCTTAAGTTCCATTACGCATAAAGAATCTCGTTTAAATTATCAGATAGAAAGTAACTGAAATGCACCATTCAATCGTTTCACTAAAAAAAGCAATCATCCACAAACATAGATGTAAATGCATATAGATGATTTTGAACGGTAAATTCACGTCGATTTTATTAAATGTATATATGTATATGTTTGGTTCGAGGTGCAGCTGTAGAGACTTCTTAAGCCGCTAAATTGCAATGTGGACATATTGCAATAGTTTATTTACCTTCAATACTCAATTCATTAGAGGTGTTATCATTTACAGGCTGAACCAGTATAAAATACAACACCTGCCAAAATAAATTTAAATTAGTATAACTGTAGTTATATGGTGATTGATTATTTCAGATAAATAGTACAGGTCGACCAGAATCCCGCGGCATTTGCGCTTAAGTCAGAAAGGTTGGGTAAAAGTATGACGTTGCAGCACTCAGCTGTGAGTTGGCCGCGCTGATGTTGGGGATATATAACCCTAAAAACACGAAAATGTACATAAAACGTTCGCAAAACATTTTATCAAAACCAATTGTATGTTTATAAAACGTTCTTGCGGGACCTAAGACGTACTTAAAACATCTGAGGAAGGGTTTGTGTCCGCAAAAAAGATGTGTTCTGTATGTCCTGTACAAACGTTTCATAAACGTTCTACAAAAACATATTTTAGACGTTCTGTAAAGACGTTTCGTAAATGTTCTACAAAAACATATTATAGACATTCTGTAAAAACATTTTATAAACGTTCGATAGAAACTTATGTATGTATATTATATAATTATCATTAATTATATTTAGTGGAAGCAAATAAGTAAACGTTTTTTTATATGATGTACATTTATTCAATGAAATTATTGACACAAAAACAAGCGCTAAAGTAGTAGTAGGAGTACAAATAAGATAAATCTCAATTTTTACTTCTTACAAAAAAATCGACGAACGGGTAACAGATTTGTATAAAAATTTTGATTCATCCTACAGTTTTCTTAATGTAGCCATTCTACTGTCAAGTCGATCACTTGCGTGCCCTAATGTTGGGTTTTAGACTGCCAGTTTCTACAGTAGTATTACCTGAAAAAAAGTATTTGGGTACAATCACTTGAAGCCTGCCTAGTTTTGATATTTTCGTTACGTATTTTCATATTGGTAGTTTCTTTAGTAGACTTAAAAATCATTATTTTTGGAGGTAGCACCGCCTCCATATTCATAATTAAATATATGTTTTACTTACTCTCTTAAAAAAACGTAAGTTAACGTGATATAACCCAGATGAATACAAGTTATTTACTAACACTTGTATTGCACTTGCAAATTTCACTTTACAATAGCACGTTACACTAAAAATGACAAATCATCAGTAAAATAACGACTGAGATTATTTAGAGGTTATTGTACGCAGCTATGGCGGCGCAGAACACTAATTATGTGCCAAGAAATTTCAGTCAATTCCAACATATTGCGTCGAATCGCAAAGAAAAGAAGCGCCAAATTTAAAAATGTGAGACAAAAGGATATGATCTTTATTTTTCTTTTAATGCCGACAAACGGACGTGGACGAACGTAATTATTATGTTTTATATACGTTTTAGATAAAACGTTTTTTATATGTCCTACATAAAACATTTTAAAAACGTCTTACTTAAGTACAGGGCGGACGGACGTAATTGGTACCAAAGAAAAACGTTTTTGGTACATTGTGTGTTATTAGGGAAGCCGAGAGCGCTCATTCACGCTTGTCTTATTGTTACATTAACATTAGATTACTGCCACGGCATTCTGGTCGACCTGTACTTATTTTGTTAGCTTCATATTGTCTTCTTAAGCAGAATAAATAATAAATAATAATAATACTATGTGTCACATATTAAATGTCAGTTTCTTCCACTCAAGAAGTGTTTTAAACGAAAATGTTTTGGAATAAATTGATTTGCTGTTCTATTTGACCTGCCAGTGGAAATATATATGAGATTAAAAGCTATATTCTTAGTGTACAGGGTTGTGCAATAAAGTAGCGTACACGTCTAATTGTTAATATTGACCTTTTTCCCATGTTTTACAGGTTAGATAATACCTTCCTTATTGTTTATATTTAAACCGTAACTATGTAAACTGAAAGTCTAATTCAATTAATGCTGTATTAAGTATGCGTTATTTTATTGCACAACTGCATAAGTTCCGTTATATTTTTTGTATAATATAATTTCATAGTCTCTTGTTTTAGTCTCGAAGCAGAGGTTCTTCGATTTCTTGATGACCAGTTTCGTCGATAGCGGTGATACTGGATTTGCCCCACAGATTTCTACTTCCCTCCTTTTCTTTTGTACCAGATTTATCGTAGTTTTTGTTTTTGCTTTGAGCATGTGTTTTGTAGTCTGGTGTGATAAAGTGTACAGTGCCGTGCAATAAACTGGCGTATAGTTAAAATATAAAATTATGTGAATCAGACTTTTGGTTTCCATAATTACACGGGTTAAATATAAACGTATACGCTTAAATCCGTCATATTATATCAAATCAAGTTTCAGTCAGTCATTTTGAAAATTAGTGTCAATAATAAAGCAACTAATGTCAACAATAAAGGCATCATCTAAAATCTGAGAAAATTAACCTGTTTTCACGCTGATAATATAATGCTAATAGTAGAAACAAGACGTTTGCGATGTTTTATAGCATAACACTGTACTATCACGGACTTTAATAACGGTTCCTAGCGGTACAGCCTGTACTCCTGTCCCTATATCCTTTGACGATTAACCGATGTAAATTATAAATACCATCGATTTAAAATTCCAAGCTAAGAATCTTTTTTTTATTTTTAAAAAAAGGCTCGTCCAAACATTCATCTTTTATTTAAATCCAGGAATTCGTACTCAATCTCTACTCTTCCTGTTAAGTATTTATGATTTCTCGGATACACAAGCAAGTTGTTTATTTTTAAAAGAAAGCTACTAGGAACTTCCACACATACACACATAAAACTACGCTTATAACAGTTTATTGTACAAATTTTCTCCAAGTTACACACAATAAAAAATTTAATGAACAATAAGTTAATATATCTAAGTATACTTTTTTATTCTAGGCATCTTATATGTAGTTGAGAGTTCAACTATACCTTGCCTTTATTAAGACGAAAACTGAATACGCCCATCTAAAAATCTATACAAAAAAATTGTTCGTACCTTTCTATTTTATGATTTCATTCTCACTTACCACCAATAAAGAATCTAGAGAGATAAATATTAGTTTGTATAGTTGAACAATCATTGGCCTCTTAGCTCTTTCCATTATCATAAGCAAAATTCTTTGCGCGTCCGCATCTAATTCATACCAATTTGATGCATAGGATGACTCTATAATTTTATCACTCTGCAACAAAAAAGTATTACTGTATATTGTTCAGAAGTAATTTATTATACACTAAAATAAGAAAGAAAAAGAATCACCGACATAAACTTTTCTTAAGTACCTACAACGTCGCATATTGCAACAGTCAGTGAAAAGATTCTCATTGTAACTAATACGAGGCGCTCTGCGATCGGAAACAATAGTTAAAGAACTCTTTCAGAGGATCAGTCACGTCATGTTGATCAAGAGAGGTTGTGAACAATCAAGAAAATACAATAATATATAGAGGTCTTAACGTAAACTACGCTAGTGGCAAAGGTGTAGTCGGTGAAAGCTTTAGTCACTCGTGTCAACGTGCTATCTGACAAAACCAATCATTACGGTTTTGTGTACAAATCAAGGGCATTGCTCGTCTACTGTACTAGTAATGTTAATACTTCAAGAGAGTTTCGTAAAGCAGTAGTTGCAAATTGATAAGAGATTGGGTAGTTTAATGAACCTAATATTTTTCAAATTCAATTTTTTAATCTTCATGTGTATTTAGGATTATATTTTCTTTATATATTTTCTCTCTCTTTGGGTTGTAATGGTTATAACTTAAACATCTGCCTAATTTTTAATAACACTGTTAATATGTATTAGTTCTAGTAGTAATATTATGAACCGATATACTAGCTCTTCCTCTATGTTTAACCACCCTATTCACTCATTTGCTTACGAAGGATTTAGTTACACACAGGCATTTGGCGGTCTGTATAGTAATTGCCCGCTTATGGTACGTTCACTTTCATTTTACTTGATTTCTTTTTATTTATATGTCACAGTGCATTACCGGAAGTGGTTCTTGAACTATTCCACAGTATCTACTAAATATTCTGCGTGACACTGCATTTTGGGCTATGACCAGGGTTCGTAAAACTATTGCCAATTCATAGGCGGTCTCAAAGAAAAGTAAATGTACGCACTGGAGTTTATTATGAAAACTCGTAAACACGACACGGCGCGTGAATGAATAGCACTTTGTGTATAATGCCTTTTTAAACGAAAACACACTAAGCAAACGTTTGTACGACTTGTACTGTAGTATACAGTACGATTTTGTTACTGACAATGTAATTTTGCAGACGGACATGTGAATTTAAAGCAGACGTTGACAAAATAAATATTATTTAGTGTCATATCTAAACTTAGAAAGGACCAAAATATAGATAATACTTAGGAAATTCTAATAGAAATATATGTAGTTTTTTGCTTCATTAAACAGTGTATTTGATATATTCAAGAATATTATAAAAAGAAAAAAACATATCAACCGCTCAAATTAAGTTGTCAAACATATACGAGTATATACAGTCCACTGACCTATTCAAATTTGAGTGATCCAAGTTATATACATATATAAGTGGGCCATATTGCTGCATTAAAGTTAGTAATAAACTAGCAAAAGACTGTCACTGTTACTTCTGTATCGGTTAATATCCAAGTAACAGAAACAAAGGGTTATCCAAATAATTCGAAAACATTTTTATTAATTGAATTTAAGTTGAAATATAAAAGTGTTAATACATTGTTGTGGAATGAATAGATTATAGCAGTTTCTAGATTGGACTAAAATGGATTATCTTTAGCTTCATTTCATCAAAGATTCTCTCTAACTGTTACAACTGTGTGTAGAAGAAACAATCCAAGGGAGTGAGCTCAAGGGATTGTGCAGTCTATTGAAATGTTATGTTGTTACAATCCATTAGTCATCACGAGAATGTACTAAATGATAATTGTGTGTGTGTATGGATATTACTCGTATCAGAAAAATAGTTTATTATCTTTCTAAAAACTCCAGGCGTCTGCATATTTTTCATTAAAATACCTACCACTATAAAACATTGAACAGATTAGTTGAGCGTAGATTTTCAAGACCGCTATTTACTGCGTTGAAGTCTTCCGGGTGTTGTCGCGCAGATAAGTTTGCAAGTTTTTGTAGAAAAGTGCAAACTTATCTACGCGACAATGCCCGGAAGACTTCAACACATCGAACAGATTAATCAGCACTAAACACAAAAACTAAACTGCGTCTTTACATCAAAATTTATTTTTGCAGGCTTGATTATGATCGATAATATACAATAACAAAAATAATCATTATTTTTTTTTAAACATGCCTATGTTTGAGATATATTACTAGCTTTCGAGTAACGAAAACGATTATCACTCTACCCTCATCGATAATATTTCTCTGAGTGCTCCTCGTTGTCGAAACTTCATCTGTACTGTTTTATAGTAAGATACAGTTGTTTAGAAGAACAGAAAAAAACACCCTTTTGTTGGCAATGCGTTGCTTACTCGTCTCAATTCTTTTAATAACTGTATAAGTGCGGTTGTAAACTGCCCTCCTCCTCTCCTCTCTGCTAACTTTGGATCGGTTTAATAGAGAGGTTCCAGTTTGGGATAGTAATATCAAATATTATATACTACTATATTCCTGAAGTAAAATTTCTATTTAGTTTGATTGATGTCACACACAGAGAACAAATTACTAGGTTTAAGTAAGAATAACTTAATTCAAGTCATTCTCATTCTCATATACATATAAGCAAATACTTATTTTCTTCGAGCAAGATATTCAATTTCTTGGAATTTCACTTCTGAAAATCATAAGATTAATCACCTGCTATAAAATCACAATCCTTTATATGATAGAGAAACCACCGAAAAGGTGCATTCAACGACGATTGTGAAAGCCTGAATACTAGTTTAATCACAGGAATTAACATTTCCGGGTATTAAATGTCCCTAATTTTTTACGCTGTTATAAGAAGAGGTATAAGGTTATAATCACAATACAAAAGCACATGTGCACATATTATGTCTATTGCATAGTTGCATATAGTGGCAGAAGCGCCACCTATAGCATTTTTTGGTTATTTCCATCAAGTAAACGATGTTCTTGTCTGTACAAATTATTTCTTGGATCAAATCTGATTTTAAGATTATCGTTTACTGTTCCCAAGATATTTAATTAACTTATAGCTAGTAAAATTTTTCTTAACAAATAAAAAATTATTTAGGTTAAGTGGATTTCCTCAAGAGAAAATAATTTCTTAAATATAGAAATCCTTTTTTTTTTGTGCAGGGGGCGATATAGTATCAAAATTGTAAATGCAGTGGGGAATCGAGTGACACCTCATTTTAAAGGGCTCACTGAGTATAATGGGTTAAAATTTTATAAAATTTTATTCACTGATATGAACACAGTAATATAATAAGGTTTTATTTCATTTTTGATTTTGTGTTTGCAGTTATCTGCTCAACATTTAAATTTATGTTGAGCAGAAGTTTTAGGTAGCTATGAATTGTAAAACGTGTGTCTTTTATTAAGTGTATATTACCTTATGAATGTAAAAAAATATAATTTTATTGACATAAGTGTCATAAGCAGAAATAAATAATAACCGCTAATTTTGCGTTTTCTTGTTCAAGTTAATGCTAAACTTTTGCAAAATTCTGTCGACTAAAAAAATATAACAGAGATAATATTTTACTGTTTTTCATACAATTAGATGCTCTAAATGATTTTGCTAAATTGTTTGACACAAAACATCCTATTTAGCGTTTCGTCCCACACTTTTCTAAGGATCAGAACATCAGTATTTCAGCAAACATGCACTACTTTTAAACGTAGCTCATGAAGAGAATGAATTTCGATTTCATAACCTTAGTAGTTGAAGTGACAGTGAAGACATATTTAAATAACGCAAACCTAAAATTGATGGAACGTCATTTAAAGTAGCAAACATTTATTATTGCTGATTATGGGACTTATGTAGATAAAATTCCATTTTATGACATTCATAGGGTAGTATAGGCTTAATAAAAGACACACGTTTTACAAATCATAGCTACCTAAGACTTCTAAATTCATATTGGGCAGATAACTGCAAGCACAAATGTATTGCGAAATGAAACTTTTTTCTATTATTATGTTCATATAAGTGTACACATTTTTATAAAATTTTAGCCTGCTACTATACTCAGCCAGCCCTTTAAAATGAGCTGTGATAGACTCACGCGACCCCACTTCTTAGCGAATTTTCGTACCTACCCTTTGCCCCTTCACGCCATTATTTATCCTATCTCTGAAATCAACCGGTATAAAATTTCATATTAATGACCCAAAAATGGAACCTCTCTATTAAACTGATCAAAAGTTAGAAGCGGGAAAGATACCGTAGAACCGCACTGTATGAATCGGTACTAATGATGATAATCTTTCACTAATTTAACGGTGCAATGGTGTGTAGTTAATTTGAAGTTGCCTATTGTACTATTACGATATACCTGCAATTTGTAGGAATATGTAAAATAGCAAAATTGGTACCCCTGTAACGACATTCAAGGATAACATAACAAAACCTTTATAAATAGTTTCATTGCTTCTAAATTTCGAGTGCGTTTTAATATCGCTTTAAAAAACATAATTTAATAATAAGTAATGTCAAAACGAATAGAAAAATACATGACAAATTTAGTAATGAGAAAAATAGTGGCTTATCACGGTTCTTGTTACACTAAAATCATTTCTTGAGTTCAATGTAGTAATACGCTCAGTATTAGGTATATTACAAACTATTACTCTTCGTAAATCCTATGGATGAATCGCATAGAATATACGTTGGAGCGCACGTATTTAATTTAAATAAATCACTTATATTATTATATGCGGAATCGGAAGCTTAAATTGAAATCTCCTACTCTAAAAATTATTTCATTCCCAAGCCAATGGAAGGTTGCCATTTGTCCAATCGTAACACACAGAGTAGCCGCACATAACTAGTATATTGGTAGATCCAGATTCTCTCTGAAAAGAAGGAAATAGATGTAAATTCGTGTGCATTATATCACGACTGGATTAGTTATTCGCTTAACAAAACTGTAACGGCAATTCCGTTTGATTAGTGAGAATGTCATTACGAGTGTAGAGTATATTTGTATTGTTTCGGGGCAATCCAATTTGCAGTCGATATGTCACTGTTAGTTGTCGACCTGAGTGCAATTTGTTTCAAAGTAAATATCATGCTCCTGCCGAAGTCATAACTTCTTTCTTATATAAGTGATCTGTATGCTCTTATAGGTCTTATACAGTCTGTTCATGGGAACATTTTACACTGATCACTTTTTTATTTTTGGAATAGAAAGCCCGGTAAATAAAGAAAGAAAGAAGAAATTGAGCTCTACATGAAGAAGTTCTAAATTTAAAGAATACTGTAACAGAGTTATCTGGAAAACTGAATTATAATAATATTATTAATACAACAGCAGATGGCGGAACAGGTGCAAATAGTAATATTTTCAAGGAAAGAAAAATATTGAATAAACAGGATATAGCAAAAGCCACATCAGATGATATCTCAAAAGAACATAAACATGAGGTCAATGGGCCAAACAAAAAATCACCGACGAATAAAAATATGGAAAAGATACAAGTACCGGTCGCTTTCTTAAATACTAATATAACAATATCGGAGACAACTAAAATAGAGACATCGTTACAAAGTAATAGAAAATCGAAGGCTAAAGACAATGAAATACGTAAAGACTAAACAGCATGGACAGATAACGTAAAAAAACAACGCAAGCAGAATTTATTTATTGGCACGGCTACGAAGGAATCGCTAAAGCTTAAAGCAGCCGATAAAAAAATATGGCTGTTTGTAGGAAATACGTTTGTAGAAGACGTAAATGACCACGTTAAAAATATAGGTACTCCAACACAGCAACTACATGTGGACAAAAATAAACTCCAAACATGGAACCAACTGCTACAAGGTCGGTGTAAATGAAAAAGACTATACCAATTTTGTAAATCCCGCAAATTGCGCTGAGGGCACTAAAATACGAAAGTTTACATTCTTCGATAACGAAAAAACAGCTCGAGAATCAAATTTTCCGCAGGAGAGAACATCGAATATAGAGTCTTAGCAAATACAGTAAACATCGAAATGGAGGATATGCTCATAAATGACAATACGGAAACAGGAAAACATGGGGAGCATACCATTAATGTTACTGCAAAGCACATGCAAAACCAGTTGTTCACGGTGATACCTCAGAATATACAGAGTTTACGTAACAAAACAGAAGAATTACAAGTATTTATAGAAGGTTTAAAAATGAACGTGGAAGTGATTGCTTTGACACAGCACTCGTTGAAACCAAATGAAATGATAGTTGTATCGTCCTTCCAACGGAGGCATGCGGAGCTCTCTTCGGACGCTCGACTCTATATTGAATAAAGCAAAGAATAGTAAAGACAGAGTATTGCTGAGTGGCGATTTTAACATAGATCTGAACAAAAACAGTAGTCGTAAGAATCTTGTCCTCGATCTACTGAAAACGTACAATCTACAACCATCCATCATGGAGTCCACTAGAATAACCAGTACTAGTGAAACTAGAATAGACAATATATTCAGCAGTACTGATGAATTTAAAAGCTACGTATGGACATCGACCCTGTCTGATCATCTGGCACAGGGAAACTCTCTCAAAGTGAACGAGGCTACCATGGAAGCAGTCAAAAGGCCTAGAAAAGTGTTCTCAAAAAAGTGTTTGGATATTATTAGAAATGAATTAGGTCTGGTTGATTGGGAAGAGGTTTTGGTACTGGAAGACTTGAACGTGTGCTATAATTTCTGAACATAATTACAAATACTACCTATGGTAACACAAGAAAAAAGGCAGACAAGAAAAAACAGCTGTAACTCCTAAGCGACTGACCTGATTTTAACAAACTTGATATCATTGGAAAAGGCATTTATTGTTCCATCAATCAATCTATCATACCTGTGATATGTCTACTTCTTAGTGATGCCGCTAGAGCGCGTTTTTTATAGAATAACAGAAAATTGCAAAATTCTCTAAAAAATTAAATACAGTAATATGACTGTTTTATCACACAAATGTAGCGAAGTGATACCTAAACAGGCTGGTGAAAACCGTATCTCGATATCTTATTCTTAGCCTGAAATATCGTAGAAAGAAGATTTAGTTATCATATAATTTTAAAAAGACGCTATTACGCCGGTATCTATTTATTGTTCATAATTTCATAATTTTTAAATAATAAAAGTATTCGTAGTTCAAAAAAATGTAAGGAAAACGTGTACGGAAATAGTTATCAACGCATATAATATGCAAGTGCAAGGTACGCAGAATATGAAGAGTAGGCCATGGAGGAAAAGCAAATGTCTAAAATCAACTCGTTAACAAATTATACTTATAGAGGCAATTTAATTTATGTTGTTTGCACACACAAGTAAGGTTTAAAAGTATTAAAATGCTTTTTATAAGTGATGGAAACGTTAATTTGCATAATATTGTGCATTAATTGGTCTGACAACAATCCTCACTAGTTGCGTGAGGTCCATTATCAAAGCCATTGGAGTCTCGATGTATGGTGTGGCATACTGGACGAAACTATTACATTTCCCTATTTATTTGATCAACCACTAAATGGTGCCGTGTTTCTTGATTTTCTGGTAAACCAATTGCCTATTTTAGTAGATGTGCCCTTGCAATTACAGCAAAATACGTTTTTGCAACTAGATGGTTGTCCAGCACATTTCTCAAGAAATGTGAGAACATTTAGATCTAAGATATCACGACAGGTGGATTGGGCGAGGAAGTCTATTTCGTTGGCCTTTCTGATCCCCAGCCCTTACCTGTTTGGACTTCTATCTCTGGGGTCGGTTGAAAGATACTGTTTACCAAATTCCATCAACAATGGGAGACGACACGAAAATACGAATACAAGAGGCCATTCTTAGCCTGTCAAAAGTAGAAATTGAAGCTGCTGTAATGTCTACGCATGAGCGGCTCCAACAATGTATTGAGTGTAATGGAAGACATTTCGAGCATTTAAGAAGGCATTCAGTTTTATTTCAAAATCAGTTATTTTTTCTTATTATGCCCCTACACGTTCTTTTTTTAATTTTTTGAACTAAGAATACTTTTGTTACTTAAAAATTATTAAATTATGAAATTTTATCATTGAATTTTGAAAAAAGATAAATAAATAACAATAAATACAGGTGTAATAGCCTCTTTTTTAAATTATATGATAACTAAATATTTTTTCTGCGATATTTAAGGCTAAAAATAAGATATCGAAATACGGTTTTCAATAGCCTATTTTGGTATCACTTCGTTACATTTTCATGAAAAAAAAAGTAATATTATTGCGTTTAATTTTTTGGAGAATCTGGGATTTTCTGCTATTAGGTATATCAAAAAACGCGCTCTACCGGCATCACTAAGAAATAGACATATCACAGGTATGATAAGTATGATGGAACAATATTTGCTTTTTCCAATGAGACCAAGTTTGTTAAAATCAGTTCAGTCGTTTAGGAGTTACAGATGATTATTAAAACAAAATCACTGAATTAACCTCCACTACTTTATGTTAATAAATACATAAAAAAGTTTTAAACAAAATTACTCGAGTAAAGCTTAGCTTTAAAAAGCATATATTTTTTGGTAACATTTACTGAGTGGATTTCAGTGAAAAATCACTTTAAAGGTTAAAGATGCCGGTTACGATCCCTGGCGACCATCGTGGAAATCTGAAAATATTTTCCAGGGCCTTCTTTTGACCACTTTAATAATAACATTCGCAACAACGCAAGTCTCTACGACGAATAGTTTCAGAGATACAGCACTTTGCATTCGTATCTGGCCACCCTGTACTCACATAAATTGAGTGCATCTGTAAGCTAGATGTATTACTATATATTTAAAATGACAGATTGACCTGAATACGTACATATATAAATATATGAAAGTAAATAACCTAATTGGGGTATTTACTTACCAGTGTTGTGAAGGCTTAAGGTATAAGCTACCGTCATTAGAAAGTAAAATTGATATCACCTCCGCAGAGACATGCTATTTATTATAAGATAAATTATATTTTATTACCGTAACACACAAAGCAGTGAAATGAAACAATATTGCATATACAGCGCATATTGCAATGAATTTCGGTTAAAAGAATATACGAAACTAATATATGCTGTAGTAATGATTTTGTTCTACGTGCTTTCTCTTTAAAGTAATTTTAGATTTCTATTTTTTCCAGTTACACCGAAAATGCGTATCGGCTTCTTTATTTCAAATGAAATTGCTTAATTTTTTATTGGTTTGTGTTGGCGAGATAAATTTAAGACTACTTTGCCTAATAAACCGTGCTCTAGTCGCTATGGAATTATTTCAATTTTTGTAAAAAAATTGAGTTACGGGCTATTATAACCAACCATATTTTTTAAAAATTAATGCATGCAAAAATTTAAAACTTTAAGTAACTATTTACGATAATGTGTTGTAAGACATGCAAAATTTTAAATTTTACAAAACTAAGAAACTAAAAGTAGATATCTTATCGAATGGCTACTACCTAATATTTTTTTAGTTCTATTGCATAGAAGGCTTAAAATTAGGGGCAGTATGTGTTTATTGTCTTAGACCTAAATGTCACAGCTTTAGAGTTATTTTACAAAATATGTCTTAAATTTGATTTTGTAAAATCGATTGGATTATGGAAAGTGGAATGAATGATGAAAATAAAAACAAAGGAAGTAATAGTGCAATGACAATCTAAAACGTACAACTTAACAACTATTGTGATATATGACTAGGGAACAATGTGAATGAAAACCAAATGCACCACCAATATAAATTTACACACAAAAGGTGTTCTTTTGGCTATTCTATTGACTATACAAGAATGACCCAGAAGTAAATGCAATTTTTTAAGATAATAGCAAAGATACTTCTGGTAGGTATTGGACAATTTAGTATATATTTCTGCATATTACTAGTAGATTTCAAAAATTTTCGTTTCTAAATTTAGATCCCGACATTTCTGGATATTTAATAATGACAACTTTAGAGCCCGTGATTTGTGATAGTTGGAGCTTAACTTCGCAATGATATTTCCGCTGGAAATGCTGGTTAGCTAGTGCAGTCTTTCTCTGCTTAGTAATTTTTTCCTATCCCATTGAAATCATGAGGTCAACTGTGACTGCAATAAAGTTTGTATTAGTCACTTGTAATTTGAGTTTTATTTGATTTTATTTATTCATTCTATTTTCGATAGCCTAATTTACACTGTACTATGCAATAATAAGATATCGGCGTCTTTTAGATACAAAGTTTGGATTTTTTTTCTAAACGCCCGGTATAATTTTGTAAAGTTTATAATACTGCGTTGGATATAACACAGTTTTTTTTCATAGTTATTTAAAACTTTCAATTTGTACACGTATTTTTTTTTTTTTTTTACTTTTTGGGAAGCTAGAGCCTGTAGCTATCAATTTTTTTTACAAAGATTGAAATAATTCAGGATAGTACTTAAGAATATACAGGCAAATGCACCACATTCGCCTCGATTGATATACAAAAAACAGTAACACATATTTATGTCCATTGGGAGCACGTTCTGAAATTATTTTGAAATATATAGGCTGTCCCAAAAGAAAATTACACATCAAAGTTATGAAATTTTAAGCGGAACACTAAACGAAGACTAAATAAAGGCAAGTTACTGTTATATTTCCAACACCTCAATTCAACAGTTTCTGAGATATTTAACAATGTTTGAAAATGTAGATCATTATTTAGCATGAGCACCGGCTGGACGTATTTAAGTTATGTGTTTTAAATTGTATTGTTTCATTAACACAACCATTATATCTAATGCTAAAATAAAGATGCTTTCTAAAAATTATACAAGGAGGCTAAAATCTTACCTCTAACTGTGGGTACCAGTAATGCTCAATAATTTGGTTATTTTAAATGAAACATCCTATATCTAACATCGTCATTCGATTTTAATTTTATTTCTCTGTTAAACCTTGTCTTTTATTAAGAGGGAGAAAATTTTAAAATTTGCCAATTTTACTGCCGCCATATTGTAAACACAGATGATTGAGTAAATATATTTGTAAAGAAAGTTTTTTCCAGTTTTTATTTGAGTTCCTACGGTATTCAAGCAATAAAATTAGTTTTTTAAGAAACTATTTCCTTGTGATAATGGACTCACAGCCTAGTACACGTGGATTATCAACATCGCCTCCAAAAAACCGTGCTACCTTGGGATGTGCACATTTGTCGGTACAGGAAAAGCGAGCTATACTAAAGATGTATAAGAAAATATTATTGGTGGTTATGCTAGAAAAAAGAGGACACAGATAGCACTGCGAATATCAAACACACACGTAGTATACTTAAATATGTGTATATAAACTTCTGTGTATTTATATTCCATAATAAGAATAGGTGTTTCAAGAATCGAATAATTCAAAACCAATTTAAAACCAAAGGGCTAATTTCACCACTATCAAAACGATTAAGAAGAAAATTAGTGCTATCTACTTTTAACGATACTGGTGAAAATATATGTCAAATGAGTCGTACTACTTTATCTAAATTAATGAGAATGCTTAATTTTAAGTAAGTTTCGGTATTAAATTATTTAAATGTTTTATATACTATTTATTTATAAGTTTTTAAGATGTAATCGCAAAAGTATGCTACTTAAACGTGAAGACATTGTTTTATGGAGACGAAGATATTTATCTTCGATTAAAAAATATAGAACTGACCAATGTCCAATATATTACTTAGATGAAACTTGGCTTAATGTAGGACACACAAAAGCAAAAGTGTGAGCAGATGTTAATGTTACAGCACGCAGACAAGCATTTATAGATGGTGTAAGAACGGGTCTGAAAAATCCTGTTGGTACAGGTAGACGCTTAATTATTTTACATATTGGTTCGAAAAATGGTTTTGTTGACGATGGCTCGTTGGTATTTGAAGGAAGAAAACTGCTGATTACCACGATAAAATGGATGCAGATGTCTTTGAGAGATGATTCAATAATATTTTACAAAAATTGCCTGAGAATAGTGGCATTGTAATGGATAATGCATCAACATATTGTCTATACTATTATTATATTTCTTTACATATATATTAATAAACAACATAAAGGCATAAACTACTACTATTACTTTTTTTATAAATGTGATCTGTTCATGAAGTTAAATACTAAATATATATTTAAGTAGCAAGTTTATAAACTCTTATTTCATTTCATTCTATCTATCGTTTAAATTCACCACCAACATTTTCAGTTATTAAATTTACCTAATGTGATGCGGGCTGAAGCGTTTTGTCACTCTTATTAAAAAACAGAGTATAAATGTTATTAAGGTTTCCTATATCGATCTCTTATAGTTTCTTTGTGAAAGTCAATTTAGTGTTTTAATTGGCAATTATGTACTAAAAATGTGGTTAAATCAAGGTAGCTTTGACATGATGACAATAATTTCAGATGTTAACTTTGCCTAATTTATTTTTAAAAAGTGGACGTTATTTCATATTTATGTGAAACCAGACAAAAATTAACCAACACATGTCTTATTGCATATAAATTTACACCATAAACTAAATAGAAAAGGAAACACCAACTAATGATTTAAATATCACTCAAATTGATGTTCGTCATTTTCAATACATAAATAAATTCTTGGTTGAAATGTTTTCATATTATGAGGTGTTGTTTGTGGTACAGATATTGTGTACATGTTTTTCATATATCACCATAAAAAAATCTGAACTCGTTAGGATCTTGCTGGTCAGTTCTTGCAATCAGTGTGGTGCCCCGCTCTTACATAATGCTAAATGTACAATTTATTTTAAAGAATGGAAAACTTACCAGTAGTGTTAGCTGTAATATCGTATTACAAATGATAAAGCATCCACATGAATATTGTACGAACAATGGAAACGACAAGAGGATACTTAATTTTTTCACAAACCTAGAATCAAGGCACTTTCGATTTTATTACGTGTACTTATGTGTCAGAAAAGTTCAGTTTCTTACTGGTTAATCATCTCATGCAAAACTGCACATTCCTTGAGAATATACCGTGCCTTCACTTGAATATTTACGTTGGTTTTATATGAACGTGTTTCTTGATAGACGTTTTCCAAGCGTTCCTTAAGTATATCTAGTTGTGCCACGCATAAGCTCATGAACGTTAAATATAAAATGTCGAAACCAACAGTATTAAATGACATGTACATTGTTGCAAAAAAATGATATATCCTATAAACGATATCGAATTTTTCTCCCTCAAAAGGTGATGGTATTATTAATCCAATGTTCGTTATAATCGGCAAAAAGCTGCCTACAGAAAGATATGCACATAAAGCGAATGTAAAATATCTAAAAAGGATTTTCGATATTGTATATATCAATTGTACGTGTTCGTTTAATTTATCACTATGTTTATTGAATATTTCCGATTCTGTGTCCGCTAGTATGGAGTAGAAGCATTTCTTATTTGAAAATAATGTCCACGATTTTGCTGAGTAGTTTATCATTGGAATCAAAATACACGTAGATTTGTTTAATAATTTCATGTTTGCAGCTTTGAAAGCTCTTACAATATTATAAATTACAATAACGAAAATACTTAAGTCGAATATGAAGTTGAACATTAATTTTACGCTATCAATAAATGTATTTTGCAGTACAGGCCATAAACCAGATTTTAACAAGATCCATTTTGGTTTTTCAAATGTATCTGTGCAATATATTTTCGTCATTCTGTTATGCGTCGTTCAAGCGACTGAGAGTTCAATATAATTCGGACCATATATTTATACGTCCATCTTGACATAAAAGCAATTTGCTGTTGGTAATTAACCTAGTTCCTTATTCCCCTAGATACATTGGATAAGCACCGCTTATTACTCTGTCAAGTAATTATTAAATATATCTCTTGAACTAAAAATTGTATATACATACTTTCATATTATGTGTATTATTGAAATACATATAATATTACAACACTAAATATCGAAGATATATACAGGCTGTCCCATATCAGGTGGGATTGCATGGGCATCTTCCTTATTATCGAAGATAGAGATTTGTTTAAATGGACAATGTTTTGCAGTTTTATGTGCTGATCTAGAATCCGTTTTAAAAAATTCAATTTCTAACTAGGCATTCAGAAGTTATATCAAAAAAATCAAAAATCGCCATTTTCTGCTAAGTCGAATATGTCCGTAAGTATAAAAGTTACGAAAAAAAGTTTCATATAAAAAGCAATATGCTCGATACAAGCAATTCAAAATCAATATCAAACAGAAATTCGAGATGGCTGCTTTCGAGATATCCATAACAACTTTCTTAAGTTAAATAGGCGCCACATTGGATTTTTATATTACTTAAAGTTTTTTATTCTCTTTTCATCTATGTAACATAACCTATCATTAAATAACAAAATACTATTGTAATTAACAATTTTATATTTTAATCAAGTGGACTTGCATAAACCCAAACAAATCAAATGAAATACAAAAAACAACAAATCTCAATTTTAAAATTCATAGATAATCTTCAAAATGGTGATCATTGTTTGCTATGCATAATTCACAACGTTTAATAATACTTCGGGTAATTTGCCGCAATGTATTTCGATTAATACATACGTACGCCTTTAGCACTACATTGCTAATATTGCAGTTAAGTAGGCTAATAGCTACCATGAAAAGTAAAACAATAGAATACCACTTTGTGTCGCCATCCGTTAGAAAGAAGATACTTGCGAAATATTATTTAAGTAATTAAAGCTAAAATATTTCATGTACTAGATTTTAAAAAGTATGGCGAATTATTCAATTGAAGAATCTTGCGATATGTTTTGTACATTTATCAAGTGCTATAAAAATTCTCGTCTTGCTAGCCAAACTTATTTAACTAATTTTTCGGATAGAAGGCAACCAAACATCAAAGCAAATTTTAAAAAAGCACAAGTTTCGCTCTTATGCGTTCCGTGTTGCCCAAACTTTAGGGCCGCAGGATTACAGCCGCAGGCTAGCATGTTGTAAGTGGTTTGTCCGCAAAAGTAGAGAAACAAATAATTTCACATGTCGAGTGTTATGGACAAATGAATCTTATTTCCCTAATTGCGGAGTATTTAATCGACATAATGCATGTTGTAGTTCCACGTCGATATCAAGTTCGATTCGGTTGTAACGTATTTTGTGGTATAATGGGAAGTCAAAATCAAAATTTCCAAAAAACCAATCAAGTAGGAATTTTTTAAATATTTTTAACCTAATTTTGAGAATATATTTTACCTCATACATTTTTTTCATAAGAAACAAAAAAATCATGCAGTAAAGGGTTAATTGGACCTGTGATCTTCGACGGAACGTTGACTGCTCAGCGGTATTTAGAAATTATTGAAACAACAGTAGAAGATTTCGTAGATGACTTACCTTTGGCAGATAGGATTGGGCTGTGGTACCAGCAAGATGGATGTTCAGTCCACAATTCTCGAAATGTAAGAACCTATTTAAATGATTGATTTGAGACTAAGGTTATTGCTACCAACACCAGTACCTATTAGATTGCCAGCCAGATCAGCAGATTTATCAACTCTTGACTTTTTTTTCTTGGGTTTATTAAAAAATAAGGTATACGGAAGTCATCACAATTATAATAATTTTGAAGAGCTGCGCGAAGCAGTGCTAGAAGCGTGCGCAAGTATTAATGGATATACGTTGCGGAAAGTTACCCGAAGTATTATTAAACGTTGTGAATTATGCATAGCAAACAATGGTCACCATTTTTAAGATTATCTATAAATTTTAAAATTGAGATTTGTTGTCTTTTGTATTTCATTTGATATTGTTTGGGTTCATGCAAGCCCACTTGATTAAAATGTAGAATTGTTAATTAAAGTAGTATTTCGTTATTTAATTACAGGTTATGTTACATGAATGAAAAGAGAATAAAAAACTTTATTTAGTGGTATAAAAATCCAATATGGCGCCTATTTAACTTAAGAAAGTTGTTATGGATATCTCGAAAGCCGCCATCTTAAATTTCTGTTTGATATTAATTTTGAATTGATTGTATCGAGCATATTGCTTTTTAGACGAGACCTTTTTTCTAACTTTTATACTAATGGAGATATTGCACTTAGAAGAAAATGGCGATTTCTAGTTTTTTTGACATAACTTCTGATTAGTTCGATATTTTCATACAGATTGTAAATCATCGCATGAAACTGCAAAGCATTGCCCATTTAAACTACCTAATCTCTATCTTTTAATAATAAGCAAGATGCCCATGCAATCCCACCCGATTTGGAACACCCTGTATGAAATTTTAATGATAGCTTTAGTAAAATAAATTTTGACAGAAAACGACATATAGTGCACATATACATACAAATTTAAAAACAAAAAATTCAATTTTAAAGTTAATTACCTATATGACCAATATATGTGGAAAAATACTTAAGTACTTCATTGATTTATAATTCTCATATGAAATTAAAGTGTTGCATATTCCAGTTGAAAACAATAAGAAAATGTAGCTTTAATTTCATAGAACAGCAAATCGATAAGATAAAATTTTGATTAAAACATATTTGATAAGAACTATTTTCCCAGAAATTATTTTTCATTATTGATGAAAAGTATAACTTACGTATAAAATGAAAATTAAACAATATACCTTCACATTGATATTTATATGAAATATTCCTTAGGCGCTTATGAATTTTCTGCTACTTCGCCTTATTTTTCATTTCTATGAACACATAAAAAGCTTATCATTCTCAAACTTAAATTTTACAACGGGCCGTTGTGTGTTTACGAAATCATACAACGAGTAGATAGTTTCTGTAGCATAGATGTACAAGTGAGTAACGCGAATGTATCCAAATCATACAGCAGATTTTCTATGTGCACATACTTTTTATATGTTCTAGTTATAAATATAATACTACGTGAACTTTCTGTCTACGACGCCTACAATGGAACGTGGCTCATCTTGGTACCAGCCCCGCAGCTAAGGTATGAATTTACTGCGCGCAATAATAAAAAATGCGCCCTTTACAGTAAATATTTTATTAAGCATACCTCACATCATACCAATAGAACACATGTAGTAAATAAGGTAGGTAAATGATATTTTTAATTATATTAAAAAACATAAAATACAAAATTAAGGATATTAAGGTAAATTAAAATTAATGACAATTGTACAATTTTGCTAAAAATTAACTTATTAAACAAATATTTCGTATTTATGGTGATGTTTTATTTATTTCATTGCTGTGACAAAAACAATGTCAATATGTACATATCTAAGAGTAAATGTATATAATTGGACATTATGTTTTTTATGAGACTCACCTGCGCCTAAAATACCTAATTATCATGCCTGTGCTTTTCCTTTACGAGGCCCGACTACCGTTTGACAGTTGGCGGTGTTGCCACAGATAAATTTTTTCATAATATAATGTTTTTATAATTTATTTAAAACGTATTTTAAAATTTTGAATGCTCATAGCAAATTTCAGTAATTAAATCTAAAAATTAATAGCGTAATCTCGATTCCCGTATCAAGGTAACGGCGTGTAACGGGAAAAGAGATTCCGAAGTTAATATCGAATATTAATAGACAAAATTACATATGTAGATGTAAAACATTTGTAGAAATATGTGTATCAAGCCCAATTTTCAAATTATATTGAAATAAAATCAAGCAAACGATTTATAGAATTATGTAATTATGGCACCGCTGTAAAATAAACAGCTGGTAGACGATCCTCTTAAGAACAAACCATTAATATACTTGCCGCTTGTTTGTCTCAAAGATGCGTGCAAACGTAGAGAAGTGATTCATTTTTTGCTGAAAATGACAGCTATTACCAATTAAACGCTATTTATCATTATATCTAGTTATGTAATTTAATTAACAAATGGCTTTTATGGAGTTTTTAAAAATAAAATAAAATGACTTATTCCATAAGAAAAAATCCACCGTAATCATGCTCTTTGAATGACCTTGTATACTTGTAACATATTAAATTATTTCTCAGATTAAACAATTTTACAACTTAGGGAAGTTATATTCATATTTGAATTTTTTAATAATAGAGTTAAATTCTCCTCATTTAAACTCCTTGAAACTGTATTTATGTTTACATTAAATCGAGTTCCAGTATGCCACAAAAAGGACTGTAAACTTTTTTTTGCTAATACGTCGCCCGTAACATTATTAGTTTAAACCTATGCACAAAGCAGTTGGATTTTAAACGGGATGTGGTGAAGATGCTTTCGATATTCATTTAATTTAATATAAATTCTAAAAGTGATAAAAATGAACATTTTTTTAATTAACTTAAAACTGTGTGAAAATTAGTGCAGTGTTACATCATACCAAAGAGTGATCTAAGGTAGGTCAAATTATTATTTCTACAAACCATTTCTAAAAATATTTCCTTTGTTTAATTGCTTGAAAACAGTGTTCTAACCAAACATTTTTCATTCGTTTTTACATTAAATAAACACTACAACATGTGGCTAAATGAATCCGTAATTCTAATTTTGAATTTAATCCGTGCAAATTATTTATATTGAGGTATGAGGTATGCCCTTCAATCGTATTACATATTAAGTAATCAATATGTCTTCACTTTTATGGAGTTTTCAAAAATAAAATAAAACTGGTTATTCCATTAAACAAAATTTTTAATAGTAGAGTTATATTCTGGTAATTTAAACTTGTTGAAACTGTATGTTTAATGTTTACATTAAATCGAGTTCCAGTATATCACAAAAACGATTTCAAACTTTTTTTTTGTGATGCGTCACCCTATAACATTGTTGGTGCAGACCAATGCAAAAAGCAGTTAGATTTTAGGTGCGATGTGGTTAAGATGCTGGTGAAGGTGTAAGGGTGATAAAGTTAAAATTTGTTTTAATTAACGTAAAATAGCCTGAAAATTAATAGAGTTGTTATATAATTATACCATAGTGTCATTTAAGTTGGCAAATCAAATTACAGTTTTTATAATTATAATTTCCAAAAATTTTATTATCATGCCTGCTTTCTTTCAATTCGTCTTGCGTTAAAAATTTGGAATTTGTTTAATATTAAAAATACAAATAGCTTTTCTAGATTCAAATTAATTGATAACATCATTTAAATTATTATAATATACTATAATAATTATAGATAGATTTGACAAATGACTCTAAGACATTGCACCGCGTAAATAGTTTTTATAATTTTTAATTTACAAAACGACCTTTCTCCAGGAGCGACAGATACAAGGAGAGTAACAAGAATTTTGAGAGCTACATATACCGGGTGACAACGGAATAAGGTAACAGATTATAACTTTTTTATCGTGTAATAGATTTACTTGACATTTAACATTAAGTTATTTCATGTAATCACGCATCTTTCTAAACTTCGCCACCTCCTCTTTCATTTCCTGTTTAACCGGAAGTGACATCAACTTTTTATTTTTAAATACAACTATGTTTGTTTTTTGTTATATTTTGATCCGCTGATAAATTTAGAATACGTTGATATGTCACACGATAGGATTTTATCTCAAAATGATCGGGAATAGTTAGTTTTTTAACAACAATAAAGTTTCTTGAACACATATTCATGATTATTTCGTTGTTGCATAAACAAAATAACAATGAATTTGACATAGTCCATCTACAATTTTTGTCAAAAATATGATTTTGAAATAAAGATATTCGAAAAATATGAAAAAAAAAATTTTCAACTTTTAAATAGCCTTAACTTAATTTTTTTAAATACACCCGTCCTATTTTTATACAATTATTTCCTTCGTGTTTTTATTTGCTTTGATTTCGTACTAACAGAATATCAAATTGTTCATAAATAATTAAGGATAAGTGCAATTATTACTGTAAAATATACAAATTAATGAGGCTGACAATACGTGCGTGCATCTTTAACAGGTAGTGTGCCTTGATACTAAATTGTCAAAATTACTAATTAATCGGTAGATTGGATGACTTAAAGCATTTTTGGCAGTAAAATAAGTGTTAAAAAAGAAACACATACATTGAATTTTACCAAAAACGAGCAAGTAGATATGCTATTAGTTTTCGGCGAGTGTCAACGAAATTCTAGACGAGCGCAAACGTTGTATTTCCAGCGATATCCAAACCGACGACAACCAAATAATGTGTACTTCATAAGATTAGAGAAAAAGTTTCGATCTGAAAATGAACATCGTGATGAAGGAGTACTCATTGTGAGTGAAGAAGTAGAAATAAATGTGTTAGCATATGTGGAAGTGGAGAAGAACGCATCTATCCACCAAATTGCTCAAGATCTGGATATAAGCCGCGAATCTGTGAGACTAATTTTAAAGAAACACACGTACAAAAGTTTCAAGTACCAGATTAATCAACATCTATATGTAGCAGATCATGAACGTAGATTGAATTTTTGTAATTGCTTACTAAATCATCAACGCGAAGACGAAAACTTTATACGCAGAGTTATCTTTTCCGATGAATCAAGATTTACAAATTTAGGTGCGTTTAATAGACAAAACACACGATATTGGGCTCGAAACAACCAACATTTATTTAGAGAGGGTGCATATCAAGAACGTTTTGGGTTTAACGTGTGGTTAGGAGTAGTAGGTAACCAGTTACTACCGCCAATAATTTTTTATGGCCCTTTAACTGGCGAACGATATCTCGAATTTCTTACAACCGAAGTTGATGGGTACATTAATGCGTTGCCACATATTTTGCGACGTCGTGTCTATTTCCAACAAGATGGAGCTCCTCCTCATAATGCGAGAATAGTGGTAGATTACCTTAATCAGAGGTTTGGGAATCAATGGCTGGGAACAAATGGGCCCATTAGATGGCCAGCGCGATCGCCCGATCTGACACCACTAGACTTTTTCCTTTGGGGTCATTTAAAAAATATAGTTTATGCTACATCTCCAACAACCAGAGAAGATTTGGAAGCTAGATTAAGACAAGCAATTAATGAAATATCTAGGCAGCAATTAAACAACATGTTGCAAGAAATTGTTAGAACAGCAACTGTTTGTCGTAATTGCCATGGTCAGCAGTTTGAGCATTTATTATAGTTTATATTATGTTCTTGTTTCTTTTTTTGTAACTTTGCTAGTCTATTTCTATATTAATATACTGAAATTATTGGTTTTCTTGTTGCAAATGAAAAGGTTTGTTTTAATTACCAGAAAAATTTTTATTTATTCTTATGTGGTAGATGCTATGGCCGTATTAGTGCATACTACGTATCAAAAATTCAGGTACTACCAGCCTCATAAATCTCTACACCACGTTAATCGGACGCACCTTACCACCACCAACTCATTTACTGCCAAAAATGCTTTAAGTCAGCCAATCTACCGATTAGTTAGTAATTTTGACAATTAATGACAATTCGTGAAATTTAGTATCAAGGGACACTACCGGTTAAAGATGCACGCACGTATTGTCAGCCTCATTAATTTGTATATTACAGTTAGTGCAGTTATACAGTAATAATTGCACTTATCCTTAATTATTTATGAACAATTTGATATTCTGTTAGTATGAAATCAAAGCAAATAAAAACACGAAGGAAATAATTGTATAAAAATAGGACGGGTGTATTTAAAAAAATTAAGTTAAGGCTATTTAAAAGTTGAAAAAATTTTTTTTTCATATTTTTCGAATATCTTTATTTCAAAATCATATTTTTGACAAAAATTGTAGATGGACTATGTCAAATTCATTGTTATTTTGTTTATGCAACGAACCCTTAAAAAATAATCATGAATATGTGTTCAAGAGCACTTTATTGTTGTTACCAAAAACTAACTATTCCCGATCATTTTGAGATAAAATCCTATCGTGTGACATATCAACGTATTCTAAATTTATCAGCGGATCAAAATATAACAAAAAACAAACATAGTTGTATTTAAAAATAAAAAGTTGATGTCACTTCCGGTTAAACAGGAAATGAAAGAGGAGGTGACGAAGTTTAGAAAGATGCGCGATTATATGAGATTACTTAATGTTAAATGTCAACTAAATCTGTTACATGATAAAAAAGTTGTAATCTGTTACCTTATTCCGTTGTACATACATAAGCTTGAAAAAACAAAATATAAATGATTTGCTACAAAATAATTTAGAATTTGCATACGCATCACTTATCAGTGATTTAGAAGTATTAATTTCTTCGAACAGCTCTGCACCGTTAATGTCTTTGTCGTTTTTGCCCGTTAAATATATGTCTACATCGAAACAGCTTTTTTAACTATTTGTTGATCAATATATCTAATAACTAGTAAAAAATTAAAAACAATAGCGTGCTCTTTCATATGGTTAAATCGCTGTTCGATAGAATTCTTTGTGCAATCAAGAATAGCAAAATAAAAAAAAATATTTAAAATGATCTTTAGGATTTACCACTGGTTCATCTGTCGGCTCTAACACTGTAATACTGTTTGTAGAAACTGGTGGGAAATCGTGTCTTCATCAATTTCATTGCTAATGGTTTTTGCCTTTCCCATTAAAATATCAAAATTTTCATCTGTTCTCTGAGTGGAATCAAATTGTATCAAATGTTGTAAAACGTAAAGACACTTCTTTTACTGTTGTAGACGTGTTCTGAATGAGTTTACCGACAACGTTTATTTTTTCCAAAAGACAATGCCATATTGTTAAGGAACAAACGAATTTAAAATATTAAATTTTTGTAGCCAAAGAATCAGTCTTATATTAGTATCCCTGGACTGATCTGTAGATAATTCCATTAGACTATCCATATACTTTGGGTAATTGGAAAAAGAGAGGTCTGATAGCTTTTATTCTACTTTCCCAACGAGTTTCTGATACAGGTTAAATATTAAGATAACTGACATTTGATTTTTGTGTATTCTATCTATACAAAGATGACAAAAAAAATTATATACTAAAGAACGTTAAACCTTCATTGACTGATTTTGCAGCATCGTTTACTACTAAATTCAAAGTATGTGTGAGTAGCACAAGGAACGAACGTAGCTCCGGGATTAACGTCAATAATACGGTTCTGTGCCCCCTTAATATTTAAATTAAATTTAGGTAGGATAGTATCAGTCAAATACTCGAAAATTCCTTCACCTGTTGTTGTTGTCGAAGGGAAAAATCCTAAAAACCTTTCTCTTATATTTGTCACACTCTTTGAGCAATCAAGGAACCTGAAAATAAAAGTTAACTGCTCTGTGTGACTTCGATCAGGAGTACTACCCATAATAATTGAATAGTATTTAGCATTCTCAAGTTCATTTCTTATATTTTTTGTAACAGCATCACCTAGGAGATTAATAATTTCACTTTCGTTCAACATTAGAATACCAAAAAAGCAAAATATGTCATCTGTTGTAATATCGCCCGGCCTATTTCTTTGGAGAGCATATAGATTACTAAATCGAACAAGATCACCCATAAAGTTAGCATCGAAAAATAACTTGTTTTTTTGTTCATTATAATATTAAGCTATACAAAAATCATACTGTTGCTCTGTATAAATGTGCGTAGCTAAACTGTATTTTATTAAGGATCAAGAAAATATAAGATTTGACTTTAGGAAAGAACAGAAATATTTATTTTATATCTTCATTTCTATATAAATTGTTTAACTTTTTATACTATTACTTGCTTATATTAATGTAGTTCCCAGATACTGCAAGTGCTGGAGTCGTATTCATAATAATGAGGAACAACAACTTCTTTTTCCACAAAGTTCCACTATTTGTAACTATACGTAGCTTTCATTAATGCAAAAACAGAATAGGACCATCGCACTACCTAAAATGAGACATATTTTAATTGCCCTATATATCTTTTACTACTTACCACACCCAGGGATGCTAGAGAGACAACTACGAGTTTGTATAAAGTAACAACAAGTGGACGTTTTGCGCGTTCCATTAATATTATTATGGATTTTTGACAACTTAAATTTAACTCGTACCACCTCGATAAGTAACATGCTTCTATAATTTTGTCGCTCTGAAAGACGGGATTTGTTATAAACGCTGAAATACGCATATCACAAAAACATCAAAACAGATACCTTAAAGAGGATTTCATTTCCAAGCCAATGATATACTGACATCTGAGCAAATACTATAGCAGAGTATCCACATAATCCTATAATGTTGGTTGAATCATGGTCCGTCTACAACAATTACAAGATTTGTTGGTATTAATGATATAAAAGCATTTGCTTGCTATAACGGGATATGCTACATGACTTTTCCTGCAGTTTTCGCGGAATTCGCTTCATGCTCAATTAACCTAGAATACCTTATTGCAATTTCAAATCGATATTCATTTAAACAATAAGCACAGCCAATGATAGGGCACTTTACTAATTGTTGTTACTAATAAAGGTAAACAATGCGTGTTTCGGATCTCACAAGAATTCTGATAATGACACAATTTCAAAAACAAACAAAATATTGTCTGTTGTAGATAGTCAGCGATACGGCAGTATACATTCTCATAGCCTACGATATTTGAAAAAATATTAATCAGTTTAGAAATAATTATTGAATTTTAAACTACTATGAGTTTCCTTTTACACTTTTATCTAAATAAAGTAAATTAAATTTGTTATCCTGTATGATATGTACGAGTAATTAGATATTAATATATTTTTTACGAATATTAAACATAAGTTCGAAGCTTTTCTTAGTAAAATTAGTGAAAATGAAGAGTATAATGAAGTGTCTCATCCGCATTCTCCCATTTGTTGGAAAATTCATACCAGTTGTCGTTATCGATCGCAAATTTTAATTTAAGTTTGCTTGGTTTTCATGTTATCTTATCAAGTAAATATATGAAATAGAAATCAAAGCAGTTTATGAAAGTTTATATTTTCTTTAGAGTTATCAAGTGCAATAAGATTATTATTTACTAATACAACTAGCAGTAAACGTACCATCAATGTTAGTTGCAGTATAGTGTTACATATCATGAAACATCCACATGCATATTGCACAAATATTGGCAGTGATAATAAGATATCTAGCTTCTTTACAAACCTACAAATGAAGAAATTATTAGTCAGTTATTACTAATACTCTTAAAACGAATATAAAAGACTACAATAGTAGAACGAATTTACTGTCCGCATATAAACGCAATATAAATGCAACAATGTCCTAAACAATTTCATTTATAGACAAGACCAAAATAAACACTCAATCACGAAATTTGAAGTCATTACTAGAGGAGACCAATTTCCGTGCACGCCGTGAGCGTCGGTATGGGAGTGTAATTCCTAATACAGTGACATCCGTTTAACATAAAAACGCTTAAGAAGAAATATCGGTTAACACGAAACAATAAAGCAATTTGCATACATTTTTTTTCTCTTAAGATGAAACAAAAATCGCTTAACGCGAAAAGATATCGGTTCTCGGAATGAACAAAATACTAAAAACATATCTATGTAAATAAAATGTACTAAACGAAATGTTGTTGAGTATATGTATGTACATTGTACATACATATACAGGGTGTGGCATCTTCCTGAGATCGGCCGATTGTGACTTGGCTATTTATTTTATCGAAAAATGTTCTGAATAAAAGATGTCAGGAATGAAATTCTCTAGAGCAAGAAAATATTTTCTTATACAGGCTAACAACTTGAACTACGAATGCCTACTGATAGGAGAGGGTGGTGGGAGTTAAAATTAAATGTATCCATTTTACTATTGTCAACTTTTTATGTGACAGGAATGTCAGTGGTTATGTCAAATATTTTACTGAACCGTCAAACTTTATCCACATTAATGAAATAGTGCAAATTATAATGTGGTTTTATAATTTGTCATAGTATTTGACAAAACCAGTTTTGTCTGTACGATAGCTTACTTTGTTTTTTTTTAATCGAACACCGTATATATTATTGCATTTTTGTATTCCCTGATGTAATATAAGGTAATTTTAATTAACATGCTCTACACTAAAACCCATCAGTTTTTGGGATATTCTGTTTCGAAAAGAAGAAGTTTACTCAGAGAACTTAAAAAATTAATCTAGTCTTTCTTAATAATTGTTTTGAAACAAATTGTGGCTATTATTATAATGATATCTCAAACTTTATTTTCCATACTAAACATTCATATTATATTATACTGGGTGTTTAGTAATCGAACTCGAAATTAAATACCTACAAATGACTAAAACTCGTTTATTTCAAATGGAACACTCTGTATATTTTTATGCTAACTATTGCAGATTTTTCCTCGCTTTCGATTCCGTATAACATTCCTTATACATAAAGTTTATACATTAGAAGTTCTAAGCAATTTTGTACAGAAATCTAATATTTGACATAAGAAGCGTGGATCAAAGCACTGTAATATTATTTTTGTCCTTATTTATTGAGATTATTGCTGATAATTGTTTTTGTTTGTATTTTATATATGAATAAACTATTGATATAACATACATTAACCGACAAGAACGTTTATACGTATATGTACTATCAAATAAAATAAAAATTAATTAAATCTAGTAATCTATGCTTTGAATAATAGTTGAGGTGAATTTAGTTATTTGTCAAATTCTGTAGCTGATTGCTGTAATCATCGTATTTACGTACTCTAATATTTTCTCCCAGTATTAACCCTGAAACACTTTTTCGAGTAAAATTATAGTTCCGGCAGCGTTTAGAAATGTGCATTGAGAGAGAGGGTGGTCACATTGAACAACTTTTATAGTAACTTCACGTTCTTAAATAATTTAATAAAAAAATATTTTAATCACTGTCTCTATTTGTCATGTTTTTGATGAAAATTATGATTTTTATCGATTTAAAGCGGTTTGTAATAATCATATAGCGTTATATAATGTAGTTTCAATATATTAAATCATTATCTTCTTACTAAAACTACTATTCCTTACAAAATATTCTAAATAAGGAGGACCGAAATGAAATTATAACCCTATTTTTATGCCAGGTTTTAGATTTTAGTACAAAATTACTTAGAATTCCAAAGGTACAAACTTTAGGTAGAGGGAATGTTATACGGAATCGAAAGAGAGAAAAAATCTGCAATAGCTAGCATGAAAATATACAGGATGTTCTATTTTAAATAAACGAGTTTTAGTCGTTTAAAGGTCTTTAATTTTGAGTTCGATTATTAAATACCCAGTATAATATAATATGACAGTTTAGTATGGAAAATAAGGCGTCAAAAACTGTTGTCGATTAATTTTATTATTGTGCTTTGAGCTGCTTACGTGTTCTTTACGATGTGTTTTGACCAACACATTACATACGTATTGCACACTAAATATTTAACATTTAATATTTGAGCCATCGTATATTAAGTCCGGAAATTCATAATAAACTTATACACTTCGTCTGACAACGGTCGTTTTCTCAACATTTTATTACGTATTCTCACACTTATGTGCAGTCTAAGCGGGTACCAAATTCAGTATGTGCTTGGCACCCTTTTTATTAGTTGTGATGCAACACAATCACCCTCACATTGGCTCGCATGGCGCGTACGGAAATTGGTCTGCTCTAGTCATTACATTACTATCAGAAAGTTTCTAAATAATCATAAGGATACAATAATTTTGGTCAGAGTTTATAAAGGAAGCGTAATATTATGCACATAAGAATATTTAAACAAAATGTAGGAGCTCCGTTGAGATAACACCATATATTTATTTAAACCAATATCCTGCTTTCATTTTCCATAGAAAATATAACAATTATGTACAAAGTTTGTTTGATGGAGGACATATCTCTGGCGTGGCACTCGAAAAAGTTAAAAAATGTACATCCCCATACTACTAAAATCTACCATCTTCATAAGATCCATAAAGCCAATAGACCGTTAATATCCGTATAGTAATTTAAAAATTCTTCAGTTACTTCAGCTAGTTCGTGAAAAAAAATTTTTACCAAATTGAAATCGCGGATATCGAAAGAACAACAGAATGATATTTACGCAGTTAAATGCAGCGATTGTTCTAAATTCTATATTGCGCACACTGTCCAAAGGTGGCGTGAAAGAAGCATCCAAGATCATAGTGATACAGTAACTCCCAAACAATACGCCTTGGCTACACATATATGCACCAAAGATCACTTCGTAAATTTTAATTAATTTTTAAGTAATTTTTTTAAGTTATAATTTTATTTAATGAATCTAATTATATTAAAAAAATTTGCCTTGAAATTTTACCTATCAAATTTTCTCGAATAACATTAATACAAAAGAACAATCTTCAAGTTTTACTAATATTTATAATAATTTATTGATGTTGTTTTTTGCCCGTTTTTTTGTTAAACAATAAAATTCGTACGGGTTTTTCGGTCCTTTTAATAATAAAAATCTTTATTTTCTTTCAATATTTCGTCAACAATTCTGTGACTTCTTCATGAAATTATATTAATTCTACAAGTATAAACAATATATAAATTCTGCAAATGTAAAAATGTTTAGATAAACGTCTAGTTTGAAGTAATTCAAAATTTTGTCAATGTTGTCAGAATTTGTTTTAAAATGTCAAAATACATAAAATTTTAATTAATCAAGAAAACTAAAGTACAAGCAATAACAAGATATAAAATTGTAGTTGTATTATGTTTTAAGAGATTACAATATATATTGCTAAGTTGATTAGTATCTGTTTTAAAATTCACACTATTTTCAGTAATGTTTATATAAAACATTTCAAGAAATAACCTATTCCTATATTTTGGTTCTTTATCTACAATTAGAGTAGGTATTTTCGAAAGAAAAATTATGATTGAATTCTAATGCATAATTAGTCAACGCACAAGAACGCTTACCAGTTCTAATTTCGCTTTTATGTTGACTAATCCTATGTTTAAACCGTTGTGAGGTTTGTCCCATGATATGAGCCTAAACAATCACTACAAGGAATTTTGTGGATTAAATCATTTTGAAAATTTACCGAGGTTTTATCTTTGATTCTAGAGAATACGTTATTAATTTTAATTACATTATATTCAGCAATCGCTAAATCATAATAAAATTTAAAAAATGATATTATTTTATTTGTTAAATTTGGTATAAAAGATAATTTTTTATATTTTAATGAAACTGTAGATTCTTCTCGGGGGCCATAATGAGGGTTTGAATTATAAATTGGCTTCCTTAATAGAGATTTAGGGTATCCGTTATTAACAAAAATATTAAATAGTTTATTTAAATTCATTTGTAGGAATTGCTCATTACTGATATGAGTTACTCTATTTTACATGGCAATCACTGTATTAAATTTTTGACTATTAGGATGTTTTGAATAAAAATTAATAAATCTACCTGAGGCTGTAGGTTGTAATTGTAGGCTGATACCAGTCAAGAATAATTTTGTTGTGAGGTCTAATTACCTTTGTGTCTAAAAACGGTAAGTAATTATCCTCTTCAATTTCAATGGTAAATTGTAAATTTGGATTAAATGCATTAAATATAGCAAGGACCCTATCCGTCATATTTCTAGGTATGGAAGAAATTATATCATCTACGTACTTAACAATAAAAGGTAAATTAAACGACAAATTAATTATAACATTATCCAGTAAGTGATCCATGACTATTTGAGCCAGAATTGGACTTATAGGAGACCCAATCGGTGTACCAAAAATTTGCTTATAAAATTTTTCATTAAGCACAAAATATGAGTTATTAATAATAAATGATATTAATTCAGTAAATGATTATGTAGATAAGGTAAAACCGTTTATAAAATTCACAAATGTAAAAGTATATTGAATATTATAGTCTGTTAAGTTAGCCAATCCATTAGTGAGTATTTTTGCAAGAAATTTAGATAAATTATATGTAATACAATTTACACAACTAATAATACATAAACCCGACATTCTTGTACGTCCTATTGTTTTACGGACGGTGTGTGGGACTCCAGTACGTATGCAATGTACTGTTTACCCACTAAAACATCCTGCCTCACACAAAAAACATTCACAGTCGTACCCAGAACCGTCTACGAACATTACATCAGATACGACAGGCGGGCTATATATTTGCCTTTAGCTTCCAACTCCGTTCTGACCCTGATTTTGCCTCACACGTTCTTCTGTGTCCTTTAGAGTCATAAGATTCCTTATCATAGTGTGTATGGATTCCCGATTGGATCTACTTTTCATCATTACAAGGACGAGGGTCTCGGGCGTTAAGTCATACCCTATCTTCGTGTAGGTAGGTCTCATAAATTCATCCCATCTAGGGCACTCAAAACTGGTGTGCTCCGCCGTGTCCACGCTTCCACAATACATACACACGTCAGTATCATCCCGATTGAGTCGCTTTGCGAAGAATCTATACACATACATATATATTGTTTATACTTGTAGAATTAATATAATTTCCTGAAGAAGTCGCAGAATTGTTGACGAAATATTGAGAGAAAATAGAGATTTTTATTATTAAAAGAACCGAAAAATCCGTAAAAATTTTATTGTTTATAATAATTTAATTAAATTTGTCAAGTTTAATGATTTACATTAATCCTTTAGTAGTCTTTTGTGATCTTTGTAGGGCCAGTTATAAATCGTTTTCTACTTGAGGTGATTATACTTTTTTTATATAAAATATTTTCAATGCTTTCAACATATTGTTTTAAATGTCTAAATTTGAAATCTGGTATGTCTGTTTTTTGTTCACAAAATTGTTTATGAAATATTTTGCATATGTTTTCAAATTTCAAAATTGACAAAATTGTTTCACAATGTTTTTTTAGAAGTGCCTTGTATTTTGAAAAACGATTAACCTTGTGTAAGTTTATTAGATTGTTTCTTGGTTTAAAAAAAGTAGGTTTTATTATACAGTGTAGTCATAAAGTTTGGAACCAAGCTTATAACCGCATTATTTTACATTAAAAAAAAACGCTCGGACAGATAAATTTTCTTTTTTAAAACGCCATCTTTTGACATACATTTTTTTTCTATGACGTGATTATTTTTTAGAGTGATGACGTCATCAACCCTTTTTTTAAATGGCAACCATATTATTTTTTTATCGTTTTTGGTAGATATTTACATCCTCCAAATAGTGATATAAACCAATTGGTATGTTGCATCACAACTTTTTTTAAATAATATAAATTTAGAAAAAAAATAAAATAAAGAAATAAAATAAAATAAAATAAAATATTTTTGTACAAAATTAAAATTATATAAAAAAAATACATCTGAAGTTAAATTTATTGTAACAGGTACCGTAAATTTTCAAAATAGACCCCACCAACTAACTGACACTGTCCCAGCCGAGTGTAATTGCTTTGCGATCAATAGTAATCTGCGTTATTCGCTCCAGATCAAAATAACAGAAAAAACAACCAACAAACAAAGCGGATCGTAAAAAGCACATGTACTCATGTTACTATGCAAAAAATTTACAAAAACAAAACACGCACGATATTTCTTTATGATATTCTTTCTTCTTTTTATGCAAATTATGTAGAACACTAATATTTTGAAATTGTTTCTCTGGCGACAACATTGTTGAATTATTGACTTCTATTTTTGACGTTAAATTTGTTAGACATTGCGTAAAATTTGTTCATTTTCGCTAATATATAAAATGGCACATTTATCTTAGCGAGAAAGAATCGAAATTTTAATTATGGTTGGGTATGGGGACAGACAAAGACAAAGAACGCATGCAGAAGCATGCGAATTGTTTAACCATGAACATCCTGATAGGTCTCCAATTGCCAGGTCTAAGGTGATAAAACTAGTTGAAAAGTTTACCGAAACTGAATCCGTAAAAGATCGACCACGGCAAAGTAGACCTCAAATAGGAGAAAATGTGAAATTAAATGTGCTTCTAGAAGCAGAAGAAAGGCATAATGTTTCCACCAGACAACTTGCGTTAGCCAAGTGGCTCACTCATTTGTCGTCAACTTATTTAAAAAAGAACACTATCATCTTTACAAAGTTCAACTTGTACAGGAATTACATGAAGATGACGAAGATCGTCAACTGCAGTTCTGTGAAGACGTAATGTTACGTTGTGAACAAAATGCAAATTTCTTGGAAAACATCGTCTTCTCTGATGAAGCTACGTTCTGTCTAAATGGATCTGTTCACCGCCATAATTGCAGATATTGGTCGCAGACCAATCCGCATTGGACTCAAGCGTGTCATACTCAGCCCACAGGAAAAGTTAACGTATGGGTTAGAATGATTGGACGACACATTTTACAACCATATTTTTTTGACGGAAATTTGACTGCTATGCAATATTTAGAATTTTTAAGATTTAAACTGGTTCCAGCGCTCGCTGTGATTTTCCCAAATCACGAGGATAGTGATGTACCCCATCCAAATACTTGGTTTCAACAAGACGGGGCACCTCCCCATTATGGTGTAGAGGTTCGCCACTATCTTGACGAAATATTTCCTAATAAATGGATTGGACGGAGAGGCGTCATGGAATGGCCACCCCGTTCTCCTGACCTGACTCCGTTAGACTTTTTTTTGTGGAGTTATTTGAAATCGAAAGTATATTTTACCAAACCGAACAATTTAGAAGATTTAAAACAACGAATTCGCGTAGAAGTTACACAAATATCCGCAGACATAATTGAGGCGAGTATACGAAGTGTTTACACTCGGCTGGGACAGTGTCAGTTGGTTGGTGGGGCCCATTTTGAAAATTTACGTTAACTGTTGCAATAAATTTAAGTTCAGATGTATTTTTTTAATTTAATTTTAATTTTGTACAAAAATAAAATTTTCTTATTTTTTTCTAAATTTATATTATTTTTAAAAAATTGTGATACAACATACCAATTTCAATTTTATATCACTATTTGGAGCATATAAAGATATACCGAAAACGATAAAAAAATAATATGCCATTTAAAAAGGGTTGATGACGTCATCACTCTAAAAAATAATGTACGTCATAGAAAAAAAATGTATGTCAAAAGATGGCGTTTTAAAAAAGAAAATTTACCTGTCCGAGCGTTTTTCCTAAAAATGTAAAATAATGCGGTTATAAGCTTGGTTCCAAACTTTATGACCACACTGTATATTTATATGTAGATTTGAAAAACGATTAAATTACTTCCGAAACGTCACGTAGAAAACTACTGTTTTCATTTGAATTAAAGGAAACCCATCTTCTGTATTGGTTGCAGTAATTTCAAGTTTTAAATATGTATGTATATGTTTACAGGTTGGGGCACCACATTCGCGTCGGTTGATATACAAAAAACGGATATATATTTAAAATATTTTTGTTGGAACGTGCGTAAGTCTATTGGGAGCACGTCCTACAATTATTTTGAAATATACAGAGTGTCCTAAAAGAAAGTTACACATCGAAGTTATCAAAATTTAAATTACACACCATGTATATCATTGCATATTTCGATGACACAGACTAAATTTGTTTTTATATACTTGTGTTATACCTAAATAGCACAATAAAGGCACTATTATTATTAAACAAAGGAAAGTTACTGTTATATATGTATATTTAGAATGAGTACTTCGCTGTACGTATTATGTTACATGTTTCAAGTTGTATAATTTCATTATGTTTATTGTAGCATTAGATGTAATGGTTGTGTACATCTAATGCTACAATAAACATGCTTTCTAAAAATTATACAAGGTGGTTAAAATCTTAGCTGCTACTGTGGGTACCATTAGAAACAACTAAGACATATGTTGATTGTATCAAAGCACAAGCAAGACACCTTTTGCTCTATCAAAGTGCAGAGAATGGAAACAAAATTAACATCAGTTTTCGACTTGTGTTGAAAATGGTAGATGGTAAAATTTGCAATTCTATTACAAAAAGATTATGAAAATCGATTGCTGAATCGGAATATTATTACTGCGTACTTGGACACTGTTTTTTCGATGTTGCTTGCATCTAAGTCACAAACTGGAAAGGAACAAGTAGCAAGAGTCTAAGAAGCATAAAGAAAAAAAAGGAAAACATACATACAACAAGAATTTCATGGCAGATTAGAAGTTATGATGGACAGCCGAAACATGGGTGTGAAAGTTCCAGCGATGGAAATACGAGTCGGCGTGTTTTCCAAAATTCTGAAATTTCTGCTACAATAATAGGAATTGACGAGGAATTGATTAAGCGATTTTATATTATATTATAAATAATTTCTGGTGGTTGTGAAATCTATGTATAAAAATTCGAAACTATATAGACAGTGTGATAGAATAGAGAACTATGGAAACCATAGAATTTATTTCAATTTATACTTTAATTCGTAGGGCAAATAAAATATTCTAAACTTCTGCTTTCATTGCTATCATGAAAATCAAATACTTATGTATGAAAAACTTAGGTTTCTGGTTGAAACGGAGACGGTTAGCAGGTCTTCCAACTCATTACTTTCCCGTCATAGCCTATATGTCATTTATAATTATATATTCAAATATATTTCTTGTAAATACTTCTATTTTAATAATAAATAATATTGAAACTATGGAAATCTTACCGATTTATTGCTTCATGTAAAATAACACAACTCCTCAGCATACGGTCTATAACTACGTCTATATCTTCTACGTCAATTTTATCATTTTCGAGTATGTTACTTAATCGTTCCTTCAATATATTCAGTTGTGCTGCACACAACGCCATCAGCACAATGTACATTATATCCAAAGCAGTAGAATTGAAACCCAAATAGATAGCAGTAAATAAATGGGCAATTTTATAAATAACATCGAACCTTCCAGTGTTGAACGATGGAGGTATCATCATCTGAATGTTAATGAAAATTGGTAATATATTAAATATTAAAGCAAAAACTGTTTGTGCAATTGCGAAGTATCTTATCATCATTATGGATATCCTTCTTATGAACTTTATATGTCTATTCAACCTTTCAGTGTGACAATTGAAAGATATGGAATTTAAATCCTCGATTATTGCAAAAAAGCAATTTCTGTTGAGCAACAAAGTGAAAGATTTTGCAATATAACTTGTTATTGGAATTACAATGCATGTCATCCAATTCAGTAGCTTAATATTGTTAGTATGCGCTGCGTTAAAAATGTTATGCACAATGATGATAAACACTACAGTATCAATACTGATATTAAGTATTATCTTTAGTCCAGTAGGCACTGATATTGTTTTTGTAGGCCATAAACCACTTTTACTCAAAATCCACCGTGAGGCAGCTATTGTTTCAATACAGTTTACATTAGCCATAGTAGTTAAAAATAAACTGTGTTGTAATGTATCATGTAATGATGAAGGCAATGCGGTTTGCTTTATATTATCCCTAACTTTTATATCTTCATAGCTAAGTTAATTATTCACAAACCGCAGCTCTAATAAGCTAATAAAGTAGACTGCTAGTAAAACATTAAAGGTATTGAGCGTGTTGTATTTAAAATTGCATGTTTTATTTTCATATTGAACTTCTAGTTTGTGAATAATTAATATTAAACTGCAAATAATTATCAATAGAGAATTACAGGTACGTAAATATCCTTCATCATTATAATGTTTAATTCCATTATGCGCATTTTATAATATGAACTGCAACTGTAACTTTCGGCCTTCGCCGAAGTTTTGTGGAACACATTCTCCTAATCACAACCGTACAACAATATAATACATAATAATAACCTTTTCTTATTTCATTTGAAAGTTTGTCATTCTCCATCGAAAAGTAATTTTCAATTTAATGTACGATTTATGTAATTGTTCCATTGTGGTTATCATATTTTATTTAAACAGCGTTCAACAGGATATATTCTCAATACTACTAATTTTTTTTTACTTATAATTTTTAGTGGACTATCCGTCAGCTGTAATTACTGTTTTAATTTTTATGAAAGGTATGTCTGAGCGATCACACACCAGAATCCCAGTCGATTTTTAACTCATGTAAAGTTCTTTCGTTGTTAACAAGTTTCTATTGATGTTCTATTATATTATTGTTATATATTTTATTAAAGTTAATATAATCTAAGTAGACCCACATACAGTAGGGCTTGCTTTTTGCTATTATTGAAGTATATGTCAATTTTTCTTTAATTCTTACTTGATCAGGATTTTTAAGCGTTTGTCTGTTATACGAATCTAAAAAAATTCAATGTTGACATTTTCGCGTTTATTGCGAAAAGGTTTATCCGAAAACGAGGTGGCGCTTCTTAAATTTAATCACCAGTGGTCCAGAATTGTCTTCACTGATAGCGGGTGAGCCCATTTAACGTAAGAATATCTTCCAAAGGTATGCACTACACCGGGCCAAGTAACTCGAACGCTTAGCAAGATAGATGAATCGTACGCACACCGTAGACAAATACAGGCAGGGGAAAACGGGTAATCGCGGGTATCCTGAATGCTTTATGTATATTTAATGTGCAAATTGCGGTTGAGTTTTGAGAATTGAAGTTTCGTATCAAATATCATTTACAGAGGATTAGGTAAGAGGATTTTCTTACCCGCTTTCTGTAAGAGAATTGTCATTTCAGGATGGATAAAGTTTATTTTCTAAAGGTTTGTGTTAGGCTGCTCAGTACAGTACATACGTTTAGACTTTTGATACTTTAGTGGTAATCCACTGGTTTTTTGATATTTAGATTTGTTTATTAATATCGAAGCTTTGTAAAAAAACCCTTCACGTTTCACGAACGTCTGAATTACCAGTTTGATCTTTATTTCATGCTCACTTGTTCATTGTACATTCAAGTTCAATATGTTTCTCAATGTTAAGTGCAGTGCTGTGGAAATTTGAACAGTGTGCAATTGTTGACAATATAAACCCGGTGCTTAGCGAATATCTTTATGGAGTAGCAGACTATCATCAAGAATATACAATTTCGAAAATAAGATGCAAATCCAGAAATACTGACTAACAAGAGAAAGTGGTAAATTTAGTTTGGCCACAAGTCCCTCATACCCACTACATTTCCTGAAACAAGTTTCGTCTAATAATACAGTTACAAATGTAACAAGCGATTACATATCCCTACCGCAATTCAGGACATGTAGTAGGCCAGTAGGAAATCACAGAAGAATTGTAAAGGCCCCCTCTCCGCTTTTTGAAGGTCTATTCTCTATTTCATCAACGGTGTAGTTGAACCCAAGGCAAACTATCGTTGGTACAACCCCCACTAAATGTTATATGAACATACATTACTTGCTGATACTAGCTGCTGTTAAAAAAATTCTACATATAAGTTTTTCTTACCACTTCGTTATACGACCTACATACATATTTTTCGGATGAAATGGGTAGACCTAGAGACTTTCGGAGAATTGAAACCCGGCCCCTGCCCTTCCGCCACAACGATAGTAAGCCAGTCTAACCACTGCGGCTATCCACCCGTTAATTATTAATTTATGAAATGATATATACCTATCAGAAAAGACATAACGCGGTAAAGAACCGATATCGATAATTTAAGTGTTATTTATAATAATTTCATTTACGCCTGATTTGAGCTTGACCAAAAATAAAATGAAATGCAAATAATTCAATGTAAACATATTTTGTTATATCAATATGGCTATATTTTTAAAATATTGTTTGACACAGTTATAAATGTCAGTTTCGTCTACTAAAAAAATATTTTTCATGGAACATAATTATTTATGTTCTGGAATAACTTGATTTTTAATTAACTCCTATTTTGTTGACTTATGTACAAGTGCAATTTATATCTGGGAATGACTGTGCCTAACCTTTTGCAATTCATTAAATGTATTTTCTATGTTACATTAGTAAGTATCGTTGTTATTTGGTTACAGAAAGTCCCTCTTACAATGATAATTAAGACATTAGTATTTCAGAACGATAGCACACGGAAATAAAAAGTTTTTCTGACATTGCAATTTCAACTTATTTAGTTAATTGTGAGTTTATAGATTTCGTTCTTTTAATTTTAATGATTCTCTCATGGTAATAGGAAGCCTACATCTTCGCACCGTAATTGTAAGTAAGGACCTGCTACTTGTCAAATTATAGTAACGTTCCTAATATAAAGAACACCTGGATTGTTATTGTATTTGTTTTCGCCTGAGTCCTATTCTTATCGAAATAAATTGGCACAATAGGATATTCCAGTACTGGTTTACATACATTGAAGGTTCAATTAACAAGGGATTACATTTTGAAACTTTTATGAAATAGTCGTTAGTTATTTCAGACATGATACTTTAACCAGAGCCACCAGTTTTTTTGGTTTTAAAGTGTCAACCGATCGCTATATTGAATTTTGATTGATAACAAATGTAAGATTATTTACATTATATAAAACACCTTTATCTTCAGCAACGAATAAATGAAAAACAGGCATAGTTATTTAGGTATTGAGCCGTATATTTTATTGTCTAAAGGTGCTAAAAGTCTAAAACATAAGTAGTACGAAAAACATTTTTTTTCTTTCATGTTCATAAATACCTGATAAAACTCATTTACAAAAAGTCTTACTCGGTACTGCACTTTTATTTTTTTATTGTTGGTAACTTTCTCTATACCAGGTACCATAATTAATAGATATTCTACAATGTAAAAAGCGAATGTTTCCTTTTGTTATAATTTAAGACAAGTTTATACAACATAGAAACATATAGAAGGCAATCTATGTTCAGCCATATTTGCTATAAACACCCTTAGTACATTATCAATCTAATAAGTCTTGCTATTCATTCTAACACCAAAATGATCTCATTAAAATTAACAATTCGAGACCTATAAAAAGATATCTGCAATACTTACGACTATACTATTTAGAATAGCCTTCAGTGTTTAGAACCAACAATAGAAATCCACTAATTTGTTTCTTGATTTTGTGATAGTACAATTTCACTCACTAACTAGTGTATCTTCTCTTCATTTCTGTATTTGTTCAGTGAACTTCACGTTTTTAAGCAAGTCTTAAGTAATAGTAGCGAAACCTGATATTTTTTGATTAAATCATTACAATGAAGGTAAAATTTAAGAAAAATTTGCAATATGTGTTGAAGGCTTTGACCTATATGTATTATTGCTTATGCTGTGAAGTGATTAGATACATCAGCATCGACCACCATGAAGTACTTAATGTCGGAAATAGTATGCGCATTTTATATACCATCCTATCAAAACTGGTTACTGTATATAACATAAATTGCCTGTGTTTAAGTGCAATCACGCATTAATTTGTAGATAATTATATGATATTGCTCTGCAGTAAAATAATGTATGTAATATAAAATCATAGTAATCAGGAAAACACATGATCTCTCTAGGAAAGTAACTTTCTTTCACTTAATTTACGGCATATGAATAGTATTGAAATGATTTCTAGCGATTTAATATATAGCAGTTAAATAAGAAAACAAACTATAGACTACCTGACTTTTATTTCTTCTTTAATAGAATAACAAATGGTCTACACATTTGTTCGAATAATATGGAAATAGCTGCACTGATTGCCACATGAGACTAGCCATTTTGATATATTGTGTAAAATTGAATTAAATAGGCATCTAATAGACTTGATGAATAGATCTTATATTCATGGCAAATCTTCGGTATGTCTATTTAATGGCAGTTAACAAAAAAGGCAAGGGCAATTAATATGGTATTTAGAGAAAATATATGATACTCATGATAATGTTACTAAAGGTTATGTAGACAAGCATGTGTCAGACAGACCTGCCTCTTTCAAGAAGGAAGAAAATTATTGCCTATTGTGCTAGATCAGACAAAAGATAGACTGAACAGTGTCTATTATCTGCAATTATGTAAAATCATCAACTTTGGATTACCATGAGGATATGACCTTATTTTGAAGAATGGTTTGGTGATTCCTTGTTACCAAGTTAGTGGGATAATGATGGTCAAGATTTTTTTATATGACAATGATTTATATTATGAAGATCATTATATATAGGAAAAACTAATTATTGGCGGTACATTGGAGAACACAAAAGAATATGGAAAAGATTTTTATGTAGAGAATAGAAATAAAAGAACAAGACATCCAGTTCTAAGGTCATTGCCGTATCATTACGAATAGAATTGATATGGACCCTACTTAGAAACACCATAAGACGAACTAATAAAACTCCGAAACTTTTAAGTCCGGCCAGCAGATAGACGCAATATATTCAGACTTTCAAAAGGCCTTTGATCAAGTTGATTACAAATTACTAGTCCATAAACTGTCGCTATATAGAATAGGCGGTACATTACTATCTTGCATAGCATCATACTTAGAAGATAGAATGCAAATGGTGAAGTTATCATCGGCACAATCTCGATCGATACGTGTAACATCAGGAGTTTCTTGATGCACTATAAGTTTTACTGTCCTAGGAAATGCACATTTTTAGGGCAGTGGTTAGCAATTGAGAAACCAGTATTCGCAAACCAAAATTTAAAAGACTAACTTTTTCAAATAGCATTGAATGTAGAAAATAATAAAGAATAATACAGATTATTTGTATAAGTTGGCGTTAGTATTATGGCTTCTGCAGCTTTTATGCATAACAATAAAACCTTTTATTTTTGCTCGGATGAATTGCGATTTTTATGAAAGTTTTGAGAACAGTTTTAAATGCCATTACAAGCTTTGACATTCCAGCACACTCAGCACTACAGAGTGCTGGAATGCCAACCACTTGCAGCGGGACAAAACTTTAATTTTGTGAAAACTGCTATATTATTACTGTGGAGAGCTGACTCATTTGACCTCAATCACATTGAACACTTGCGGGAAATATTAACAACAAAAATGTATTCTAATATTAGAAGATATGATAGCATCAAACAGCTAAAACTCGCGATAAAGACGTGTTGCAGCGACATTCCTCTTTCAAAATTGATCAAGTGGATACGCAGTATGAAGATTCATATTTTTTAAGTTATTTTGAAGAAAGAATCGAAAATTCATTATAATGTTAAGGTCAAATTTTTTTTTATTAATTCAGTGTTAATGTACTTATAGGGGTAGTTTTGTATTATTATTGTTGAAGAAATTTATGTAAAAAGTATTCTAGTCTAGTATCTTACATTTTCTTTGTTCTCTTTTATTAAAAAAATCTAGTATTTCGCTTAACAGTACAAGTGGAAAGTATAGGTGAAACTACAGAACTTTAGTAAAGTGTAGTATCAGCATATTAAGCTCCTATTTTTTCACTTGTTGGCAGGAAATTGTGAATAATGCAATTTTTGCTTGCAATAATTGTTGTCTTCCTAAATAAAAAGAATACTTATTTGAAGTAGCGTATTTCCAGAATTAAAGAAACTAATTAACACTTAAATAATAAAACAGCTAAAATTGTAAATAACTTATTCTTCGTTTACAGTATATAACTGAATCTTAATATTGTGCTAATGTTTCTTTCAAGCAAAAATTTCCCATTTTAAGTTTGCTACTGATAACTTATAGAAGAAAACACAAGTTGCTTGTAAAGACGAAATATATTTAACAAATATGAACAATTTTCATAGCTTATGTCGTAACTATTCTTACAGTTAAAAGGTTACTTCTTACATTCTGGTACTAGGGAAGGCCAGTTACAGACATTAGTCGAAAGGTCAAAGTATAAGCCCGCAGGACAGGTGAATGGATATGCAATATAACTGCCCCGATACGCGACACATTGATAGAATATGGTACATGTGGCTGGGTCTCTAGCATATCCAGCAGCTCTGCAGATATCTCCGCTGCCTTCTGTAGTTGTTCCTTCCGTGCTGCCCTGAGTTGTTCCTTCCGTGCTGCCTTGAGTTGTTCCTTCCGTGCTACCTTGAGTTGTTCCTTCCGTACTGCTTTGAGTTGTTCCTTCTGTGCTACCTTGAGGTGTTCCTTCCGTACTGCCTTGAGTTGTGCCTTCCGTGGTGGTGCCAGGTTCACCCAACGTTCTTTTAATCGCCTTCAGTAAAGCATCTTTTTCACCGCATTTTCCATTAAAATCGTCCGTTTCCAGAGACCAAACCATCACTCCACCTAGTCCATAATACTTTGCATATTCCGTCTAAAACGAAGATAGCTATAAAATGTGTAACTTAGTTACCATTTAATTACCTTCAGTGTCATAGATTTTGCATTATCAAATCCTACCCATTGATTTCCTTTATACGCATATGGTACTTGTTGTTCATCATCCCACACTACTGTCCATCCACCTTGAGCAATATTCTCGCATATCTAGTGTAGAAGAGAAATCATTTATATACAAAATTAGATAATAATTAATACATATTGATATATACATATACATATATAAACTATTTTTATAACTCCTGCTCAGTAATCTAGTTCTTTAAACAAAGTACATAATTACTTCATTGTATCCAAGTATACTAGCTTCCCGTGTGCAACGACCAGCTGTACCGCCGTTATAACTAGTAGCACCAATTCCATTTTTGTTCGCGTCTGCCAAGGTGAAAGAACGACCATAGGTGCCTACGCCCATAATTATCTTTTTAGGATCAGCTCCCCTCTTTATCCACCCTTGTACGCAGGCGTGCTAGAAGTTCACGTATGTCATAAAGTAAGAAAAAGTATTCGGCGATCAATAAATACATACGACATTCAGTTGTTTTGCAGTGTCAGTAACATCCTTAGAAGAAGCATATAATGGCGCGTTATGACCTGTTACACCATCCCATGCTCCATGTAAGTCGTATGTCATAACATGAATTTGGTCCAGATATCTGAAAGTACATGCTTTGGTATAGAAGCGAAGAAAGTCAATGAAATGAAACGTTTTTGAAATAGACATAAATCCCCTTAAATCGATTTCTAATTTGGTTCTATTAGTCAATATACTCTAGTTACTTACTCTCATATTAACTTCAAATATAGGTGCTGTTTCAAATCTTGGCTAACTTGAAATTCAGTCTAATGTACATATGTAACAGATGCGCTATGACATGGTGTGTTTAACGCTTAGCGCATTCCACTACGTGGAACTTATACATTTAAGACATAATATTTATTTGCAAAAATATAAAGTTAATAATGTTTAGGAAGAACAATAAAAACTATGGAAATATTTTCGCTGCTAAACGTTGTCGATTTTGTATTTTATGAAGCCAGTATTCATGTACTGTCATGAATTCGCGTTAGACTATAGCATTTGGTTGCTATATTGTAATGTTACGCTCTATATCAATAAATAAAATTTGGATTTTACAAACAAAAAGTCTATTTCAATGCGTTCTTTTTTATAGAATTTATAAATTGTCATGTATCTACTAAACGAACATATACTTTGAATGTAGTTTCTCAACCATATGTAGTTCATAGTACTGCAAATTGCAGATAGTAGGAAGGCATCCCTTACAAGCAGAATTAACATTATTACTTCCTAATAAGTCATCAATAAATTCTGACGCTATTTATTACAAATCACACAAAGTATCAATTAATCGTTCGGATTTCAAACTGATCGAAATTATAAAATACTTCTACTAAAAGTTCAGCTTACACCTAATATGTATGTAGGTACGTACTGTGATAGTTTAGGTACATCGTAAGATAGGTCAACTGAAGCGGCAGCCGATGCAACAGCAGCAGTTAACATGTACTTGGTTCCAAATGCAGCTCTCATTTCAGCTAATAGAGTAGAGAAGTTGTTCTGAAATAAGAATTCCGTTATGTTCTATGGGATTCTATATTTGAATTAGTAGGATGTAAGTATTGCTATCATTAATCCTTCTTACTTTATCTGCAGCTGCACTACCTCTTTGAGCCGGGTATTCCCAATCTAAATCAAAACCATCAAAACCGTAAGTATCCATGAATTTTATGACGCTAGCTATGAACGTCGCTCTACAACTGGCACTGCCAACCATCGCTGAATATGTAGTGGAACCCTCATTCCAGCCTCCTATAGCGGCTAATGCCTTTAAGTTAGGATTTTTGTTACGTAGACCAGTCATTCGTTTCAGGGCTCCTACAATTCAATACGTCCGAAAAAGTTGTATAATGGTTGGAATAAATTGTATAGGATATCCGATCTTTTGGAATATGCAATATTGTGTTTGTTAGTTGTTAGTCTGTTGTGGTTGAAAACTAACATCTCCTTACAATATTAGAAACATCCGAAAACAAATTATATGTAACATTGAAAATTTTATTTATTTTTACATTTAGAGATAACCTTCATCATACGAAATTACTACGAGATAAAAAAATGAGAAAAAGCTATACGTGTCTATTTAAAAATACGTTTTGTTTGAATTTGATAACATCTTTAATTAATAACCTGTATATTCGCAAAACGTTCTAATTACGAACTAAACAAACACAATCTCGCAATTCCAAAGTATTAGTATAGGGTGCATACAACACGTCAAATACCTAGATCAACATCAAGCCATGAATCCAGAAGGCGAATGCTGCAACCACTGAGTCCCATGAAGGCATAAATTACCTGGGTGCATAGACTTGTATCGATGTTTTCAATGGTGTATCTACAATCACCTGGTCTGTAGTTTGCCCAGGTACCATGGTAACATACCAATTTATCTGAAATATAATGACGATATAAGAAGAATCTGTTGAATTACTAGGCCTTTCAGCAGCATAAACTGTCTAAAGATACTATACAGGGTGTGGCGCGAAGAGTTTTGATTAGAAGTTTTTGGGGATGTAGTAATAGGCGAAATGTAAAATTTTATAAGATTACACTATCGATAATGCTGATTTTAAATATAATATTTTCATGAATGATCTACTTCCGGTACACCGGAAGTACATACCAACTCGCTTATTTTAAATATAACATGGTATTTTTTATTTTATTTTTCAATTCTTTGTCAAATTTTGAGTAAATTTCATGTACCATGTCCTATACTAAAAATTAATAGTTTTTAAGATATTTCAGATATTTTTTTAAATTTTTCTAGAAAAACACAGTCCCAAATAAATCACGATATTGCTGCAAACCAACACGCTACTGACTTAAAATTTGACGTGGCGAATTGCAAGACAATCGCTAAAGTGCCTCGTCCTTTGAAATGTAAATTTTTTTATACAGGCTGTTTTCCACATACCACTCAACCACTAGCATTCTTTATACCTAAATCTAACCGGTTTTGAGATATTTTATTATTTTACTTAACAATAACGATATTTAATATTTCAACATTAATAAAGCGTAGGCCGTGGCTGACAAAAATGTGACAACTTAATAGTAAATTGTCTATGTATGCATTAGATATGTTTTCATACTTTTCTTTAAAGGTTCGTGTTTTATAGCAAGCAATGGGAAATTTAACATTTACAAATGACGATTTTTTAAATTTTACGGCGAATGTAATAGAACTATTAAGCGGACGTGGCCTATTTTTGCACAAAGACACCTAGAGAAAACAAAAGTAACTGATGATACCTACTAATGATTTCTAGAAAAACGCAGTCCAAATAAATTAGGATACTCCTGTAATCAAAAGGCTACTGTTTCAAACTTTGTCACAGTGAATTATGACTTTACTAACATGTGTCAGCTCTTAAAATATTTATTTAAAATATTAATTTTTTATTCAGGGCGTTTTACACCACTGAATTCCAACAATGTGAAATAATTATAACTCGCTTATTTGAAATACATTACTCTGTATTTTATATAAGTTTTTCATTTCTATTTTGATTTTGATTTCCTATACCTAAATCTAACCAGTTTTGGTTTATTTAACTATCTACTTAAAAAATAATGTCATCTAATATTTCATTAAATTGGTTTCTTTTTATTAACTACACTTAAATTGACCAAATTGAGAGCAGTTTCTAACCAATCTTCTTATGGTATCATTAGTTACCTTTGGGTTTGCTGGATACCTTTCTGCAAAAATACGATACGTCCGCTTAATACTACACTCGCCGTAAATAATGATAAGTTTTAAAAAATCGTCATTTGTAAATGCTAAATTTGCCATTGCTTGCTATAAAGCGCGAACTTTTAAAGAAAAGTATTAAAACATATCTAATGCATACATAGACAATTTACTATTAAGTTGTCACATTTTTGAAGGCCACGGCCTACGCTTTATTAATGTTGAAATATTAAGTTTTGTTATTGTTAAGTTAAATAATAAAATATCTCGAAATCGATTAGATTTAGGTATAGGGAATGCTAGTATCAATTAAATGAGAATGAAGATAGGAATTGAAAGCTGATATAATATATAGGGTGTTGTATTTGAAATAAGCGAGTTATAATTGTTTGAAATTGTTGGAATTGAGTGGTATATGGAAAACACCCTGTAAAAAAATTTTCATTTCAAAGGACGAGGCACTTGATTGCAGATGTCTTGCAATTCGCCATGTCAAATTTTCCGGTGTACCGGAAGTAGATCATTCATGAAAATACTATATTTAAAATCAGCATTATCGATAGTGTAATCTTATAAAATTTTACATTTCGCCTATTACTACATCCCCAAAAACTTCTAATCAAAACTCTTCGCGCCACACCCTGTATATATAGTTCACTTGTGATCAGTGTTTTGATGTACTGCTCGATCATATAGAGTTCTTTTTATAATATTTATATTGATAGAATTGAGTCTTTGTAGAAGAAATTATTAAAATTTTTATATTACAAATTTAGATAAAACATTCTGTTTTACAGGTGTAGATTGGCCTGTGCTTAGTTGCAGTGAATCCGTAACCTGTATCGCTTGTGTGGCTATCACTGCAACTCTCGCGGTGTAGTTTTTGTGTGTATTGTGTTCAAATTGTGTTCAAATGGCCTTGCGGCAGCATCATACCGCCATTTATAATGCCGCGCTGTTAATCATTTTGCTCTCACTAGCGAATGGTAGATCGATCCGGATGTCAATTCTCCAAGAAAAATATCACCGTCTCTACGGAGGATTGAAACCCAGCTCCTATCGATCCATCACAACGATAATCAGCCGCCTAACCAGTGCGGCTAACCGTTATCCAAGTATTCACGAAATTATCACTTTTGCCCTGTTTGTTCTCCAAAATAAATAAATAAAAGAAGTAAAGTGAAGTAACACTACTATTTTATCTGATAATTTATATTCCAACTAAAATTTGCGTTATATACACAGGTAGACACAAATATATTTTATAGTAGTCACAAATCCCACAAATACCCGACTATAATGATGTGTGTATCTTTCTTACCCCAAGATTGTAATTCAATTGAATGTTCTTTATGTATCTTAGAGTTATTTATAATGACATCATTTCAAATTACATATTGAAATAAACTACTTTTCTTTATTTATGAAATCATTTCAGCTCATTGCCGCCTAGCGCGTAGTATCAGTCCGATTGATGTACATAAACTTCTCTTGTAAAAATTCAGCAGGTAATATCCACACTTATAACTTTTTTTTAACTTTCTTAAGTAGTGAATCATATACATATTTATATGGTAGACGTAAATATCTACTATCCACATTCTAGATTGTACTTATGTATATATCTATTGCTAAGTAACCGTTAATGGTCCCTATTTTTAGTTGTATTACTATCCAGAAAAAATGTTTTTGTATGCGCCTAACCACATATTCTTTTGTGATGTAGGTGACAACAACATTACTACTCTCTATAAACTATTTAGAATTAGTGCAAGACAAACCTATCTAAAATAAAAGAAATATGCTCGAAAATCATTGACATTATTACTGGTGTGCTAAAAAGAGGTAGACCGTTCAAAGAGATTTTATTTGTTTGTATCTCTTCAACACATTTCATTTTATTACAAGATCAAAGAGATAGATTGGGAGATTCATAACTAAACACTTAATAATTTGTGAACGTATAAAAATCATGGAATTTTACTTCGTTAATTAGAGATCAATCATTCTAACAAGTAAGTGACCGGCGATATAGTGCTAATTTGAGTACTTTCGAGAAGAACAGTTCGTAGAATTATAACAAAATTTTATGAAATTCGAAATGTAAGTAATGTTCCAATACAGAAAGACCTAGTATCGCTAGAAATTCAGAAAACATCCGGCGAGTAAATGCTAACAAGTATTTATATAATTTCCTCTGCAACTCCTAAAACCAAGCTAGATTTATGTTTCTGAGAGCAGTTAGAATGGAAATTTAATGATCTGTTGTTAGGTTCTCTATCTCATTTTAGTTTCAGTTTATCATTACGTGTTATTTAAATATCTAGCAAACAATATTGCAGTTGGGTTACTAGTGACTATGTCTCTGTTTATTAGTGAACGAAAGTGACAACGTCCTGGAAAGTACTGCTTAGAAAGTTTAAAGGGTTATACCTGACTCAGTAGCAACAGTAGAAATTGGAGAACCATAGTGATTCGCCAAATTTGTAAATAAAATTGTACTTACATACATCTACCGAAATACATACATACATATGTACGCTATTATAAACCTTCAAAGAATTAATACATTCTATTTTAGGTACTTTGTTATTGCATTCAATCAACTACATCGCGATGAGAAGAGGTGAAGTTTTATACAGTAAGAGAAATTTAAAGTTTCTTGAACTCCGTAAATAATAAATTCTGAAACGCATTTCTCAAAACTGCAGCAATACACAACTAAATATTTACTGTAACACCAGCCAATACGATTTTTGTTTCGCTTGTACCAATAATTGTATTTAGTGCAGTTTTTGATCCTATTTAATGGAAACAGAACAACAAGAACGTTAGTAAAGGATGATCTATACAGAAATTATTCATTTCTGGACAGAAAAATCTAAAATATGACGCACTGTATAATACAAACCTTCGTTACATGTCAGACTACAATTAGTGAAGAATTTTGTTAAAGCCATGAAACCTCCTGCTTTCATGTTCAAAACAGAAGTTGAGTGATGCACAAATTAAACAAGAAATATCTGCGAGTCCACAACTACGATCACCAATACAGTGGACAGTTCAACGGAATCCATAAATGGAGAAAGCAGCTTGGCAAGCTTTCATAAATGTTACTCACAGTTGTTTAGAATCTCGTAAAGCGGACAATTATCATGACGTTGGCAACCATCTTATAAATATTTAGGTTATAATATCTTAAAATTTTGTTTCCTGCACTCCCACAGAGATTTTTACGGATACTGTTGATACAATGAATGATAAGCACGGGAAACACTTTCGTCTGGAGATTTCAGCTATGGAAGAGAGGTTCGTGCAGAATGTTTCACACGCGGAATAGGTATATCCGAAAATTGCCATTTTCTGCTTTTTAGGTGAGTCAGAATGTGTGAATATTGTGTGGTTAAGAATACAAGGCAGTATTACAATATCTATCTCTCTTAAATCTTATGTGTTAATGAAATAAACCAATATCATATTTTTCTTTCGAAAACAAAGAAAATGTTTCTGCTTCTCGCTGTAATTGGAGTAAGCTTTGTTTTCACTGCACCATTTGCATCTCTACAAGCCCAATACAGATACGCTCTTGTTCATTTAAAGAAATGCATGACTTACCAGATATTCGTAAAAAATTCACCAAAACTTTTACAGCATTATAACTTATTTATTTGTAAAGACACGCGGCAATTCTTATGATATAATTTTATGTCTAACAACGACGTCTCATCAGATTTTTAATTTCGCTTAGCATGTTTGAATTAGGAACAAATGCTTTTTATGTCAAAAAGTGTGCTAATTTTGCTGTTTGTAATAACGTAAATGTCCTACCACTTATTGCAAGAAATAAAGGCATAATATATGTCTTACAATGAAAAACAAAAGAAATGAAAGAAATTTTGCAGGGTGTACAAGAAAGGCGACCTCAGATTAAGTTCGGTTTCAAAATATGGTATGGTGTTATTGGTTCGCAGCTTGCTGGCTCATTTATTTTTAACGGGACTTTAACTAGAGGTCGATATTTTCAATTTCTTAGATAAGATTTGACAATATCCGAGATAAACGAAATTTACGAACCTGTACAATCTTACAGTGGTTTCAACATACCGGTGCCCCATTCCACTGTCAGGTACAGATTAAACAATATTTAGATATTTTACAAACTCGTGGACAGGCACAAATGTTTTTAGACATCTTTATATTTAGAGCAATAGAAGATCTCCTATATGTACAATCATATATAACCCAGGACGAAATACCGGAAACTGCTGTTAATGCGTTTAACAGGTTAAGAGGGATGCGAAAGCCAGCAAACCCCTTTTTGCAGCTTGTAAATCTAAGCTGTTCCCATCGAATTTACTTATAATTAAAATTATATTGTCTAGAAAACTCACATTATGCGAAGGCTGTATCAAATTTTTTTTTTGAGAAACTAAACAACCTTTATTCTAGTCACCGTGATAACAACAGATGTTGGTGATGCCGAAAATTTAAGCTGTTTTATATATGAAACAGTTGTAAAGTGAACATCAGTAAAGACAACACATTTTACTATTCCAAAAAATTATATTAATAATTAGAAATATAATTACCAGTAGCAGCTAATGCAGTGACAATTACCGCCGCCAGCACAATGTAACCCTTCCACATCCTTAAAGCACTTGATCACTAGTTCTATGCAAAAGGATATCTGTATCAAACTCACTTGTAAACTTCTTTTATATAACTTCGTTGTCACTTTTTCATTATTTATTTAACATTAAAAATAGGTCATAAAATTAATTCCCTAGTTATATAAAGTAAATCAAAAGCCGCAATTTTAGAAAAAGACTATAAGTGCTAGTCAAACAAGAGGCCCTCGTGTTATTTGTTCATCTATATGCAAAATTATAATTACTTTTTTTGTTTTAATCTTTAGCTATATGCTTTTAAATTATATATTTTGCCAACATTTATCACAGGTTATTCAGTCAGCCTTATTAAAAAGTAAGTAATTTTTATAGAGTTATTGAAACAGATGAGGTGTGACTACTATTGTTTACAGAGTAGGAAATAAAACATCAAGAAAGTAAGCGTATGATAAACAAATGCAAATATTTAAAGATAGGCAGTTGTTCAAGGTTTGAGCAGGTACTCTACTAGGAAATGATCGGAATAAATTTCGCATATACTATATATCAAAAAAATACTTTCACAATTATTACTAATTTGTATATTTTATGACCTTATATACTTTATCTTTTCTCTCTGTGAAATTATTGTGTTCTAGAATAAGTTGATTCATTCTTAAACACAGTTTTTATTAACCTGTAAGTAACATGTTGCAGTCTAGACTTCATAGTTAACTTATTACTCAATGTTCAATAAGCATTTATGACAAATAGGAAGCCAGTAAAATTTGTGAAAGCTAGTCCTCTAGCTGCTACTGCGAATTTTGTGGATCTACATCTTCAATTCTTCTCCAGCTTTCAAATCAGCGGTACAAATTCTTCGGAATTACATGCTGAACTTACAGACAAGGATTGGTTCTATCTTTACTCCATGTTTGATAAATTCGTTTCAAAATTTGCATCTACCTCTAAAAAGACACACTATCCATCAGGATTTCAGATATATTAGCTAATACTAAGCGTAACGCATATTACAGACACAAATAAAATATTACAAAAAAGGGCTAACTACCGAAATGAATTTAAAAGAACGTCCACTTTGCAAAAGGCAAATTTCTGCAGCTTACTATATACTAACTATTTGGAAACTGTAGAGGCCAATATTAAATCTAATCCTAGAAAATATTTAAATATGTTCATGATAGGCAGGGCAGCGCTAGGATTCCAAATACTTTGTCATACAATAATTCTGTAGTAGATACGCCACAAGCAATTGTTGATATTTTTGCTACAGAGTGCTACCTGTCAGAGAAGAAGATTTAATTAAAATTATGGCTTCTTTTCCTGATAGTAGCCTCTTTGCTGGAAACGACTTTATTCCATCTTTTTTTTGCGCAAGTTTGCAACGGCTTTTGCTATAACTTTAGCGATAATAATTAATTTATCTATGAAAACATCCGCCTTTCGCCATCTATGACAACGAACCAAGATTTGGCCAGTATTCAAGAAAAGTGCGAAAACTAAAATTAGGAATTATAGACCAATATCTATCCTATACAATTTTTGTAAACTATCTATTCGGGCTTATATGAATATACTTGCTCATTCATATGACTTCACCAACATGGTTTCCTACAAGGGCATTCGACGGTTACCAACCTTGTATTCGTTGGCCATTACATTTGTGAAGGTATGAATAAACAGAGACAAGTCGATGTTGTGTATACTGTGGAAGATACAATTCTGCTTCATAAACTTTCTAACATTAGTTTGAGCTTTACCTTGTTACAATTAATATAATAATATTTAATTAGTAGATGTAAATAATTGCGTCTATTATAATGGCAATAAATCTTTTAGCTTCCCTCTTCTTTTTGAAAATGAACAGTTATTAAAGACGTTATCTCTTACCTTCGTTACTACTAAATTGGAATATGGGTCGCAAGTCTGATCACCTCATCACATCTCTCTTCAGCTCTCAATTGAAAATGTACGACACTGCTTCCTTGGGTATCTCTTTTATAAGGCCGATGGAGTATATCCGGAACGAGGAATTAACTACCATATGTCGTTACTTAATAGATATGGTATGGCATCTCTAGGACTTCGCCATAAATGTCAAGGCTGCCGATTTATATGGACACTAGTCTATGGAGTAATCAATAGCCCGTTTCTATTTTCTTTTCTTAACTTTTGTATTCCTAGATTTTCATCTCGTTCCTTTGCTTCGTTCTCTCGTCCTCTTTCCAGATCTAATAACCTCAATGCTTTACCAGTAGCTACACCGTGTCGTTTTGCTGACTTCCATTGTAATGATGTATATTTTAGTAGTATCAATGACATGTAAGGTTATTCAAGTGTAGGTATGTATATTACATTAATTTTTGTCCTGTTATTGGTTATTGGTAACTGTTGGGCAATAAAATACTATTATTATTATTGCAAATTTTTGCACGGTGGTAATTTACCTAATCATACATTCAATTTTTACAGTACAGCAGATACCACTACAGATTTTTTTGCACATTTTAGCAGTAGTACATGTAATTTTGTATCAATTGCTTTTCAGTACAGTTGTCGTTCATAGGCTCTACTGCATATAGTGTTAATACATGTACACTCGAGTTGATTTAAAACCGTCTCACCCGACAAGCGACGTAGACCTAACGTCGCACAGAGAAACTTTCAACATTTATCTGGATGTTTGTATTAATAAAGCGATTTTCTTATGAACAGGTAAAATATCTACGTAATGCGAAATGAATGGGAAGATCGCTGCAGAAATATATTCTTTTTCAGATACTTTTAATATCTGTATTATTACGTAGTATAGCGTTTGCCAATACCCATTACCATTAATGACATATAAACGCAAATAAAATAATTATTATATTACTTCTTATCACTACTTAACTGAATTTAATAATATGCTACAAATCAATTTTAGAACCATAAGAAAAATTATTTATCAAAGCAGATAGGCAGGAATCTAGGATCATCTGAAGTTTGTTTCGTTAAAAACACTAGAATTAATAACAAAACACACAGTCAATAAATAATAATTTATTTCAAATAATAAAGAAGGTAACGAAAAGGTAGTCACACTGAAAACAAACTAATACACAGTAAAAACTTTTTAATTATTGGTTGGTTCTGGAAGACATTTTCTGCACCATCATGCGAACATTCATTCTCTAACGTATATGTAATAGACTTCTATATCTTGGTCCCATACATATTCTTACTCATGTAATTTCTTAATTACATAAATACTATACACTATAAATATAGTGAAATTGTATGCGATAGCGATTTAACTATACAGCAGCGGCCAATTGTTATAGGCACCCTAATAAAGTAAATATATTCGAAAGCAGTCGTTAAGGATTATAATAATATAATAATATATAATTATAATTATAATAAAATACTATAACAAACAGCAATGCCTTTTTATTAGTTCTATTTATATAGGTTGTATCAGTAAACTAGGGAAAAAATATACCCTGCCTCTAATATTTGGCCGCGACTGTATGTTAAGATCGTCTTAAGAAATTATCGGTTTAGGAATTTATAAATGATCCCTTGCATATGAAACTGGATTTAATAGAAAAAATATATTGTATATACATATAAATAGTAATTTACATACAGTTGACCATACTATTACTGCTTTGCATTCGGGTACCGCAATAAAGCATACTTTTATCGGGTTTTATGGCAGTTTGAGTCGATTCTAAACCAACCGACTGTACCTATTTTACAATACAAAAAATTCTGAATTGTACCTTTTACTACTGTTACTAATTATTTATACTTTTGATGTAAATTTACTTTATGTTGGTTGTTAAAATGGCATTTGTTGAAAGTATTTGAGAAAATACTTAAGTAATCTAAATGTTTTGCTGATGCTGTTCTCTACCATTGCTCTGCGAACATATCGGTTGCTAAAATCTTTTTATATCCCTGAAAATTCTCAGAAATCGTTTTAAAACTTCTCGCTGATCATTGGTTGTAAATTATATCTTTCTCTAAATGTTTGATACGTTTTTTCTACTATTTCATTATATTTTCATTGCATAATAAATAAATTTATTTCAATTACTTAATTTAGTGTATTTTCAATGCTAATTAATTACGCTAAGGAAAATGTATTGTACAGAAGCGACAACAATCTGTATGTTATTATAGGTAATGTAAAAATTATTAATTGCACTGTTATAAAGCACGAAAAAATAGTAAAATTACAATATGTATACAATAATAAATACAATAATTTCTTGTTGTTGTAAAATACGATAGGGTACGATAGTTATTGTACAGTGCAGGTCTATTTCTCTCGGTGTATGCGAGAACGATCAACAGAAATTACAGATGCCAAAATAAATAGTAAGTAAGTATAAAAAACAAACAAGCTAAGCACCCTTGCTTCCGTAAATTGACGTATCTGAGCATGTTACGTACAGAGGGTAATTAAATCGTTTATAACTTATTCACGTTCCATTTTTGGTAGGAACACCTAAAACGGATTAAAAGAGAATCTTTTGTAGAATCAGAATATCAAAGAAACAAACCTTTCCATTTAAAGAAATCTACTTTCCGCAGATTGAACTTATTTATAAGCAACTAAGATTTTAAACACCCTGTATAATGTCACAGAGGAGAACTTCAGAAATATTGTGTAACTACACTATATCAGCTGTGCGTATGCAAAATTTCATTCGTCTCTCCTACTCCTACGTGACGTAATATCACTATAAAGTAAGATCGGTATCTCACTTTTTTTCTTTACTTGCGAATAAAAAGAGAAGGAATGGTATTTAGGTATAGGGTATGATACATGAAATATGTGTAAAAGTTATCCTAGAAGCTGAATATGTAATTTATTCTATAGCATGCTATTTAAAAAATCGAAGTTGATGCCCACTTCCGGTTAACCGGAAGTAATATTTATTCAGAAATATTTTCACGTGATAGTTCATATTCAACCATATCCAACTCCTAAATTTTGTTTTAAAATTCCGTTCCGTTTGTATAATACTTTTAATAGGCCATTCTCACCAATCACCTTGTATATGCACTAAAAATAGTACCTACAATGTTTACAATTTTTACTGACATTGTGAATTACGTTTTTAGAACTGTTTTTAAGAATGCTCTATAGCTAATTGAATAACGCATTTAACGTTCCTTAAAATACAGTACTTAATAATTTAATAGGTGTTCAATTTGATAAACACGGCAATATTTGTCGTATTTCTTTACTATATAAAATTTGCAGACCTTACAATACCTTGTATACATACATATGTAACATATATCAAAAGAATGTATGTTTCGACAATATTTTGCATTAAAGGATAAGTAGATCGCATATTCATATTTCTGTAGTAAAATACAACACTATTACTGATAGAAGGTTATACAGCAAACTTAGGGATCCTACACCATTTCTATGCCAAATAGATTCCATTTATTCAATACCTTATACAGGCTCTATAGGTCAATCATCGCAGTGGCTTAAACAACGCTCAATCATGAGTTTAATTTTGATAGCGTTGGGAGCATTTCAGCTGTAGACAATTATAAGAAAAGCTTTTTTCTCGACGTGGTTCATATCAACAATTTTTTTTGTGGTGGGTGCTTAGTTGCAGTGACTCCGTAAACTGTATCGCTTGTCTGGCTATCACTGCTACTCTCGCGGTGTAGTTTTTGTGTGTGTATGTTGTGTTCGATTGGCTTTGTGACAGCATCATATCGCCTTTTATGATGCCGCTCTGTTAATCACTTTGCTCCCAACAGCGAATGGCAAGTCGATCCGGGATTAAACTCTCTGAAAAAATGTCACCGTCCCTCCAGAGAATTGAACCCCGGCGCCTATCGTCCTCTCACAACAATAGTCAGCCGCCTAACCACTGCGGCCATCGACCCGTAGAGAGATATATAGAGTATATAGAGTATAGAGATGATATTGCTCATTTCAAATCTGACACTAACAAATTGAGTATTTACTGCGACATTCTTAAGTTATAATTCGTTTGACCAACTTTTACTAAGACTTCAATTTTGTACCTCTGTATAATATTTGTCGTTGTATAATTTTACATTTATAATTTATTATTTACAATTTATGTATTCGAGAAAAGAAATAGTAAACTTGTTATTCTTGCCATTAGGTCTTTTTTAGTTGCATTCTCGTTTGCAACGTTGTGTTAGTAACATATATTTTAACTGTTTTATATTGAAGACATTTTCAATAATTTTAGTGTGTTGATCAATAATAAATTTCAAACCATATATGTAATTTGGCAAGGTATACAACCTCTATGTTTTAAGTAGAATTGTTTCCTATACTATGGTTTGTTTGTTAACGATTTATTTACATATAATTGCAGTAGTCTGCTGATAAAGTTATTGAAATAATAACGAAATTTTAATTAATTTTGACGTTTCTGCATTTTATTGTTTATATCTTCATCAGAAATTGCACTATAGGAAAACAATACAAATTACAAAATGAATTTAGAAAAGTTGGTTCAATTCTTTAGAGCTTCTGATAGTAACATACTTGAAATTAGTTCTCGTAGGCATATTTAATGTGATTGGTATACCAAAAATTAAACACAATTTGCTTTTAAAGAATATATTTTAACGAATATGCAAAATTTTTTCAGCCAGTTTCGATGTTATTATTATAATCCGAATATTACTTTTTACACTCTGGTACCGACGCTGGCCAGTTGCAGACATTAGAAGAAAGATCGAAGTATAAGCCCGCAGGACAGTTAAATGGGTATACAACGTAACTGCCTTGATGTGCGACACACTGATAGAAAACAGTGCAGGTCTCTGGATCTCTCGCGTAGCCAGGAGCAGTACAAACACAATTTGGGGTTCCCCCGGTTGATCCACTATTATCCCCACCTGTTGTTCCGCCATTGTTTCCACCAGTTGTACCGCCGTTCTCACCTCCGGTTGTTCCACCAGTTGTTCCACCGTTATTACCACCACTGTTGTCACCTCCACCCGTTGTTGGTGGAATAAGTTCTACCACAGGCTACAATGTTAAGTAAGGATAACTGAAGGTGATTGTAACATTAAAACTGAATTTTACCAATGCCAGAGTATTTCTAATCGTTTTCAGTAAAATATCTTTTTGACCACAATATCCGTTGAAATCATCTGTCTCCACAGACCAAACCATAATGCCTCCTAATCCATAGAACTTTGCATATTCCGTCTAAAACGAACAACGCTATAAAATGAATAGATTAATTGCGATGTTATTACCTTTAACGCTATAGATTGCGGATCGTCATATCCTACCCATTGATTTCCTTTGTATGCATATGGTACCTGTTGTTCTCCATCCCACACTACTGTCCATCCGCCTTTACCTATATTTTCGCATATCTACATAGCATAAAAGGCAAATTATTAACACACAAAATATATTGATACATATTTATATGAACAAAACATTTTAAAATGTTCTCCTCAGTAACTAGTAGTAAAATGACCTAAATAATTTTTTCTTTATATAAACTACATAATTACTTCATTGTATCCAAGTATACTAGCTTCCCGTGTGCAACGACCAGCTGTACCGCCGTTATTACTGGTAGCACCAATTCCATTTTTGTTCGCGTCTGCCAATGTGAACGAGCGACCATAGGTACCTACACCCATAATTATCTTTTTAGGATCAGCTCCTCTCTTTATCCAACCTTGTATGCAAGCGTCCTAGAAGTTCATGTGTGCCGTAAAATAAGACTAATACTCAATAAGCATTAAATACATACGACATTCAATTGTCTTGCGGCGACGGTAACATCTTTAGACGAAGGATATAACGGCGCATTATGACCTGTTACACCGTCCCATGCTCCGTGTAAGTCGTATGTCATAACATGAATTTGGTCCAAATATCTGAAAGTATGTTCTGTTATAAAGGCAACGAAAGCAAATTAGATTTAGTAAATTTATAATAATAAAATAATTTTATATAATATATGAAACAAAATTTTTGGAAACCAGTTTAGAAAAAAAGGTAAAATCATATCACTATACATTACGCCGTTATTTTCAACCAAATACAAAGATTCAGATGTTCTATCGCAGAGTACATATGTATATCAGAGTGTTTATTTCTACATATAAAACCACCGTCGAACGATTTGTGTTTAAAAAAAGTTCGAAATATAGTTGTTAGCCTCATGTAAACATAAAGCACAGGTTTTATTGAAATGAAAAATTACTAGCAGTTATTTGGCACCTAACATAGCAGTATTTGAATTTAAAATTGAATGAGAACGTATATATAAAATCAAGTTTACAAGATAGTTAAATGTGTACGTACTGTGATAATTTTGGTACGTCGTAAGACAGATCAACTGAAGCGCCAGCAGCTGCAACAGCGGCGGTCAGCATGTAACGTGTTCCAAATGCTTCCCTCATTTCAGCTAATAGGATAGAAAAATTGTTCTGAAACAAGTATTCAGCAATATATTAGTGACTACACTCTAAACGTTTTGATTTAGTACAGTTTCAATATGTCTACTGTTAACATATTATATAATAGTAATGTACCAGTTTTTCTTACTTTATCTGTAGCAGCACCACCTCTTTGCGCTGGATACTCCCAATCCAAATCGAAACCGTCGAAACCATAAGTTTCCATGAATTTTATGGCGCTTTGAATGAACGTCTTTCTGCATGTAGGACTGCCAACCATCGCAGAATATGATGAGGAACCTTCATTCCAACCTCCTATCGCTACTAGTGATTTTAAGTTGGGATTTTGGCTCCGTAGACCGGTCATTCGCTTTAGGGCTCCTGCAATCCGAAATACCCAAAGGTTATTTTATGTGTATTACAATATACTACTGCACAGTACCCAGGTCAACATCAAGCCATGAATCCATAATGCGAATATTACAACCACTGAGTCCCACGAAGGCATAAATTATTTGGGTACATAGTCCTGGGTTGATATTTTCAATGGTATATCTACAATCTCCTGGCCTGTAGTTTGCCCAGCTTCCATGATAACATACCAATTGATCTAAAATATAATAATGATATGAGACCACACTAAGTAATCTCCCTGAACTGATCTCCAGTAGGCAATCTCCCTGAACATTCAACATGATAAATTTAGTGTCACATATGAGGACTACAGCAATAATTGTTATTTGTAGTATATTGACAAATGTATATGTAAAAAGGTATGTTTTGCTAGTATTTCTACGGAATTGAATATTTCGCTCGTGGAATAATGAATTCGTAAAAATGTACTAGAGTTAAACAGTAACAGAGAAGTAATATCTACAAATATGCGGTTACAATGGAAATTTAAAATAAAAATGAAGGCAATAAAATACAGCGTACGTGGAACTGCCATCAGGCGCACATTGCCTTTCATTTTCATCATAGTAATACAGACCTGACAATAACCTAACGGTAAGTTAATTCCTGTACGACTGTTATGTTATTGTTGCTCATACATTTTTAATAATAAAAATTGAATACTGTAATGATAATAGTGTATGCATTTCTTTTCCAAAATTGGTGCAAACACATTACTTTCGCAATATTTTATGTACTAAGTAGTAGACGCTCTAGATCAGTAAGTTAGATTGGCTTATAGGGTTGACACTAAAATTTTCATGATGATACTTTGCCCAGAAATGTTTGTTCTATTATCATTAAAATATTTGCGTAGGCACCACTAATTTCCATGATGATATGCACACATACTTAGCCTCATTAAAATAGCTCAAGACGTTGGTAACCAAATATCAAAAATTGCGGGTTTTTTTGTAAGAAATAATGCAGAATTATTATTATTTTACAAAAATATATTATTTCAAGAAATGTGGCAAAATAATTATTTTGTATTGTCTAAATCTAATTGACCAAAAACTTAAATTACTGAAAAAGAAGCAGTTCAAATCTCAAAATATAGTGTAATACAGATATATAATTTTTAAATTAATAAATTGTAATATAATTACCAGTAGCAGCTAGTGCAGTGACAACTACGGCCGCCAATACTATGTAACCCTTCCACATTTTCAGCAAAGTTGACCTCTAGCCCTATACACAAGAAGATCTGTAAAACACTTACCACTGCAGTTCTTTTATATAATTTCATTGTCGCATTTTCAATATTTATTTAGGATTAAAAGTAGGTCGTAAAATTAATACTCTAATTAGGTGGAATTACTCAAACCCTAAAGTTTTGAGAAAAAGTAAGTACTAGTCAAACATTGGACCCTCGTGTCATTTGTTCACTTATGGTGTGATTATAATTAAACTTTTATCATAAATTAAGTACATTGTACTCTGTTTACTTAACTTGGCAAATTTTTTAATTGTGCGTTTTGACAGCAACTTTTGTTAAAATTTATCTGGTCATTCTAATTTAATGATAGTAAAACAGTTTTGATAAAGTTTTTATATGAAACAGCGGACGTGCCTATTAATCTTTACAAAGCGGGAAATAAAACATAAAAAAGATAAACATTTGATAAATATGCGCAAAATATTTAGCAATAAAAATTGTTTCAAGGTTAGAAAAATTTAAGTAAGTTATCTAATTGAATGTAATCAAGATAAGCGCCTTTTTCACGTAGATACTAAAAAGAAATTCATTTATAAACACTTTTTTCTGGAAACGGCACTATTCTTTACTAATTTAAGAAACTTTAATGGCCAGTCATCAGGAAAAAAATATCGTCTAACGTATACATAGCGTTTCTGGAATAGTGAGGCGGTGTATCGATAATACCATATTGAGTATAAGATTAAAATAGGTGAGATAGGTAATTCTGTTCAGTAATAATAGCAAATATTTGTTTTCATTTAGGTTTCTATCAGTAAAGAATGAACCTATACTACAATTTATTTATAATTCTTTGTCAAATATTTACTTTCCACCCTCTGCAAGCCAGTTTTTATAGAAGTTGTGCACTTGTTACCTTCCACACGACCAAACCTTCTTCTTAGTCTCGTAGAGTTTTCTTACAATGTATAGTATTATGAAATACAATCTCTATTTTATAACATCTCAATTGCATTTTGTTATTGTTGAATGACTACCAACAGTTACATATATTTGTATATTGGACAGTGAATAAGGCTAATACCATGTGTAAGAGCAAACCTTTTCTTCTGTTATGTATTGCGTAATTTTTAAATACTAATAATTACGAACAAATTTTTCTCTTTTAAACACAAGGTAGGATTAGATGACTATGATGTTTATAACAAGTTGCATCAATCATCTCAATAATTGATCTATGTATGTATGTACAACGCTGTAGAAAATTCACGATATATTACATATACATACATATTATGCATACTGTATAGAGTTATCCATATTTGAACACGTACTTAATTACAATATTAAATGGCGTGGGCAATGGTATTATAATTGATTAGTTCCTTGTACAAGTTGAACAGACAGAAATTAACCCAATGTAAACACTACGAGAAAGTAAGTATGTGTACTACGTGGCAATCGAGAGAGGAAAGTAAAATACATACCCTACCTATTTAGCTAGTAGTAAACCTTCGATGTATTCGTTTGAATTTCTTGAACAGCTTTATAATGGTCTATAGAAGACACTGCAGAGGATACACAATTATGGAGGATATACAGGTGTGTAATATATTTTTTTTTGTTTACATACGGATATTAATATCGATAAAAGTTTGTATTATATATTTCAATGAAATAGAGACAATTTTATACACATATAAAATTCTCTTGTTAGAACACATGTGTAATGTATTTACCTTCACACATCTTTCCCACGTTATTTTCTCGGATTGTACTTCTTCTAGTTTTTGTGTAGTACTCTTGTCTAATTCTTAGGAATATTGCAATTATTACAGAAAATTGAATTGTTTTAGTGGTTTTAACAGTTCTTACTATAATTTCTTGTGTGTACACGAAATCAATAGAGTTTTTAAAATTGCCATTCATTGCATAGCTATTTTGACTTGAAGTCAAGTTACTACTGGTCTGTTGGGAGCTTTGCTGTGTAGGACGGAGAAATTTTCAGGCTACATAGGTCATCAATGTGCCGTGCAGCTTTCTTTTTCAAGGCATGCTTACAGAAGAAAAGTACACGAAATTTTTAAGAAATATTCTACTAGTTGGACCATACCTTTATATACTAATTTTGTTTATGTGTGATGAGTGCTTAGTTGCAATGACTTCATAAGCTGTATCGCTTGTACGACTATCATCACAACTCTTGCGGTATAGTTTTTGTACGTGTATAATTCTGTTGAACTGGCTTTATGACAGCATTAAACCGCCTTCTATAATGCCGCTCTGTTAGTCACTTTGGTTCCAGCAGCAAATGGTAAACCGATTCCGATTTCAGTTCTCCGAGAAAAATGTTACCGTCTGTCCTAATAATTGAAACCCGGCTCCTATCGTTCCGCCACAACGATTGGCAGCCGCCCAACCACTGAGGCTATCAACCCGTTTATAAAAGTATATATTTATATTTAAAGTTTAACAATTTTATCAGTTCTGACACTGACAGACTTTAGACTTTAAAATGTGAAAATTACTGCAACTAGTGCAGAATATGGGTTTCTTCTTTTAATTCAAATGAAAAACAGTAGTTTCCTACGTGACGTTTCGGATTTATTTAATCCTTCTTCAAACCTATATATAAATATATAATAAAACTTAACTATTTTTAAACCAAGAAACAATAACTTACAACAAGGACAATCGTTTTTCTAAATACAAAGCTCTAAAAATATTGTGAAACAATTTTGACAATTTTGAAATTTTGAAATTTGAAAACATATGCAAAATATTTGATAAACAATTTTGTAAACAAAAACAGACATGTTAGATTTTAAATTTCGACATTTTAAAAAACAATATGTTGAATGCAATGAAAATATATTGTATATACGAGAAAAAAAAAAAAATTTTTTTTTTTATATACACATCAAATGGAAAACGATTTAAAGCATTCCATACAAAGACATTTAAATGTAAGAGATCACAAAAGACTACCAAAAGATTAATGTAAATCCTTAAATTTGATAAATTTAATCAAATTTTACGAATATTTATAATAATTTAATTAAATTTATCAAATTTAAGGATTTACATTAATCTTTTGGTAGTCTTTTGTGATCTCTTACATTTAAATGTCTTTGTATGGAATGCTATAAATCGTTTTCCATTTGATGTGTATAAATAAAAAAAAAAAAAAAAAAAAATTTTTTTTTTTTTTCTCGTATATACAATATATTTTCATTGCATTCAACATATTGTTTTTTAAAATGTCGAAATTTAAAATCTAACATGTCTGTTTTTGTTTACAAAATTGTTTATCAAATATTTTGCATATGTTTTCAAATTTCAAAATTTCAAAATTGTCAAAATTGTTTCACAATATTTTTAGAGCTTTGTATTTAGAAAAACGATTGTCCTTGTTGTAAGTTATTGTTTCTTGGTTTAAAAATAGTTAAGTTTTATTATATATTTATATATAGGTTTGAAGAAGGATTAAATAAATCCGAAACGTCACGTAGGAAACTACTGTTTTTCATTTGAATTAAAAGAAGAAACCCATATTCTGCACTAGTTGCAGTAATTTTCACATATTTATATTTATATATATTTTCTTCTATGTATAATAACTAGAATACATCTAACAATTGCATACGACCATATTTATAAGGCTTCTAACAACTGCAAAGTACCCCACAATAATTAGGTCTAAATTAGGTTTCCGTCAAATGATCTAATTGTTAGGTACGTTATTCTATACATCCTCCCGATCAAAAGTCCCAATGGGCATAAAGTCCCAAGGACTCGAAATTTTGAGCTACTGACCTTCAAAGTTTAACGTCTTGCCTATGTAATAATTCACAGGTGCTATCATTCGAGTAGTTGGATCTGTGGATTAATACTAGGTTAACATATTGATTTATTTTGCATATAAAAAATCATTTCAAATAGTTGCTTTTGAGTTTACGCGGATGCCACCCTCTTTCTACCCCTAAATCAACCCCTATCGAAGGGAGGATGAATATATCTCATAGTCATTCTTCCTATTACCATCCTTGACAGGTTGAGAAATATTCAACATGTTAACCTAGTATTAATCCACATATCTCACTACTCGAATGATAGCACCTGTGAATTATTACATATAGACAAGACGTTGAATTTTGAAGGTCAGTAGCTCAAAATTTCGAGTCCTTCGGGCTTTGTGCCCATTGGGACTTTTGATCGGGAGGATATATAGAGTAACGTATCAAAAAATTAGACCATTTGACGGAAACCTAATTTACACCTAATAATTGCGGGGTTCTTTGTCAAAAATGAGAAGGAAAAAATAATGTCGAGGGAGAGAGTGAGAGTAGATTCATGCAGGAGCTGTTTTAATAACAACATTTTATGCACATCACTGTCTTAATTTTTTCCCGATTTTATGCAACTTTTTATCGCTATTAGTTTCAGAATAGATACTTAGGAACATCACCACGGTTATTTAAAAATATCAGTCAAGTTAGCTACGTGGACAGTAGATGCTCCTATACACTATACGCGATTTTATTTGTGTGATACGTTAAGAATTCCATAAAATGCGAAATCGTAGATATCCATTTAATATCAGCGGTCTGCCTAACTGGATTTTCTTAAAAGAGAAGATTACAAGATTTTAACAAAATTACTTCTGCATCAGACTGCTTAGACTTGCAACGAAATCTCACTGCTATCAACGTATGGTGCATAAAGAACAAAGTTCATTTGAATGTTGCCAAATGTGCCATTCTGTCATATACTAAGCGTTCTGTAACCACTACTTATCAATACTCTGTCAACGAAACCGTTATGCCGAGAGTTATGCAGTTCAAAGACCTAGGAGTGCTTTTTGATTCTCAGTTATCTTTTACACAGCGCATCACTGATATTAGCTTATCTGCCAACAACAACAACAAACACTTTCTATACGCCTAGAGCGCGCTCTAATGTGTTGACTAAAGCTCCGTTGGTCCATATGTGTCAAAATGCAAACAAATTATACACTGATATATTCTTAAAATCTTAGTAGTTTAATTTTTATACTGTAAATGATACACTGTATTACAATGTGTACTATGCACTAATTCATAATATTTTTTCTTGTAATTTCTGGAATTTTCTGTTGGGTAATAAAGATTATTATCATTATTATTTTTTTTTTAATGTGTGGTGGGTGCTTAGTTGCAGTGACTCCGTAAGCTGTATAACTTGTCTGGCTATCACTGCAACTCTTGCGGTGTAGGTTAGTTTGTGTAAGTTGTGTTTAAATGGCTTTGTGACAGCATCATATCGCCTTTTATGATGCCGCGCTGTTAATCACTTTGCTCCCAACAGCGAATGGCAAGTCGATCCGGGATTAAACTCTCTGAAAAAATGTCACCGTCCCTCCAGAGAATTGAACCCCGGCACCTATCGTCCTCTCACAACAATAGTCAGCCGCCTAACCACGGCGGCCATCGACCCGATATATTATTATTATTATTACATTAAGAAGGATTCTACTACATGATAGGTCACAGTGGGAAGAATATTATATGTATATATGTATGTCAACATAGAGAAACACATGCACACTGAATGAATGTGAAACCAGGTCAACAACTGAATAATCTAGGTAGTTACTAGAACATAAGAGCGAGATGTTATTTGTATATTGAAGGGAGGAAAAACTCTGTGTCGTTTCCAGATTGGAAGAAATTTTATCGATTTAAATGGGTGTTGTATGTAACTGGAGAAGATTACCGAGACCAGAGAAAAAGATAAGGATTTGGAAAATCAGTTTGAAAAACACGGCTACTACAGTCAATAACATTTTGCAGGTCTCTTCTAGCCTTAAATCTTAATAAGGTCAGAAAATGCATAATAAATTTCAATTGCATTAAGAATTTAACTACACTGGTAGAAGTGATTGGTTAAATGAGCTACATCTCGTTTAAAATGAAAGCAATAATAATAATAATAATTTATATTGGTTGTTTTGGATTCAATTTTCGAGAAAAGGTCCTAGCAAGTAGATATATAAATTACTTTGTTACTACATTTTTTCAGCATTCAAATCAAAATTAAAAAAATTAAAATTTGTCCCACCAACTAATTCCAATGTACTTTCGTTCTCAACCATAAATACATATGTAGGTATATGAATAATTTTGGTACCGCATTTTTATGAACAAATAATTGTATGTACTTTATTTATCGTAAAGAAGGGAATTGCGAGTCGCAAAAATTAGGTAACAGAATTACATTAGACAGATAAACGTCAATTGCTTCAGATACATTACGATATCTAGGAAATAATTATCTTGCTGTAATAAACCACAGGAGAGCAATAATGCCTTAATCGTTTTATGCTTTATTGATATTATTTAGTATTTTATGATAGTAATTCCTATAACGTTAAATTCATGATGTATACATTTCGAAGATTAATCAATCAGTATCAGGAAAAGTTAGTGTTACTAGGACGTGTTTCTCATATTTTGCTTTATACTGTTAAGAACACCTCACCACCTCACCATCTTAAAAAAAAAAGCATAACCTTGCAAGTTACATACTGATACAGAAACTAATACTACGTTTAGTTTATACATAAATCATAAGTAACGTGTCCTGATTTCCATCTTTGGAATACTCTTTTGTTCTCACAAGAATGTTTTTACTTTATGTACTTTTTATTTGTATTATCAGAGTACTATTATCCATTGTTATTGGTATAATAGTTTTGACGTATAGGGGAAGGAAAGGTGTACAAGATGATCACCTTAAGCAAGAATCGAAGTAGGATGTGTATATTTTAAGGTGAAGCAAACAGGATGGCGTTTACTACTGTCATACATGTATCTACTTTACTTTTGTCATACTCAGAATATTTAACCTAATAACTTGACATCCCTAATGATCATCTTACCTCTTGAGATCAACTCGTACACCTTTCCCCTACTTATCGGTCTTCTTCATTTCGTTTTACTATAACTTGTAAGCGTTTCTTACGTGATGTAATTTATGCTTGATAAATAAGGAATGCGAGCTTATCTTTTAACGAGATATACATATATTTACTTGGGCTTTATACTAATTTTTGAGAACATGCGACAGCCGAGTCTTATTATGTTTATTCAAACTGTCCTTATAACCACAGGAGAGCACGCATTTACATGTAAACAGGTGGGATTGGTTGACTAAAGTGGTTCTACAATATAGAATAAATGCCAATATGAAGTTTCGACTCCTCCTCTGAAGATTCTATAAATCGAAGTGTACCTATAAATTGGAATTTCATTCAATAAAATGTAACAATTAGCTGTCATTGTATTTGCCTAACAAATTTTATAATATTTATAATATCAAAAAATGTCTGCAATCCTCCTTTTTGGATTTCAAACGCAGATACTGCAAATGATAGGGCTCCAGTCAATCACTGATAATAGAAGCCAGTTTCGCTTCTTTTTTTACAATATACCGTAATAACAATCGTTTTATATTTCAGTACTATTGGTATCGTTTACTGAATAGAATTTAGACACAAACAAAACACAAAAGTGTGAGGCGTATAAATACCTCTGCAGGGTGATTGGTTAAACTACATCAGCATGTAGCAATTAAAAAGGTAAGTCCTAATTCAAAGCACATGATTTGACGATATCCACGGCGTACGGTGTGTGGTTATCGTCAAATCATGTGCTTCGAATTAGGACTTCCCTTTTTCATTGCAACATGCTAATTTGCTTCATTGCTGATGTAGAATCTAGACATATTTTTATTCCGAAATTAACTTTTGAATCCTTATTTTTCTAAATAGATACAATTTAACCAAACTTTTCTGTTTACTTCGAGTTGCGAATGCGATTGTGAGGTGCCGAAATCTCATTCTCAGAATAGGATTGAAATTAATCAATAGCAAACGATGGTGTTGGATTTGGCAGCTATGGTTGATGTTAAAAAATCCTGAATAATATGAACAAAAATAAATCTCCAGCTCACAACAAAATTGAGGACAAGCATCTAATTGCCGTTAGTCACATTTTTGTAACTCCCCTTTAAAGACTTGTAAATTTGTCACTCGAGAGTGGAATAATTCCTAATCTGTTAAAACAGGCAATAGTTAAGCCTCGTCATAAAAAGGGTTCTTTTAATTAATTTATAAATGTCAGGCATATCTAAATTCTGCCAAGAATTGGAAAGATAATAGGAAAATGTGTTGCTGGTCGAATTCTCAGCAATCTAAATAGGTATAACATCCTTGATAAACATAAGATACTTTTCAGAGTAACAAAGGCAGTGTGTATCTCTTGTAGGAGTTTGCCGATTTAGTTCATGGAAAACTAAATTACTACAAACATGTGGCATGTCTTTTTATTGACTTTTCTCACATTTGACTTGATAAATGAGGACATATTGCTAGAGTTGTTGGAATCTTGTGGAATACGAGGGGACCTATTGCGCTGAATTATTGATTACCTTTCAGAACGCAGTTTCAAAATTCAGCTAGGCCCATGTCAGGAACAGGGAGCAGATATTTTAATAGGAGTTCTCTAGGGCATAATTCTGAATCCAATCATGTATCTCCTAAATAAATAATGCAGATATGTTTTTAAGATTGTGATTACTATCTGTACATAGATGGCACCTTAATTGTTTGTAGTCATACTGACTTAGCTAAAGCTAATGACAATCTGCAGCTTAAATTTAGCAAATTTCAAATTTGGGCTCACGACAAGAAATTTTAAATAAATATCGCTAAAACAAATCTGCTCAAAATCAGATCAACTCATTTTCGGAGTACAGAAATCATCAATTCACTGTCACTGTCTGCCATTGAACCTAAACTGCACAGGTGATGAGCACACCGAATTGGTAAGTAGCTATAAATATTGCGTATCATTTCTTCTATGTTTCGCACTTTTTTGCAGTGGAAACAATGTATACGATCTATTATTTCTTGGTTCAGTCTATTATTGATGATGAAATTACAATTTATGGTAATGCACCTGCATATCTTATGTCTAAAATAACATGTATACAGCATTTGATACTGAAAAACATTAGTAAAAACAGGCCACCATATAAAAACTGGTTTCGAGAGAGGAGTATATTACCTGCTACTGATCTGTTCAAATACAGACTAGTTCTCCTACACTATTTTAGGAGCTATATATGTCAAGAAATTGATCGTGAATGTAACACTAAAGCACTGACAAGCGGAGATATGCAGATTCATGGTGCAAATAATAAATATAGTAGCAGACTGGTATCTGTGACTGTCCCCATTCTTATAAATCAACTTGTTGATAATCTACAATGAACATTTTGAAAACAGAATTAAAGGAATTATACATATAAAAAAATTTAGCTGTTAGTTAATTTGCCCTATATATATGGATTTGACATTACCGTGCAATTGTTTGCTTGTTTTGCCCATTAAATTGGCACAGACACTCACCAGCGAACCAACATAAAAGAATAGAATTTTACTATCTTAAAGAAGACTTGCCGTATATATCAGATGTAGAGATAACAAATTGCTATTTGTCTTAGTCATATCATACCCTTGTTATAACCGTTGTGATACCTTCATCTGAAAAACTGTATATTATTACGATTTTTATGATCACAAATTTTCTCACTCAAATACTCGCTCCGTTTGTTTCTAGAAGCATACCACATCGTAATTAGTATCTTCGTTTGGATGGGTATTTCACGCAACTGTCATATATGTATATATTTTTCAAACACATACATCGTATCTAAAGTAATAAACAGCAGTGTATATAGAAGCGCAGCTTAGTCTTTATATACATATAATGGAACTAAGTTTGTTGAAATGGATATCCTGCTTAGGAGGATTTAGAATTCGTAACTATTAAATATCTTATATTCAATAAAAATGATATTGGATTTAAAGAAGGCTTAACGAATTTTGAATATTGACTAACGTAACAGAATTCTTATTAGCAATAATTCTTATTAAATTACTGGACTAGCGCTTAGTTAAATTGTAAAACTTTCAAACATGTCAACCTTTTTAATAATAACCAACAATGCATACAAAACAGCAGTGTGCTACTTGTAATTATTTACTTTCAATCATATCTTGCCTTTATCAAAGCAAATAAAGAATAAGACCATCGAATAATCTGAAACAAATCAATCATATCACGATATCAAGTATATTTAATTTGCAACAACTTACCACACCAAGGGATTCTAAGGAAATATGTATAAATTTATACAGTTGAACAGGCAAAGGATGTTTTGCTTTTTCCATGAGCAGTAACAGTGTCATTTGAGATTCATGGTTTAGATTATACCAGTTTGAAAGATAACATGCCTCTATAATATTACTGCTCTGAAAGAAACATTATGATTTATTTCAAATATACAGCATTTTATTAGTTGTTTGGCTACTTATTTGCCACTGGGTACCTTAACAGTAACTTCGTTTCCAAGCCAATGATAACATGCTAATTGGGAAAATATTATGATAGCAATTGAAACAATGCTTAGAAGACTGAAAGTATTGGTTTGGTCCTGGAATAAAATGTAAATTATTCTTATAAGCTCCTGATTTAATTTGGATGTTAATGGTTAATATGAAGACAAAATATTTTATAACAGAATATAAGCGAATAGAAGATGTACTTAAACTTAAACGCGCACAATTATTTAAGGTTTTAAATGGTACCGTACATAATCAATTTAGCACTTTATTTTTGCAAAAAGTAACTATTGGAATAAATTTACAGGCTTTAACTGCATATGTACATAAAGAAAGTTAAATACTACATTAAAACGTAAATTATTATGGTTAGTAAATATGCAAGATCGAAAAATGAATAAGTAATCAAGTGCCTACGCCTTTATAAAATTAAACCAACATAAAGTTAAGTATTACGGGAAAATATCTATACTTTATTTGCTAAGCATGCAAAAACGAAACGAGGTATACGCTCTCATTACAATAGAGACTAGAGCTAGTTATAAAACAACACGGCCGCTTACACAAAAATGTTGGTTGCTAATTTGACGCCATTAGTTGATAAATAAGAAGTGGGTGAATAAAAGCGAATTAACGGTCGCTTAGAACTCCTTGAAGTAACATTGGCATATCAAAAGTAAATAAAAATTTGTATATCTGTTTTGATTGCACCTAAATGTAAGTTTACATACGTAATATTTCATAAACGTGAAACGCTTTCAGGAAATATTCACTATGCCAGAAAGCGTACCCACTTTTATTCTTTTAATTTGACACATATTAAATGTCAATTTCTTCCACTGAAGAAGTTATTTAACGAAAACATATTATTATATGTTATGGAATAAATTGGTATTTAATTATTTATTGTTTTATTGACCTATAAGTGGAAATAAATCAGGAATTAAAAGATTCTATAGAAGCTACGTTTTGACGATAATGATTTAGTGCACATCATATCAACTTTCTTATTTCACCTGCGGTACCCTAACATTCAATTAATGATCATATTTAATAAAACTACACTTACTCTACTCTGGTAATTAAAAGAGTACGTGTATGTTCCAATGCTATTCAACAAAAAGAACGAAATATTGCCAAGGACAGTAGATTTTAAATAATTCATTTCTAGACAACGTGAAAGGTAATAATAACTAATGTATTAATTTTTAACTATTTAACCTTTGCGGTATAGATTGCATAATTGTTTCACCGTATGTTTTATACAGCGATCGTGGAAGCTTAGGCTTGTGTGAAAAGTCTAGAATCACGGAAACTTCTAGCCATGTATTTTTGTTTGGATTCAAATTTTCAGTTTCATAATTTCCCCAAAATTAGGTGGAAAAATCCTGTACTGCGAAACATATTCTAATATCTTGATTGATTGATTGATTGCTATCAAGGCAGGGCAGTCTCTAATTATGCGGCCCACTGGGCCTATTGTGTTATTCCTGTCTTGATTCCATTTTACTCAAACAGGCTAGTTTCCTCGATCAGGTTTAGAAGCCTATTTGGTAAATCTTTCTCCACTGGTAGATCAAATGCGCTTTGCAAAGTAACGTTACGTTGACTTAGTGCCACACATTCGAAGATGATATGAAAGGCTGTTTCGTCCTCCTCATTGCAGAGTCTGCATAGGGGTTCATCTTTATAGATTCCCATCTTGTGCAGATGACCTCTTAGACAGCCGTGTCCTGTTAGTAGACATGTCACTGCCCTAAGCTGAGTCCTGTTTAATGCAAGTAAGTCAGCAGTTAGTCGTTGTGACGGTCGTTCCATCATCCGTTTGCTGTGTCTTTGTCCAGCTACATGGTTACATTCATTAATTGCACCACGTACTGCACTCTTTGTATACCAGACCTGGCTCCGGCCCGATGAATTTAATTTGGGAACCTTCTCTCGCTAGCTGGTCTGCGGTTTCATTGCCTGCTATACCCCTGTGTTCCGGCACCCACACCAAGGTGACCTTGTTGTCTCTGGCCAGGACAGTTAGGTTTTGCAGACACTCCCATACTAGTTTGGAGGCTATGTAATAAGTTGCTAGAGCCTTTAAGGCTGCCTGACTGTCAGAGAGAATACAGATCGCCTGCCCTCGTGGTTGGCGGCGCAGACTCTCCAACGCACAGGTTTGTATAGCATATATTTCTGTTTGAAATACCGTTATGTATCGCCCAAGTGGTTCACATACCTTGTAACCCTGGTTTTCCTCGTATACACCAACGCCAGAATTAGTGCCCGCCCTTGACCCATCTGTATACCAGTTTTGGGCGTGCGGTTTTCTCCCCTCACCATTTTCCATTCATCCCAATTCAAGAAAATCTTGAAGGGTTTGTCATAGGAAATCCTGGTGATTGATATGTCGCTCCCCATATCAAAGATTGGGTTTTGTACTATTGCTTCTATTCTAGTGTGCCCCGACCCATAGTGGGGTCTTCAGTTGCTAGTATTCCTTAGTCTGTATGCTCCCATTCTAGCCTTTCCCATGATAAAGATATCGAGGGGAGGCAAGTTTAGCATGGTTTCCATAGCAGCCATCGGAATACTCTTGATAGCCCCAGTTATACATAGGCATGCTAATCTCTGAATTCTCGAGAGGTTAGTTACCACATGCTTCTGCTTAACTTTTGGCCACCAGACCATGCAGCCATAAGTTATCATGGGTCTTACTACCATACTATACAACCAATACGTCATATGCGGTTTGAGTCCCCATGTTTTTCCAACTGTTCTGCGGGTTGTTATTAACACCCTTTTACATTTGTCAGTCATTTTCTCCAAATGTGAATTCCAGTTTAGTTTAGAGTCCATGATCACTGCCAGGAACTTGGCCTCCTGACTAATCTGTATAACCTTATTGTATAGAGTCGGTGCTCTTAGGCCTTCCAATCTCCTTCTTTTGATGAAGGGTACAAGTGCAATTTTCTCCGGGTTTACTCCAAGGTTCTCCCTCTTGCACCACCCTTCTTCCATCTTTAATGCTCTTTGCATAAGTTCTGAGATTGTGCTGGTACTCCCACCACTGGTGAGAATCACTATGTCATCAGCATATCCTTGTGTATAGAAGCCTGCATTGTTTAGCAGAGCGAGCAGTTCGTCAATTTCCATGTCCCACAGTAGAGGGGACAGGACGCCTCCCTGTGGGCATCCCCTGGAAACTGACACCCGCATCTTATCTCACACCAATGCTGCTTCTACCTGCCTACCGTGGAGCATGGCTTCCATCCACTCACAGGTAGTAGTTTCTACTCCACGACTTTTGACAGCTCTTATTAGAGATTCAAATGAGGTGTTATCAAATGCACCTTCTATGTCAAGAAATGCCGCTAATGCAATTTCTTTCTTGTTTAAAGTTGCCTCTACCCGCGACACAAGCTGGTGCAATGCACTTTCACATGATTTACCTGCTTGATATGCATGCTGGTTGGGATGCAACGGCCTCTCTAGTAGAGAGGTGTCCCTAAGGTACTTCTCAAGCAGCTTTTCCATAGTTTTCAGAATAAACGATGATAGGGTTATTGGTCTGTATGCCTTTGCCTCAGCGTATGAGCTACGTCCTCGTTTAGGTATAAACACAACCTTAGCCCTATTCCAAACAGATGGTATGTAACCCAGCGCCAGACTGACTCTATAGATTCGGCAGAGCACTAATGCTATTGCCTATTCACCTTGTTGTAGCAAGGCGGGAAAAATCCCATCAGGACCAGGGGACTTGTACGCCTCAGAGCTGTTAATCGCCCAAAGAATCCTGTTGTATGTTATTACCCTTTTAGCTAATTGCCAGTCCCCTCTCCCAGGCCATTCAAGAGTTTGACTGCCTAATCCACTATCTGGGTAAATATTCTTTGAACCTGGGAAGTGCGCTTCTAGTAAGACCTTCAGCGCTTCTGTCCCAGTGTTCGTGAACTCCCCAGTGGGTTTCCGAATGGTTCCCAGAGGATTTGTTGGATCTTTTGCAAGTAGTCTGTGGAGTCTTGCACTTTCAGATGTACTTTCTATATCCTCACAGAGCTTCCTCCATTACTTTCTTTTAGCCCTTCTTAGGGCTCTGTTAAACGCAGTGAGTGAGTTCCGATGATCAGACCACTCATTGGTTTTTTTAGCCTTATTAAATAATTTGCGTGTTCACTGCCTCAGTAATGACAATTCCTCATTCCACCAGCTGACTGCTCTGGAAGAGTTTCGTTTTGTCTGAGGACAACTTATTTCATATGAGGTTATTATGGCCTCTTGCAATTGTTCGGAGGCAGCCTCAATATCCAGTTTGTTTTTGATATCTGGTCTGACCTGTTTGATGTTATTCTAATTTCTTGTGTTATTCTAATATCTTACCTGATGTTCTGTTACCGTATAGGTTTAATTCTTCGAAATTCTAGAAGAATTCAGAGATAGATATTAGTTTTTATGACACTAATTTTCCTCCTATTTACTTCCAGGAATGATAAAATACAGTAGTTACATTATTGAAAGTGATTTTACATAATTTTCAAAGCATATTAAGGCATGCAGGACCTTCTATTTAAAGTAAAAGTTAGCAGAGTTTGCGAGAGAATAAAATTTGAAATCTGATTAAAATTAAAATTCATTACTACTATTACTGTATTGTTGTGCAACAGAGACTTTCTATCTTGAGTCTAGTGCTCAGTAGCAGCATTCCACTGCTTTGGTAGCGATCAAGTTACTAACAGTTTATTGCTGTATATCCCTGAAATTGTTTAAGCGATAGAAAAACTGTAATAATAGTAACAGTTGATACAGGAATACAATTAGCCAGACAAAAATTTGGAAATAAAATAATTAAAGAAATCACAAATGATTTTAAAAATAATAGTTTCAATAATTAATAAACCAGGTCATGGAAGATATGACTTTTGGAATGTACAGAATATCCCATACTAACAAGCACTAGATTTAAATCTAAACAAGGTATGTGATTACTTTTTCTTTAGCAGGTTAAGTTCAGTAGGATTTCGGAATACATTTTGAGACATAAGCATCTATCGCGATGCAATTGAATGATTGTTATTGCCGCAAACTCGTTTCACAAACGATAATTTTTCAATAAATCTTTCAATTTTTTGATTCTGTTTTATTTTTTTGTAATAGTATGAATCATACAGCGCAAGCACGTGTGCTTTCCGTAGAAATCTGCATTAAGGAGGAGGTTCAGGAAAAGAAGTTCGGCATGCATCTCGGAGGCAGTTTGGTCACAATAATCAGGGTAATGCACCAACTTGCGAAAGAGGTCTGGCATGAGTGAAAATGGTTTTGTGAATAGCATTAAAAACCTTGATGCGGAAGAAAGTTCTATAAGGTTTGCCAATCGCCAATCACTTGATCTAGAAGGTCTTTACAAGATCCTTTGTAACAATGTAAAATTTCATCTTTAGAAATGTCCAATGGCACAGCCTCCTCAGCAGCTGAGATAAAGAAGTTCAAAGGTCGTTGTTTGGTGTGTAAAATCGTTTGGTATTATGTATTTATTTTTTTGTTTTGAGAATGAAAATAACTAACCGTTTCTTTTGAGCGCTACATAAATGGAAAACAACAAAATCTTGAAGTTTTTTAAGATTAATTAAAAGGAATGTAAACTGCCGAACAATAGTTATAAAACAATAATAACAATAATAATTACAAATATAATGATTTCAAGAATAAGAAGGAAACAAGAAAACTCATAAAATAGAATTTGTGATAGATTCTTTAAAAAATAAACGCACTAACTAGATAATAAATTGCTCAAAATTTTCACTATTTTGTACAACACACGCCTGTAATCATATCGGCTACTAACTGCTCACAGACCAATCTGATTTTGTTTTTTAATTTCTTGAAGTTTTGAAGCAGATCTGCAAAGACCAGCTTCTTAATATGGCGCCATAAACAAATGTAATGATGTTAGATCGAGTGGTCTTGGTGGTCATTCCACTTGTTCATGGGTAGCAATTAGGCACCCATTGAATGCTTCTGTTATATACTGTTCGACAGTGAGGGCATTATGAGTTAGAGCTTCATCCTGTTGGAAAGACATCGTATATCACACTGTTTTTTCGTCGGTCCGCAAAATTTTGTAAAAAAAGTTTGGCTTCTCAAACTGTACAAGTAGCCACGCAATAAAAGACATTAGTTGCTCGGAATCCGTTGGACGTAAGGCTTGCACTAAATGAGTGTTATATGGATACAATGTGTGCCTTTTAGAGTTCTCCGTGCCGATGAACGTTGATATTTATGCTTGGTGAGCTACATGGTTAATACAAGAGAAAGAAAGTAATTGGGCGTGGGCCAAATGTGCAATTTTAGTTGTCCTTATTCTATATAAACCGCATCTTATATTTAGTCACATTTGAACGTAATGCATTGCATATCGTGTTAGGTTAGGTATGTGTTATTTGAACTACTGTCATACAGTACGTAATTGTCAAAATGCGGTCACAAAAAAAGAGAAACTTTATTATGGGTTTATAAAAATATTTATAATCTTTATTAACGTTTGTACGTTCAATGCAACTAGATGTGACTGAAACATCATGTGACTCGAAAATTTACAAAAACCAACTATTTTACGCAGTATTATGATATTAATTTAGGAGTCTAGAATTATTTGTGTATTTCACATCAAGCAAAAACTTTTACAAAGTATATTTTTTCCATACTGGCAATATTTCCCGAAAGCGGGCACACACATCCGAAGTATGTATTCATATGTTTAGTCCTAGTAGAGCAGTTTATTATGTGCGGGACGAGTGATAATACATTTATTAACCATTTGAGTTTTGGAGTATACATTTATATTACGGAATGGAAACTACCAACAGGAAGACTATTACAATTTAATTTATAGCTGGCAAAATCACTGTTATGGATCAAATAAGGATAGAGTTAAAAAATAAAAGAATAAGGCAAACGACGGACGAAACAATATATACAACAAAGGATTGTATTTTAAATTTGTTACTACGCACTTTAGTGTAATGACGCATCCTTTCTTCTTTTTTATGTAGTACAATATTGCAGAAAACAAACGCGAGAATAGTTGAAAGTTGACCATTCAATATATTGCTAGCCCGAGTAGTAATTTTTGTTACGAATATGAGTTCAAGCATGGCTGTGGTTGGAAAGTTACTAAAACAATCTCATCCTCAATTGCTCTAACGTATTTGCTCCACGCATTTCATCTTGTAGCTCAATTTATTAAGGACAGTTATCCACAGGTAGATCAATTACCTAATACCTTCTACCAAAAAGGTTTTATTATTAGGGCAAATTTCCGAAAATTATGGAATTGTTTTAGTTTCTCTATCCAAATTAAAAAACATTTCAAGCTTTCAGTAAATGAAGCATTAAGTGTAGTGCATCATCCAAAACCCTCGTTAGGAAGTCTGAGAAATAATGTAGAAAGATTGACAACCGTTAATTATGTGTAGTTATAAATAAAAATTCCGGCTGTAAAACTGTAGTGCGTATAGACAAGTGTTTAAGCGAAAATCAGGACTGCGAAAGTGATACGAAAGATTTTTATAAATTCGCGGAGATGGCATCAGACGCAGAACGCTAATCTTCCAAATTCACAAACATATTTTTACCTCGACGTAAGAGTATGTGAGTCTCATCAACGAAAGACATTCTAACGATACAATACTGCAGCAAATTTTTGCATCAATTTACATCAACACCACATTCAGATTAAAGCAGTAAGTAATTACATAAATACATTATTTATTATGTTATTTGTATTTTATTATATTTGCACCTGTTCAGCCTACGCAGACCGTATGCTGTTACGAACACATTCGTCGGTTCAGAAATTTTAACGTCAAAAAGTTTTGTGGATGTGCATGATAGTATTTAACAATGAAATAGAGACAAATATTTTGTTCAAAAACGTATGACAAACTTAACATCAAATGTTTTATATACAGGGTCCTGCAATGGTGCGTCAGGCTTCCATAGGTCCTTCACGAATTAAATTAAGAAATTCATTCATTGCCGACTTATACTGTATTATAGGGTGTATCTTAAGAAAATATTTTCAGTCATGGTGAACTTCCGGTTGTACCGGTAATAGATACCAACTTTGTTATTTTAAATGGAACACCCTATATATTATTGCACTTTTGGATTCCTAGTTAAATTTAAACGGCACTTTGTTATGGAGATCATGATTTTTTTTAAATAGAACGGTATAGTAATTTTTACATAAATGGATGTAAAATTTAATTTTATTTCAATTTTATACAGGTATTATGGTGTCTATCTCTAACGGTTTTCGAGAAATTTCCGGTTTTTTCCGGATTTTCACGGCAGATGCATATTACGAAGAAACAAAGGCGGCCATGGAAAAACAAGCATGTTGTTTATTGATACAAATTTTGACATTTCCTGTTTGAAATAAATGTGTGTACTTAAACAGGTAATATTTTATTCAAAAGAATGAAGAAATGAAGTATTCAAGAGAAAAACTCATTGATATGATTTTTGTATTGGGTGAGAGTGAGAAAAACTGAGCGATCAGTTTTACCAGCCTTCTTGAGCGCTTTGTTGAAACAGGAAGCGTTAACTACAAAAACAACACAAAGAACAAAGACATCAGCAAATGACGAAAATGAGTTGGCAGTTTTATTGGCAGTAACTGAAAATCCAAATACTAGTCAAGCAAGTGTAGGCCAAGAAGTTGGAATAAGTGAGAGGTCCGTTCAAAGAATTCTAAAAAAACATAATTTTCATGCGCACCACATTCAGTTGCACCAGGCTCTGTGCGAAAATGACTTTCAGAGGAGAGCAGGATTTTGTACTTGGGCACAATTGCGTGTCCAAGAAAATCAATGTTTCTTTATAAACTTACTTTTTTCTGATGAAGCCACTTTTCACAATACTGGATGGATCAACAGACATAATTATCATTATTATTCTGTCGAAAATCCAAGAATAGTTAGGCAAAGAGATCGCCAACAACGCTGGTCAATAAACGTTTGGGGAGGAATTGTTGGAGAACATGTGATGGGCCCACATGTTTTTAATGGTCACCTTAACAGCCAAATGTATTTGGAATTTTTAATAAATGAGTTACCAAGATTAATTCCAAATTTACCTATAAACATCCAGGCACAAAATATGTGGCTAGAGCAAGATGGAGCCTCGGCCCATTTTTCGCAACAACTCAGAGTCCTGTTCAATAATCAATATGAAAGCGGATGGATTGGAAGAGGGGGACCAGTTCCTTGGCCCCGTAAAAATAGATTTTTTTTAACGGGGTATATAAAAATTGGTTTTTATGGAACCTCCAACCACTGAACAAAACATGCGACGAAGAATTGTTGGCGCGTTTGCGTCTATCACACCTGCCATTCTCAGAAATATGGAAAGGGACTTTCAAGTGAGAATTGGTAAATGCCTTCAACAAAATGGAAGACATTTCGAACATCTATAAAAGTAAGAAATTTGTTCTATAATGTTAATTAAAATATACTTTCCAAGCCTATTTTAACCTTTATGTGACTGGGAAAAATAACACCTTCTGGTGACGACGTAGGTACCCGGGTACCCCACATTGTATATATGTTGTATCTATACATATATGGGAGATAGTTGTGGGGAAACATATTCACATTCATTTTTGGAAGTGCGCGAATATAATTTGACCGCTACAGTACATTTACTAAATATTTTTAGTGTTTTTAGTAATAACAAGTGCAAATATTATTATTTTTATCGGAATGTGTGATAATGCGCCTGGTCCTAGTTCGGGTTCATGCATAACGGTCGATCAGCAATTATTTCTTTATAGCGGACATACAAAATTTACCCAATACATTCCTTCAAAACCGGCAAAGTATGGGATAAACATTTCTTGGACTTGTGATGCGGCAAATGCTTACCCTTTACAAGACAAAATTTAGGCGGCGAACGGCAAATAAATATCGGAGAGCGTACAGTTCTAGATGTAGTTACTAAACATAAGGGTTCTGGAAGAAATATAAAGACAGAGAATTTTTTTACAAGTTTAGAGTTGGCTCATAACCTAAATTCTTGGAACTTTCCTTCCTTCCAATATGCAATCGAATAAAATAGCGTTATAAATTCCATTAGTTTTGCATTTAGTAAAGGAGTAACTACATATTCGTATGTGTCCAAAAAGAACAAATCCGTTATCCTATTATCACCAATGCTTACGACAGGGAAAGTAGAGCATAGTGTTACTGCAAAACCCGAAATTATAGAATATTACAATAAAACCAAAGGCGGCGTCGACACGATGGATAAAATGTTATCTGAGTAGTAAAGCGTAGAACAAATCATTGGCCCCTAACATTTTTTTACAATATGTTAAATTGTATTGTTTGTTTGTTGCGTTCTGTTAGTCACTTTTGTAATTTTATCAATAAACAACATGCTTGGTTTTCCATAGCCGCCTTTGTTTCTTCGTAATACGCATCTGTCGTGAAAATCCGAAAAAACCGGAAATATCTCGAAAACCGTTAGAGATAGACACCATAATACCTGTATAAAATTGAAGTAAAATTAAATTTTACATCCATTTATGTAAAAATTACTATACAGCCATATTTAAAAAAATCAAGATCTCCATGATTTTAGAGTTCGAAAATTACAGATCCCCATTTAATAATCATGTAATTTAAACGCAACAATTTTCTAATAAAAGACGTGCACTCTTTCATGCTTAAGCGAAAACTGAAAACCTCATCTGTCTAACTTTCACAGTTTCGGAGATATTTCCAAATTCCGAATACGCTGCTACAGTTATTTTTTTCGAAAAACGTCATGTAATTCAAAAACGATGCGACTTATACCTAATGTATGTATAACAAAGTGTCGTTTAAATTTAACTAGGAATCCAAAAGTACAATAATATATAGGGTGTACCATTTAAAATAACAAAGTTGGTATCTATTTCCGGTACAACCGGAAGTTCACCATGACTGAAAATATTTTCTTAAGATACACCCTATAATACAGTATAAGTCGGCAATGAATGAAATTCTTAATTTAATTTGTGAAGGAGCTATGGAAGCCTGACGCACTATTGCAGGACCTTGTATAAAATAACTGTGGCTGATTCTTGTCGTTTCAAGGTCAATTTCATTAAAATTTAAACATTTTTAAATTGCTCTTACTAGATATATTTTGAAATTAACTACAGCACAAGATCATCGCAAACTCTTAATTTCCAAATTTAAAATACAGAAAATTTAGCACATGCCAGAAAAATCTAGAAAATAGTAAAATCTGCACATATAGTTGTCCTACTATTATACCAAACATAAATGAATTTTCTATCAGAAAGACATAGGTAACTCTTGAATAACACTGAAGGTGAAAATTATAGTGCACAAGTTCAAATTCGCTTATACATATTATTAGTTACTTAAACGTTAGTATCCTTAGACGACTCTTACCAAAATTGTTACTTGCAATATTATACTGCATATAAGAAAACATCCACAAATATACTGGAGCGACAATGGGAACGAAAGTACGATACTAAGTTTTCCAACAAACCTAAAGCTTAAGTATTATGAACAATTTTATTTCTAACCCCAGTGTGACATCATACTTACTCATGTATCGTCTCATGCAATATTACGCAATGCTTTAGTACTTGTTTTTCTGTAAACCGACTTGATTGTCCTATTTCTACTGAAAGCTTTAGTGCTTCTTCGTATACATTCAACAGTTTATGTTCCAGTATATTCTGTTGTGCGATAGATAACCCCAACAACGTCATAAACAATAGATCGTGAGAAATTGAAGTGCTGCCCAGATATAGTACCATAAACATGTGAATAATTTTATAAAATAAATTATATTTTCCCATGTCATTGGGCGGCGGTATCATCATTGCCGTGTCCGTTATGAAGGGCGATACGCCAGTGACAACAATATAGCCAGCTACTATACCAACAAGTATCTTTAGAAGCATTTTAGAAAGTTTATCGACAATTTGAATATACTGATTCTCTACTTCGCTATGGACATTAAAGACAGACGATTCCAAATGTTTCACCAGTGACAAGAAACTTTCCTTGTTCCACCAAATTGCCACTAATTTCGCTCCTAAGTTTACCACAGGGATAATAGTGCAACTCATTATATTAAACATCACCATATTTCTTGTCCTGATTGAGTTAATCAGATCTATCAGAAGTATACTAAATATTGTTGAATAAAAGGTAAAGTTAAACAGCCATTTAAAAATTGTTAAATTCGTTTCGCGATTATTGACAGGAAATAATCCTGCTTTTAGTAAAAACCATTTTATTGGAGACAAAGTATCCATACAGTGAATTTTAATCATTATACACGCTTCAAAAGGAATAACATAAGAAATATTTTATCGTGATAATTACTTCTACTACCTTCAAAAGCGAAACTAATACTGACTAAATATCTCAGTGTATATCAAAACTGTGTCATTAACTTGACCGCTCTGAGGAATTATCTCTAACATACGAAGATTAACGTATTAAACCATTCGATTGACTTCGTTATAATTAAAGAATTATTTTAATCATTGCTTGTTTTGCGGAAGTAGATTATTTTGTAGATCTATTAGAAAACACGGCTTGAATGTACAAGTTAAATCACTACACACTTCTTTGTTGAATAAACTGTATATGTATATAGATATTACATATCAAAAGAGTAAAATGTTAACTTAGCGAGTAACCATTAATTTTAATTCAGATTGTCCGTTAAATACGTACATTTGTGTATCTACTATTTAATGTAGTTTACTGCAATTTTTGTCTACAAGAGATCACTATCCTAACGTTAGCGAATTACAAAATATAATAACTTGTACAAACAGTAAGTGATGCTATTGTCAAGAACTTCTACTAAAGACTCCGCTAAATGTTAGCAAATAACGACGTGCACGTTTTATCAATTATCTGCCAAAATTTAGCTAATTGGTAATTTGTAGAAGTTAGTCTGCAAAATATAAAAATATAGCTGTCAGTTCTGTAACATTTCCAACTTTTTATTCCATGATCTTCTTTGAATAAGGTAATTCAACTAGACCCAGGGTTCAACGTAGCGTCATAGAGGCAGTCTGATCTTTCACCAGCACCCCCGTAGATATTATAAACATCTAGTACACAACCACTAACAAAAGAAAACTTGGAAATAATAGTTTTATGTATATTCATCCATTAATTCCACACGGAAAACACATTTCACAGTTGGAAGATATGACCCTAGTTCTAATCTGCTCGGGACTGCAGTTCTAAATAAATGCTGTACAGTAATAAGAACGAAACCAGGGATAGTAATAACGTTTTTGTGTAGATATTATAAATATTTGTACAGAATCTGATTTTGTTATAAAAGTAGGGAGGTTCAAGGTCATTAATTGTTTTACGTACTGAATAAAAAAAGTCGAATACTCTGTGATTAGATATACGCGACCAACTCACTTCACTCAATTCGTGGGACATTCTCTCTCCTCGTTTGATATTAAATATAAGACTTAGACAAGAGTTTTGAATGCCTTCAATTCTTCGTTTGGTGATTCAGTCTAAGCCGAGTCCATGGACACAGTCATAATTAAGGCAAGAAAATACTAAAGAATCACATAAAAGAATCCTGCCTTTAGACTACAGTAAGTCTAAACTATACATGATATTCGTATAGTTCAAGGGACAGCTGCTAATATCTACAGAGAGAGATCGTTTTACTGTATGAATTGCATTATCAGACTCGAATAATATAGCAGACGACTTGGCGGCATTTCGTTTCAAGACGTGAGATTCAGAAAGTTTCAATATGTGACTCTGTCTCATCAACATATGTACATGTACGTACGTCTCATAGTAGAAGTTACTGAGTACATGAAAATTAATACAGTACAGTAGAAACAATAGCGAACTACATCTACTACCGTGGCAAAATCCTCACGAAACTTCATACAAAGAAGACGTTTGACTAAGATAACTATTTCCATAATTGTGATTTTCAAGACTGTGTGTTGTATCATACATATAAAAAATCTGGGAAATAGGAAACATTCCCGACATGTCCCGAATTATTGAATTAAACGTTGTATTGGTGGTGCTATCGATGTTGTATCTGTATGTATTTCTACAGAACTAATAACATATAAAACATAAAGTTTTTCTCTTTCCACGCCTACATACATCGATCGAATATAATGAAAAAGCAATTGGAAATGGTATTATCTTTGTATAAATTAATATATCTAGGTTATGACCTTTTAGTACTTATCTTTTAATTCCTAAGCTATTTCTGCTTTTAGGTCAATGATACAGCCAATTAATTGAAGACCAATTTATTCCAATGGAATAAAAATGTAATTAATTGGTTGTTTCATTGGCCTAAATGTGGAAATAATTCAGGAATTACATATACCTAAATATGTGTAAGGTTATTATTGGTATATATACTAGGTAATAATTACTTTTGCAAAAATTAAAGCTTACAAGTCAACATGCATTTTGTAGAACATATTACGTAGGTATATGCGCAACAGACGTCTGTTTCCCGTCAAAGATCATTTGCAAAGCGTTTAAATCTGGGATCATCAGATAACACAATGTACATTTCGAATATGAGCTTACAAAATGATAACCTTCGAGAGAAATTACCAGGAAAGCGTTGCTGTTACGTACGAATAGACGTAATAAGTAGCAACATTTTTCTAATTACATAGTAAAGTCTGATGAACACCAAAGCCACTAGCAATATTAGCAATGTTCACTTTTTTTCAGTTGTTCACTTTCTATAATGTTCACTTTTTACGCAAATAGCAGCTATGATGAATCCCTAGTTCGTTATCTCTAATATATATGCATGATAAAGAGAAGACAGCAACGCCTTCAGTTTTTAGAAACATTTTGAATAACTTGCCAGTACAATCAACAAAAGACTTCTTTAGACTGCATTTTCGCAAGACTTTTGTAACATTACGCTTATATACTTAGTAGTGCCATAAATTTATGGTGTTCAAGGTACTAAAATGCAGAGATTTATTTGCCTCATTTTCCATTAAATTTGTGAATAGCACTAAGAGCTAACTCAATTGTTGCAATATTGTAATAAAGTTATAATGTTATTTATATTGATATATTGATCTAGTTTAGGAGTTATATATTCCTGTCAAGGAATATCTAGTCGTATCATGTGGTAAAAATAGATAATAATCGTTTATTTATCACAAAATTTTTCGGAATAAACTGGTGTATTTACCTTTAAAACTATATGTCAGTATGGTTCTTTATTTTGCTTCTATCTGCGCATTTTGCGTTTATATAATTTTTTTTTTCATTATTCATATCTTATGCGGATCTTGGAAACCGTGAGAGATACACATTTGGTTAAATGGAGAAAGACTTGGATCTCTACAAGCATGCGCTTTTCCTAGTTTAACAAATGGCTTACTAGATATTTGAAAAAAATTGAAATTCACCAAAATCTTTTGAGTACTGTAACTGATTTATTTGTAAAAATAGAAATATTGAGATTGTATGTTTAATAACGACATCTCGCTAGATTTTTAATTTGGATTAGCAGTGTTGAATTAAGTACAAAAGTTGATATTTTTTAAATGAACACCTTTTCATTTCATTTTAACAACTTCTCTAATTTTACACCCAATCAAACGCATCAATAATAGCTTCCAGCTTCCTGGGTTGCTTTTGATCGCATATCATATATGAGTGAAATAGCGTACGCGGGAACATGCACCCTATAGAACAGGACCTTTTCATTTTATATATGCCTGATAGTGCGGTGGGGATGCTATCGTATCGAAACCACCGTATGAAGCAGTCTATAAATGAAATTTATCTAGAATATTGTCCAAATTTTTCCTAAAAAAATTGTAAATATTAATAATAATCATATATACCTATATATATGATTTCTAGTTAACGTCACATTAAAATTAATGTTTAACCAAGCTGGGAACCAATAGCACTACAGCATAAGTTAAAACCGAACATACTTTGAGGTCGCCTTTCTTGAACAGGCCACAGTTTGTAAAACCCGGCTAGTCGGTCCATAAGCTCTGATTCGAAATGTTTTTATTTTTATAGTACATATTTATGGGATAAGTATAAAAATGTAATCGTCTTTCGTTGTCACGAGGGTGCAAATTATGACTAACTGATTTTTTGTAAACTTGGTACCCATGGTGTACTAAAATTCTCATTACTATCAATTGGGAGGATGGTAGCGTGTTGTGCAATTTGCCGTGTATATAAATTTTGATTAGGAGAAACTGAAAGATTTATCTGCACGTCTTCATCAATATTACCACTATTTCCAGGTGTTATAAAACTTCCAAACACTTTAAGGTTGTTTTATAATTTATTGAAGGTGTATAACGACAGTTGAAGGCGATCGAAATACAATTAGGCGGCTTGTTAACAATTTGCGTTACAATTAATGCAACATTCGCTTATAACAAAGTTATGGAGGTTTCTGTACACTGTAATTAACTTTCTAAAGCAGCTGAACGCTGAAAAAACTGAAAAAAGTTGTTTTCTATGGCAACGCATGATTTTGTTAAAGATAGTAATAGAGAAACGTCCACTTATTAAAATAAGTGGTACGACCTACAAGGAAAAAGAAACTATTAGCGTACATATGTCATAGCAACCTATGGTTTCCATTAAAAAAAATCAATTTTTGTTCCTATGTCAAAAATGCTAATTAAAATTAAAAATCTAGTGAGATGTTGCTATTTTGACATAAAACTTTTTAAAAACTGTTTCCAATATTTTTCTATCTTTACAAATAAACGACTTACAGAACTGAATTGATTTTGGTAAATTCCTTTTTAAATATCTAGTAAGCTATGCATTTTCTTAAATAAACAAAAGAGCATCTCAGTTAGACTTGTAAAGATGCAAATCTTTCCTGTCTTAAAATTTCCAAGATCTCCATACAGATAATGATAAAAAAACTCACCCTGTTCGCCCTGTATATGTTTTCGTAGCAGGAGAAATGCATATCGTTTTATTCGCTAGCACAGATAAGAGCTGCAGAACATACATCATCCACTCATCCACTTATTTATTTCGGGAGTTTCCTACTCCAAATACTTTTTTTTTTTTGTAATTATATACCACATGCGAACGTATTGTAATGATATTAGCTACTGTACGGGGATCTTTAATTGTAGTTCCGCGTTTACTCAATAGATGGCGCTGTTAACTGTACTAATTTTTCTTAATTTTCGATTGGTATAAATAGGGCGAAATTTTCACGATATATATATATATATATATATAATATATTAGGGGCAGGGTTATATTTTATATAAATACTAAGTCCAGCCAGCGGCAAACCAAGGGTAGATATGAAAACACTGGTATAGTGCTTTTCAAATTGCAAGAAACTAACTTTTAAATCTTTAATGCTTTTATTGCACCTCCGGTAGTAATACTCTTGTGAAGGGTACTGTTTACCTGCTTAATTACACTATATGAATCGCCGGGCCGTATTAAGTATGAATTACGGCCTCATTACGCAAATGATATATTGATATATATACTTCAACTATCGTATCATTCACGACAGCAAAATAAAGTTCCTACAAAATGTAATAATAAGAAAGATATTAAAGAATTTTTAGAAGCAAATAATTTATATTATGAGGAGCATTATACAAAAAACCAATTATTAGAAGTGATGAATACAAAAGAATATTTGAAGGATTATTATGTGGATAATAGAGCCAAAGAAGCAGGACATACAATTTTACGTTTACCGCCGTACCATTGCATTTTCAACCCAATTGAATTGATATGGGCCCAACTTAAGGATACCATAAGGCGAACAAATCAAACGCCTAAATTTAGTGAAAGCACTATAACACACATAAAAAATGCGATGTAACATATATAACTGCTGATAATTGGAGAAATGCCGTTAAACACGCAATATCAAAAGAAAACGAATACATGGATATGTATAATATGTATAGTACCACCTTTAATTATAAACTTGCAATACAATTCAGAGTCACACTCAGATATCGATTTCAAGACGACTCAATCACATCAGATGATGATTTGTGAAATACGGTGTATATTAAGTATTATATTGTATAATACTGCCACGTCTACTTTTATATAAACATGACTTACAATTTTATTGTGCATTACCAACTAATTGTTAAGCTTCATATATCTCACTTATTATTTTTTGTAAATAAACCTAATGTATATTATTTATTATACATATTTACAATTAAAATAGCGTTTTACTATTACCTTATAGTGCCGTAATTTATACTCAATCCGGCCCCTTCATTCATATGCTGCAAGCAGGTAAACAGTACCCTTCTCAAGAGTATTACTACCGGAGGTGCAATAAAAGCATTAAGGATTTAAAAGTTAGTTTCTTGCAATTTGAAAAGCACTATACATAAGGTATTCTTCTATTTAACATTATTTAATGTAAATTACAATGTAAAACAAAATGTCAACATCTGTATTGTTCGAATTATGAAACTGAACTTTAAGCAGGCTGTATGCATGGATTCGCAATTTTATTTAGTGTAGTTAATTTTGCGTGCAATGGTACCTAGAACATATGACAGAGTTACTATTAGCGTTTTCTACTGGTAGCACTGAATGCGCACTGAGTTCACCCTAGAAACTCTTTTAGTGTCTATAGTTTCTGCACAGTACTGAAAAGAACCTGTTGCCAGTAGAATACACCAAAAAGGCAAGGGTAGTGGTGTGTCACTTGTCATATGTTGACAACTTTTATGTAATATTTATGTTAACATTACCTATTTAATTCCCATATAATAATATTATAGATAGAATAATGTCTCCCAGAGTTTTTTTTAATATAAATAACTGTGACATAATCTTGGTCGCCGTAGAAGAAAGTATATACAAATTAATAACAGGTATGTATGTATATTAGGTAAATGCATAGTCTGTGGGTAAATGTATCCAAAGTTACTCAGCTTGTGTACTAGTCCAAACTAGTACACAAGCGTAAATCTGAAGTTGTGAGTTAACCATCTAAAATGTAATGATTGAAGTTCTATTGTAGTGGTTAATTTGGAATTTATGTTAGAGCTTGTATACTTTCATGACTAACCATCTTATTGTATTAGATATGTACATACTAAATAAAATATATTTATGTCTTAGAGTCGACTGATTATGCTTACCAATATTTTGTTTTCTTAGTAGAGAACAATATTCTAGATATAGAGTCAGAAATAGAATCTGTTACCATGTCAACGGATAATATTCATTTGTAAGTACATACTTAAATACTGTGTGATAACTCCTAAGTTTTAAAAAAGTTTCCCCTTAGCAAGTTATACCGACCAGATGGACGATGCGGACGTAGAGCAAATACCAAACAATGACAAGAAAAGTATAGGTATAAAAAAACATTAATCAATATATAAGCATGTAGCAACATATATATTGTTACGTTATAATTGAATGTAATGTTATGTTATAACTGACTGATTTTTCACAATGACCATTTTTTTATCGATTATAATATGAAAAATTTCATTTCTTTAAAATTATTGTAAAACACATCAGAAACACACACACACAACATAACTGGGAAAAGGTAAGGGTGCTGCGGGACATTTATTTCATTTATTGTAAAAAATTTGTGATTCACATTATAATTTGTTTATTTGTAAAATTTTAATATTTTTCATTTTTGCGTCATTCGTGACATAACAATATATATCCTATATATTTTTAGAGTGGACAGCAACTGAAAGCAAGTATTTATTAAATCAGTATGAAGCTTATTTAAGTATGATTGGACCGATGAAGAGATTTAAGACAAAGAAATTAATGTGGGAAGAAATATCAAAGAATTTCTCCACTTTTTTCAATATAGAAAGAACAGCAGTGCAATGTGAGAATAAATATAAGACCATTATTAAGCGGAAAAAGAAGGCTGTGGAAAATAATAAGAGTTCGGGTGCGTCACGGGAAAATATCCCATATGAGGATGAACTGAGAAGAATTACGGCCATAGATGATAGTCTTGAACCAGAAATTATGCGTGATGCTTCAAATGTTTTAAAAAAATCATGTTCATCTCAGTCTTCTTCTTCCGAGAGAAAAAGAAAAAGAACTGACATAACTGAAACATTATTAAACATACATAGAGAAAAGGAAGAATCAAAAGAGCGCAGGCATAGAGAGAAATTAGCAGCCTTGAAAGAATTAGGCAAGAACTTTTGAAATGATAAACATTTACTTTTTCTAATAGCCGATTGTTGCAGGTAATTTGATGCTTCAAACTAAGGCCCCGGAATAGGTACAATTTTTTTTATATAGTCTCATTTATCATCATGTTTGTATACTAAAGAATATTTGTTAATTTTTTTACTATTTATTTATTTATTATTAAAAGTTTATTGTAAATACGTACAAGTATATACTAAAGAGGAATTTTTGTTCATTTTTTTACTATTTATTTATTTATTATTAAAAGAACATTGTAAATATGTACATGTATTCATAAATATTATATATTACATTCTACTATTAAGTAATTCACATAGAGCATCTCTTTTTATTTCACCTAGCCTTCGTAAATGAGTTTCTCTCTCTGTTTCATCTTCTACAACATGTGGTACAGGTTCATTAAAATTATCCGGGGACAGTAAATCATTGTTGTCGATACATATATTATGAATTACACAACAACAGATAATAAAGCTTGACATTTTATCCACAGAATGGAAGTCTAACCGTGTTAGCTGCCTAAACCTGCTTTTCAAAAGGCCAAAACTGTTCTCTATTTTCACCCTTGTAGCTGCCAACTTTCTATTAAAATTCTGTTGCGATGCTGAAAGACCAAAATCTCTGTATGGCGTAATTAAATATTCACGAATGGCATATGCTCCATCTCCTAATAAATGATACTTTCCGCATATACCGGGTAATTTATTTCCAATAAATGAGAGTTTCAATACACGACTGTCATGTATTTTTCCTGGAGGTCCTGTAAATGCATCAATAAACTTGAGTTTGGCATCACAAATTCCTTGTAAAGTTATTGATGGCATGTCATGCCTATTGCAATATATTGATTTTATTTTGTGTTTTGGAGTTCTGATAGGTATTGCGGTACCATCAATACATCCAATTACATCTGGGAATCCAGATAACTAGAAGAAGAATATGTTAGAATAAATTTAATTTGCAAAATTAATGAAATCATACTTTATAAAAGTTCTCTGCGCTTTTGCTCATCTCTTCTTCAGTATTTGGAAATTTTATAATAGTTTTTGCTATTTCAAGCAAAAACTCAATTACTCTATCTATAATACGTTGCAATGTTGATTCTCCGATATTAAATCTTTCGGACACATCTCTTAATACACTTTTGTTACTAGCAAACCTAAAGCACCACACTTTAAATAGTTTTATCTCTACAATTTCGTAATATTAATTACCACAAAAAGGATAAAATATGAACATCTGCTCCTAGTCTTGCACTCCCACCATGGTCTTCTTTAGAGTATGTAGAATATTGTACCGAATTTTTAAAGTTATTTAATAATAACTCGTATGTATTTTTATTTAATCTAAAATGTTTTTTAAACTAAAAGCAAGCAAATTAATTGTAGATTAATATAATATTATGATACCTGTTACATACAATACTTACTTGATCATCAGAATAACAATTTATAACTTCTAAATAATTTGCTATTTTATCTGTTTTAAAACGCTTGCTTTTTAATATTATTTCCATTTCTTCTTCATTTTCGCTTGAGGATGAAGAACTGTCCTCTAATAAATCATTCACAATCGTCAGGAAGACACTATTATTAGACGCCATACTTGAACTAGATGAAACTGTCTATCAAGATGAGTGCAATAAATGTTGAACTCAGTGCAAACTTTTTCAGTGCCAGTTGCCAGTAGAATGCAAAATTTTAAAGAACAGTGCTCGAACATTCCCAGTGGTATACAATATTGACACTGAGTTCATAAAAGTGCGACCAGTAGAAAACGCTATATGTAAACGCAAGAAAATATATGATTGGATTTTAGATGGACATGTATTGAAGCCTATTATATTAATCAAGCAAGTAATATGGTTAATTCCATGGAGATAATGCAATAAAAAATATTTGTTGAAATAATTGGAACGGAATACAACCATCAAAATTGAGTTATAGAAGATAAAAGTATATTTAAAAATCATTTAACAACGTTTTGGCATCGTCTACAACATATATATGGATATTTTAGTTTTATAAACATGCATCTAGTGTTTTGAATGTATTATCAAGAAGATACAATATCTATATCCTCTTTTGGAAGTTTTTTTGGCAAAATACATTATATTGACAATATTAATATCGATTGGAAAAGAGAGATACAAGAAATTCTCGTGAAAAATCCACAACCAGGACTAGATCCGTATAACCAGGGGGCATTTCATCGAGGGGTCCTGTAGGAAGATTTAGTGTGCGCATCTTAGATTATAAGCGATCTACAATAAAAAATAGGTATTTATAAGTAGCTATCGTAGGGAAACAGGTTAGTGAATAAGTTTTGTAAAAAATAGTAGAATACAGCAAATTTATTTACCGTATCAATTTTCTTTCATTTAAAAGAGTTTAACTATTTCATTGAGAGTAATGGCATGAAAGTAGAGTTGTTATTTGTATTCATAAGCATATATATTTGAATTGAACCCACGTAACACTACAGTGCTTTATGTTCTGTTTAGGTTGGTTGTATAATCCTCATAACAATTATATATATATATTTTTCAAAACTGTACACGGACGTTATGTTTAACGCCATAAACAGTAGTATACATATGCAGAAGTGTCGGCCTTGTACTTACTATTTGTAAGAATCAAAAATTTCTAGCAAATTAAATAACATAGCATTGACGTAGCAGAATTCTTACTAGCAATATAGTTCTTAAATTGTTGAATATCGAGTTGCGTAGTTAAGTTATGAAATTTTCAACTTCTCAAAACTTCTCAACATTTTTAATGCTAACCATAATAGAGAACTACATACAAAAATGAGTTGTGTGGCGTTCAGTTATCTGCTTTCAATTATATCTTTATTTAAGGCAAATAATGAATAAGACCATCGAATAATCTAAAATAAAGAAAGCGTATCACAACATAAAGCACAAATGCCACCAGCTTAGGAACATACCACACCAAGTGACTCTAATGATATATATATAAATTTATGCAGTTGAAGAGGCAAAGTCTGTTTTGCCTTTTCCATGAGAAGTAACAAAGTCATTTGAGATTCATGACTTAGTTTACATATATCATTTGGAAAGATATCAAGTTTGTATAATATTGCTGCTCTGAAAGAAATATTGTGATTTATGTCCAAGAGTAATAATTAACTAATTGACTAGTTATTATAGCAAATATACTTTAAACGTAATCTCATTTCGAAGTCAATGATAACATGCTAATTGGCAAAATGGTACCACAGCGACAGAACCAATTCGTAATAGGCTTGGTTTGACCCTAGAACAAAATATAAACTTCAATAGAATAAATTGTAGCTTGCTCAATTACAAGCATCAGGGGTGCTATTCATATACGCTGCTGATGTATTATGGACTTTAGTACCTTAACTATGTACGTAAGGTGGTAGGTGGTACGTAAAATTTCATTCGTCTCTTTTACTCCTACATGACGTAATATCACTATAAAGTAAGATCGGTATCTGTCACTTTTTTTCGTCAATTACGAATAACTCAGAAGGAATGGTATTTAGGTATAGGGTATAATACATAAAATATGTGTAAAATTTATCGTAGAAGCTGAATTTGTATTTTCACGTGATAAATCATCTTCAGCCATATCCCTATAAATACCCTGTATTTATAGACGTTCCCTATCAGGTTCCTATATTTAAAGTAAAAAATACATGTTCACGTGGCTGGAGTTTATAATGAATGAGACGAGTATTAACACTGGGCAATGACTGCATTCTATACAAAGTAGACCTTCATTGCGCAACTATTATGTAAGTAGTAGGTATTGTAGTATGCAGCTTTAGCTTAACTAGGATCAATATGTATAAAACATTATAATACAATAAAGCTAAGATATTAAGAAAGTCATTATTACTATTACAAACAAATAAAAAATAACTTATGCATATCATCCATAAACAGTAAGTTAGTAACATTTAGTTTATTTTGTTTGTTTTAGGGTGGGTTTATCAATGTGAGGATAAATAAATTAACTTGCAGATAACATTTTATTCGTAAGATAATTACAATAAAACGTTTATTAAGAGTTAAATAGTAGTTATCTGCAAGATAAAGCATTGTAGTTGCTAAATTTTATCTGCCAGTTAGCAATATCTGTCAGCTACTTACCTAACACTTTTATCCTCACCTTGATAAACCCACCCTTAGTCTAGAACAGATAACCACTGTAAGTATTCGAATTTTATACTTTAAAAGAATAGTAACACCCACTATCTGCATAAATGCAGGAGACAAAGAAGATTTTGTTTCAACTCGCCTAATTATATATTGTATACAATTCTGCGGCAGAAACAGAGAACAACAGTAGGTACTCATTTCCTTATAAATCTCTGATATTCACATGACAACGGTGTTCTCCTAACTTGCCTATATCAATTATGTTAAATATTATACACATTATACAATAATCATTTGTTTATGTTACAATGTGCCGTCGTTTCTCCTGCTATTTATGTACAGCTAAGTACATATTTTTAGGAAAATTAATATATGGTACCACAGCATTTTTTAAATATATTATATTACACTAAGCACTTAACTAGAGTAGCCGTCTTTTAATTTGGCATTTCAAGTAAGTTACTATTTCGTAGTATTTAATTAAGTCAATGAATTCGAATTCCTTGTTTAACGCTGCCTCTTCCTTGGCGGGCAACATACGTATAAAGTGAATATCGCATACATGTTTCTCAACATCAATAAAAATGTGCACATAAGTAGGTCTAGCAAAACAAATTAATTATGATGTAAGTAGTATATTTATTGTTTGAAAAGCTACATTGTGGTAATCATTAGGTAAAATAATTGGTTACCTAGCATTTCACAAGACTAGGATAGTTGCAGGCTGTTATAGATACGTCAAAGTAGAGTCCGGCAGGGCATTCAAATCTATGTTGTGTACCTCCAACGCATTGATAGAAGACACCACAGTTATTAGTATCTCTGCAATATCCATTCGATCCACAAGTACAGCCACCGCTACTAGGAGGAGGTGTTGTAGTCGTGGTGCTGGAGCTACTAGAGTTGTTAGAATCTCCAGTGTTACCAGTATTACCCGAGCTACCAGAGTCACCGGAGCCTCCAGAACTACCATTCTGTAATACAGAAGTTTATCAAACGTATGTTTCAGCAATACCATTCAATTTTACCAAAGCCTTCTTAATAGCGTTCGATAGAGGATACACTGTTCCGCACAATCCTTTGAAATCATCTGTCTCGAATGACCATATCATAGCACCACCCAGCCCTTTGCTTTTGGCATATTCAACCTAAAAAAGGCAAATATATTGTATTATTTGTGCCAGATATATGACATCAAATATGTAACCTTTAATGTAACCGCCTCGACATCATCATATCCAATCCATTGGTTTCCGTTGTACGTGTAAGGTACTTTGTGTTCAGAATCACGCATTTTGGTCCATCCGCCTGCCGCTAGTTTCTGACAAATCTTAAATAAAAGAAATTAGAAGCACTTTATAAAATAATTATATCTTAAAGGAGGAAGATCAAAAATTTCAGTAAAGATAGGAATTATATGTAGTAGTTCAAGCTCCTATAAAGGAATCGTTTATTAGGAGCTTTGGGAACCAAGTTTCTATTACTCCCTGAGTTGGGTTTCGGCTTCTGTTGCATGTAGTTCTTTACAACAATATTCCACACAATATTCAAAGTCTCCACAAAGATCTAGAACCAATAATGTACATACCTCCAAAGAGGCGTTGTATCCAGTAGTAAATGGCGTATTGCTAACATTACATTTCTAAAAGTCAATCAGCAAATATCATAGGATATAAGCGAAGCTGAAATGAAGCTAAACAGATATGGGGTAACTGTAATATAATCTAGAGCTATATATGTATTTCTAAAACATAGAAATAAGATTATGACACTTACTTCATTGTATCCCAAATATCCTGCTTCTCCCGTACATGGTCCAGCAGTACCAGGACCAGAAGCGGGTGCATTTAATCCTTTGTTGCTGCCACTTACTGTAAATGAGCGTCCATATGTTGGTATACCAAGAATAAGCTTCTCTGGACTAGCCCCTCTCTCTATCCAACCAGTAATAGAAGAGTCCTAATAATCATCCGTGTTATCCTATTTTTAGAACCTATGTCTTTTTGTAAAAATACTTACGACATTCAAAGTTCTAGCAGTACCGCTCTCAGATGAACGTGGATATAAAGGAGCATTATGACCGGTTACTGTCTCCCAAGCACCATGTAGATCATAGGTCATAACATTGATGAAATCTAGATACCTAAAAGTACATAATTCATTAGCGAAAAGCCTGGACTTTAAACATGTTCCATATCAAGATACTATTGTTTGCAAACTTGCAACAACTTTGCATTGGAATTATGTTCATAATAAATTGTGACACTCCGTAATTCATACGCATACATACATAATAGTAGTGACATATCTATACATTGATATTGTTATCTATGTGTCTGAATATCTAGGTTTCGATTGGCAAAAAAACTTAAAATTTAATATTTTCTAAATATATACGTACTTTGATAACTGAGGAACTTCGTAAGATAGGTCAACTGAACTTCTACTAGCTGCTACGGCAGCAGTTAGCAAATAACGCGGTGTATGGTTGTTAAATGCTGTCCTAAATTCAGCTAGTAATTTGGAAAAGTTTGCCTACAAAATGAAAAGTGTGGCTAAAGATTCTATTACTCAGCCATCTATAACTTTATATTACTTTATCAGTAGTCGCACTTCCATCTCTCTGGGAAGGATATTCCCAGTCCAGATCGAAACCGTCAAATCCGTACTTCTCTAGAAATGCTATAGTATTCGAAATGAAAGTAGCTCTCAGATTTGCATTGCTGACAACTTTAGAAAAACCAACAGAACCTTCACTCCATCCGCCAATAGCAACTAGGGTTTGTAAATTGGGATTCTTCTTCTTGAGACCCGTAAATCTTCTCAGCGCGCCTAGTAACTGTTTTTAGTAACACAAAAAAAACTATAAATCCAAGATTTACCTAGTCCATCATCTTGATCTAGCCAAGAATCCATTATGCGAATGGTACCATCATTATTGATTCCAACGAAGCCATAGATTATGTGAGTACAGAGATCGGGATTAATATCTTCAATAGTAAATCGGCAATTTCCATTTCTATAGTTTGCCCAACTTCCCAGATAACATACGAATTTATCTAAAATACGAAAGTGTAATAAAGTAGGCACTGGTATAATAAATAGTAAATAATTTAATAAGGATTCGTTTACAACTAAGGTATGCATAAGCTGTAATTAAGATTAAGATTAAACCGTGTAACTATCCAAGAATTTGAAAACTAGTAAATGAAAATTGTTAAGAAAATAGTAATGCTTAGCTAAAATGTTCGAATGCATACCTGTGCTAATAAAATAACTTACCTGTGGACGCGAAGACCGCAGTGCTGATAACAATTAAGAGAAGCAAATTTCTCAACATCTTTCAGCAAGTGCCAATTTCTATAAGCAATTGTTCTCATGTACCAATCTTGAGAGGTTTGGCGAATAAATCCCTTTCTGTCTGCGCTTTTATACTCGCAATTTTTACGATAAAGATTATATTATAAAGGCATCATAAAACCTATAAAAGCTAAAAGTACCGCATTTTATAGGAAATATTCTATACAAACATAGGAAACGCTCATTTTTTATTTGCGTAATCATAAAATTAGACATTACTAGATAATTAATACGGTTTATATGATACAGGCTTAACGAAATTAACGACGATATATTTAAAATATTGTGATTTATGTACGAGTATAGAAAAAATGTGGGTATTGAAAGAATATAGATGTATTTAATTTTATTAAAATTGGAATTGGTTATGGAAATATCATTTCTTATGCGCAAAATTTTTGACGTTCTTTCAAAGGGAGTTCCGTGATTTCTTAATTATTGATCTTGCTAACGTTATGTACAAATAGAGCACAGACTGCACTATTTATGTACATTACCTTTTCTGAAACTCTAAAACATCATCATGTCTCAACTATTAAATTAACAATGTTAATAATTATCTTAATAACTAATGATATACAGTTTTCTTAAACGACATAATCTCTAAGCTATATGGGCTTTTTAATTAAACTAAGACTAAGTAGTTACTGTCTTTGTTCGTATTCCATGTTTCAGTCTTCAATATAACTTTGTAACTTGTAAATGTTTTTGCTTTGTCTAGTATGCTAGGCGGTGTCATATACGTTACTTCTGATGTAATGATACAATCTGATGACAAATTTATTTGCTAACTATCGTTGCTTTAAATCAGTTGATAACTTTTACTTACAATTGGTAGACCCCAGTGTAAGAACATTTTGAAAATTGTTGTTTAATGATTTATCACAATAGGCCATTTGTAGGTGTCGCAATTTTAACATGCTTTATTGTAATGTTTCTTGTTACTTCTGTATTTAATACTTTGTTTTTAGCAGACAATTCCTGTGTTAGGTTGTGAAAAACTCCCTACACACACGTACTCACATCTAAAATTTTCTTGCAAATCTGTGTGATAGCATTTTGGTTGTACTACTCTTTTGTGGCATCAGGTAACAATCTCACTTCACATGTACATTATTTTACTTGAAATAACTTCAGAAACAGAACACGTTAAATGTTGTTGTTTATTATCTAAAGATGATCTAGAAGAAACATGCACCTTAGATAGAGAAGTTGTTACATTTTTTACTTTGATCTTTATTCTATTGCCTGAGTTTATCGTCTTTATTTTAACTTTTGCTTCCTTTAGATTTTTGAACTAATTCGCTAACGTTTTAATGTGATTTTTTTACAACTTATTTATATTTATATAGCAGCTATGTAGTGTTAATTAGTCAATTTCTGTACCTATTAATTAGATTTTTCAACTTTGTATATACTCTTTGATACATTCCTCAATCATTCGAAGAACGGCTACAATGTTGTATTGATGTGTGTGGTGGACACTGAACATTCGTAATGGAATCAGTTATATTGCGAACATTTGGCATAACTGATTAAATAATGATTATCGGTACAAGTTTAATATTTTGCAGTTATGTTAAATTTAATAAGATTATCTCAATTATGATTAATAGTTTCCTATTGTAATTTTTCACGAAAAAAAAAACGAAAGCACCTGCAGTGTGCTTCCCTTTCTTAATATAAAATAGAGGGCGATCCATTAAAAAAAAGAAAAATAATGCATTTGTGTTTTGAATGGTCCTGTACACTGGTTTCGCAATATTGGAGAAGTAGCATTTTGCTGTAAAACTGTAACAATATAATGCAGTTATTCCAGTCAAAAAGTTGTTTCGTGTGGAACACAAAGGACGGTGCACACGCAATGATTTCCAGACAAAATTAACCATAGCTTCTAAAATACTCTGTATTACTCAATGAAATCTTATATTGAAAGCATGAGGAAGATGCACTTAATCTAAATTTGAATTAATGTATAATGTACCCCGTTTAACAAAATGTATGTTTGGTTTACGCTAGCAATATGAAACACGCTGTATATATGCACATAATTTTTGTACCTAACGTTTTTTGATATCTTGGATATTGATGGATGTGAGCTTTGACGCGCTAATGCCTCACCTGTTTTTTATTTGAAGACATAGAGAGACGGTTAAATTAGCAAAAAGGTGTAGATTCAAAAGCTCACTAAGAATCCATTTTCAAATTTTACTTGTCATGTTTCATTTGTTTAATATTGAAGAAAAACTGAAATCTTCTAATTTCTTTTATTTGCCGAATGTTTTTGTTACTTGAGATATTAAGATGCGGTTTGAAGCAATTCAAACTGTAATCTAAATGCTTTCATTGTTAGTTATTATGGTATTATGTTAGTTATTATGGTTAACGATACGAACTCGAAAAAATAGATATATTAACTATCGGAAAATATAAAATGTTTAAAATTTGGCAGAAAATATACAAATATGAATTTAAAAAGTATGGATTTTGTAGTGATTCAAATTCACATTGAATGAGATAAAAGTAATTGATCCGCATTGTTTATAACGCTACAAAATTCGCTAATTCTACAATATTAAATGTCGGCTAGACGATAGAAGAAATGAAGCCTCTGTGTTTATTCAACCAAGATACAAGTTTTTTGCTCATACATAATTATGGAGCGTTTGGATTTGTCAGCTGACAACTATTAGTAACCGCTTCTGAATGCACTTTGTCCGCTTAATCAATCTTGTGTTTGATGATTTTAGTTTATATAAAGTGTAGTGTTTCATATTCAAGTTTCTGGAAGATTATCGTTTAGGAAAGATTTATGTACTATAACCTTAAATTATTTACTTCTCTCACTTATAATTATTTATTGCATAGTTATTATTATAGTTACCTACATTTTTAGCGTAGTATTTGTAAAGATTGTAAATAAGATATACAGGGTGAGGCATATTAATTTTAAAATTATTTTCCTATGTCCAGATGTTTCATATTGCCAGGGTGAACCAAACATACATATTTTTTATATGGGATACACTATATATTATTTCAAATTTAAATTAAGCATATCTTCCTCATTCATTTATATAAGGTTTCATTGTGTTATACCGAGTATTTCAGAAGTTGTGGTCAATTACGTCCTGTGCATTCCACACGAAACAATTTGAAATTCTTTTGTACCGGAATGACCTTTTTAGATATACTGTTACAGTTTTATAGCAAAGCGATATTTTGCTAATATTGCGAAAACTGTGTACAGGGAGATTAAAACACAAATGCATTATTTTCTCATCTTACTTAAATGGAACACCTTGTATTGAAACAGAAGGACACTGTATGCACTTTCATTTTTATTAACCACTCCCTATCGTTAATTTCTGAGATATTTAATATTTTCTTAATGAAAAGTTAGCTTTTTCAAAATAATTGTCAAATGTCACATATCATGTGATATAACGGATTTCACAATAATATTCAAAATGTCCACCAAAAAGGTCAAACAAGCAGCAAAATGCAGGAAAAAGATGTATATAACAGTCATATGTCATAAAATTTCGGATCAAACTATCGCATCCATTCGTGTATTTGTCGTGAAGTTCCCGAGAAGGAACGGAAATTTCAAATAAATCTAATCATAAGCAAAATAATGAAACCTTATATTGTCTAGGATTATAATTGGTATAATAGGTAGATATACCTATATAGTTTTGATACAATACTACCTATAATAGTTATAATACTTTTAAACATCCTTTACTGTTATAATATCTATAAATCAAAAAAAATTACAATCACAATTACTAATTAGTGTTATTAGATTACGACCTCTTAGCAGCTGACCTTGTATAAAAGAAAACTTGAAGCTTGTTCTAATCACACTTCGGTAAAAAATATGTACACCACTCTAACAATGGTCGTGTTCAGATAGCACATTGATAAGTCAGCGGTAAGTAATGATTAGTGAAATATTGCACTGAATATCTATATGCTAATACTACAATATTTACCATGTAGGCATTCAGTTTACTACTTCACTAATCTGTATCTACCCATGATTTACCGATATGCTAACTGAACACGACCAATGAAATGTCGGGCGAGAAACAACAGTACAACAGCGGAAGATCGCATTAGTCAGTATAATCATTATAAACAAGGAAAATTAACTCAGCGCTGCTAAGCATTTTTCTTTTTAGGTATAGGCAGAGATATAGGTTGTACATTCCTAAATATGACAAATATCTAGTAGTAGTCAGAAAACCTAAACAGCATAATATATTACACACATACGCAGCCAACATGTTTCTGCGATGACATTAGGCAAACATTTCACTATGTGTTGTTATAATTCGGATATGGAGGTTTTTATACATTTTTATTGTGATTTATTATTATAATAAATACTTTTGTGTTTTCTTTTTCTATTAAAACGAGAAACTTATTCATTCATCATAAAGAATACTATTTATTGTTTTTGCTCCGATTTTTACCATTGTTTTTTCTTCGGAATTGCAACATTTGTTTTATTATTACTGAATGTGTCGGCAACATTTTCAGAAGGTTATTTTAAGGCACTCTACTAAAATCTATACATATTTAATTGTAAATAGAAGAAGAATTGATTCTGTTAATTCTTTCTATAAACGTTCTGGAAATGATGCACACAACATCATTTGTGTATATTATATATATACAAAAAAATCTAAAGTTGACGTAAAATTATGTATGACGTCATCGACCACTGATGCATTTCATTAGTTTTAGGTTAAATAAAAAAATGGGTTTATAACAATTGAGTACAGAAACAAATCGCGGTTTAGTTTTAAAACTGCTTTTTTAATATACCTATAGTTTGTTTTTATGCCGTATTTATTAATAATTTTTGTTGTTTATGGTTTGTTAATTATTTGCGCCATCTATTAAAAAATTGCTACACTATCCAAAACTCTTAATTTTAAGTAATTCTGGCACATCCCGAGCTGCGACACTTTTAGGTGAATTGGCCAAAAGACTGATTTTTGATGCAAGATTTTTGTTTATTTATAACTGATTAATGTAATTTTATTGTCGTAATCTATAGCCTTGTTACCTACCTAGTACTTAACATAAACAGTTTATGAGTCTGATTTGTAGTTTTCGTAATATAATGCATTTTCTTACGATGTACACACAAACCTAAACCATAAGATTTTTTCCGCTAGTACTTACCACATTTTTTGAATTCAAAATATGTCATTACCTCGGTAATAGTATGCTAGTTACTCCTATAATTTATTTTCATCAATCATAGTTGTAATTTTTTAAAAATCTTGCATCAAAATTTTACCATTGTCGTATATGGAGCACTTTTCCCGCCATTTTACTCGACCACGTAACCTTAACATTGTATATGCATATTTATTTTATTTAATATATCTGTTATTCATTCATTTGATGCATTTTCGTTCATTTGTTTGTGTATAAATCTATGTCGAGTGAATTATTATTTCTTTTTAAGATATTTAAAACCTCCATTTACCACACGTCCTGGGAGCGTAAGGAGGAAAAGTTTATAAGAAGTTGTAAAACAAGTACAGATTTTCCTTATTACGCTGAGTCACTATTGCCGTAATTTTGTTAGTCAGGGGAATCATTTCTTTATTTTGGTATCACTAACGTTCGTTATCGTGGGTTCCCGGGAAAATTGTTCATATACCGTGGCGCCCAAGATCTTAAACACATATTTGCACGAAATAGTACCGGGAAAGAAGCCGTCCTATCACAACATAGCTATCAATCTAGAGCAGTTCTATCACAATTTATATTTTAAATTACTTTAGTGTTTACTAAGTTTATATTCCTTAATCCATCCTTTGTATAGATCTTTATATTTAGGACAACATTGTTATTTACACATTTCAATTTTACACACTGCACACTACATTCGTAATTTATACAGGTTAGTGACAGTAAAATATCTGATAGTTTTGCTCAAAAGATTCAATCCGATAGCAGTTAAAGCTGCACACCACTATAAATCTGGTTTATCATAACAATAATAGATTAGGGAATACCCATATACGTATTGTGTTGCCTTGAATTGTGTACATATATGCTTTATTGCTGCTCAATTATATCTTGCCTTTATCAAAGCAAATAGAGAATAGGACCATCGTACAATCTGAAATAATTCGTGCATATCATAGCACTGAGATCTAAGTAAATTTACAACTTACAACACCAAGGGACTCTAAGGAAATATATATAAATTTATATAGTTGAACAGGCATAGGATGCTTAGACTTTTCCATAAGTAGTAGCAAAGTCATTTGAGATTTATGGTCTAAGTTATACCAATTAGAAAGATAGCAAGCTTCCATAATATTGCTACTCTGAAAGAAATATTATGATTTATTAGCAACATATAGCCTGATTCTCTAGTAATTTTGCCAACTCTACCTTAAACGTAATTTCATTTCCAAGCCAATGATAACATGCTAATTGAGAAAATATTACTGTAGCAAATGAACCAATGCTTAGGACGCTGAAAGTATCTGTTTGGCCCTAAAATAAAGTATAAATTACAATGGAGACTTTTAAAAATGTTCTAACAATATTAAAAATGAATCCGTAGAAATGGAAATATCCTAAATTCGTAATTCTTCACAATTATTTAACAGATATGAAAATGAACGATTAAAAAGAACTGTAGCTTAGAGAGTCTTACACCGGTAAAAATACGAAGTTATCTGGTGCAATCTTCTGTCTGCTTCGTATACAACTGTTTCGATGTTTTTTGTAAATTTTTACAAAATTACGTTACAAAATTCAAAATAAGCAAAAATGAATTGCTCCGTTTTTACGACAATACACTCCTGGTATATAATTTTTGCGACTTTTGAACGAAAAACGCGGTACATAGTCAGTACATTTAAATCTACGTTTACAGATATATGCAACTTTAGAGCCTTGCAAAGTGATCAATCTAACGTAGCATTTACCTTGGACGCTAGATTCAATGATATATCCAATACTAGACAACGATACAGTCGGAATAATGATCAAATAATAATTTTGTTCGAATTTCAAGTCACATTTCTAAAGAAAGTGCTGTGAGTAGTATGTCTTCATCATTTTTGAAATTTGACAATGGATTGACACCAACTTTTTGTCTTAATAATCATAAGATATGTGGAATACCGTACATGGTATATCTTTAATTACTCGTAATTTGGACAGCATCACTCCCTTTCAGTGATAGATAAAGATATTACAGACATACTTTTTAGTTATCTTTCAGGTATCTTGTAGGTTATTGACCTATAGGTGGAAATACTTCAGGACTTGAATGATGAGTATATAGAGGTCATAAGAACATATATTAATACTTTTTTAAGATACCTAATAATCTATTTTCAAAATTGAGTTGGTAAATACGTAGATTAACGAGAAAAAAGTAATGGGATACTTTAGCTATCTTACCGATGGTTTTCCTTCGAACTTAAATATTTCTTTAAGGTCACAGACCACTAGTTAAATAAATATAGTTGTTGATAGTTTTCGCTTGAGAAAAGTCAGTTAGTATCTTTTGAATCGTATGGTCTTTGTGGTAGGTAATATTAATAAGAAATTGAAAACGGCAGCTATTATATTGTATATATATTATATATATATATCCAAACACTCCCGATAATACAACCGTGCGGCTGAAAAACTGTGTATAACAGTAAATTGCAGAATTAACTATACGTTGTGCAAGTAAGACTTTCGGCGCGAATATCATTATTGTTTAGCAACTTCAATTAAGAACTGAATTTGAAAGGTTGCAACTCGTTACGTAAAGTTTCTTTTAAAATTAACTTTGCTACTGTAAAATTACAGTTTTTTCAACGCTGATTGCTAAAATATCTGGTAATACTGGTCAGATACTTGATCAAACAGCAAACAATGCAAGTTATATGCATTTGTTTCCTAGTACCCTATGACATCTAACTTCCCTTTTTGCTATGATGCTGATATAGTGTAAGCAATGTTTAAATAATTCACAGTTTAAAATATGTAATATTAGGTTTTGCGGTTTATTGGATCGCTTGACTTATAGATTATTCGCATCAAACTCTTACCAAAATTGTAAGTTGCAATATTGTACTGCATATAAGAAAACATCCACAAGTATACTGGAGAAATAAGGAAACGAAAGTACGATACTAAGTTTTCCAACAAACCTAAAAGTTAAATATTATTAACATTTTAGTTACTAGCTGTGGTATCCTACTTACCTATTAATAGTTTCATGCAATATTACGCAATGCTTGAGTATTTGTTTTTCTATGTACACAGTTGAGTGTCCGTCTTTTATTGAAATCTTTAATGCTTCTTCATACACATGCAACAGTTTCTGTTCCAGTATATTCTGTTGTGCAATACATAATCCCAACAAAGTCATAAACAATAAATCGTAACAAATTGAATTGCTACCCAAATAAAGTACCATAAGGATGTGAACTATTTTATAAAGTAAACTAAATTTTCCTACATCAATAGGCGGAGGTATCATCATTGTTGTGTTTGCTATGAAGGGTAAAATTCCAGTAACAGATATGTAAATAGCTACTACACCAGCAAGTATCTTCAGAAGCATTTTTGTCAGTTTATTGACGATTTGGATGTACTGGTTTTGTGCTTCGCTATGCACGTTAAAGACAGGGATTCCAAATCATTTATCAATGACAAGAAGCACTCCCTATTCCACCAAATTGCAACTATTTTAGCTGCTAAATTTGCCACTGGGATGATAACACAAGTCATTGTATTAAACATCACCGTATTTCTGGTTGTAATTGTTTCAGTCAAATCTACCACAAGTATAATAAATATAGTTGAATAAAAGGTGAAATTGAACAATAATTTTAACAGCGTTAACTTCTTGGGGTTACTAATCGGAAATAACCCCTCTTTCAACAAGAACCATCTTATTGGAGCCATAGTGTTTATACAAGGTATTTTAGTCATTACGGTTGCTTTAAGATATATTAACACAGATATCTGATTATCATAGTTGCTTCTATTACCCGTGGAAGCGAAACCAATACTGACTAAATATTTTACTGTACAATATTCACGGCGTTATTAGCTTGAGCGCGCAAAGGAATTATTTCTGGCGTACGGATATTAAAGTATTATAGAATTTAATTAGTTTTTTGTTTTGTAATCAAAGAATTATTTCGTAATCTATCTGATGGGAAACTTAAGACAGATCTTCAATTACCATATGCATGTGTTAATGAAACAAACTATATACAGAGTAGATTATCACATTCTTGTTGGTTATATATGTATATAAAATACTGTGTTAACATACATATTTCCGTTATGGAGTGTGCAAGTACATTAGGAATATGTTGTAAAATTGATTTAACATAAAGAGGGTGTTTGAAAAGAAGTTTACAAATATTTATACTCAAAATCATGTATACCATATTGTTGCACATTTCGATAGCGTGGACTATAAAAGACAAGCCACTATTATCTTTTTTATACTTTATGGAAAACAGTTTTTGAGATATTTAACAATTTTTATAAGTGTAGGTCGTAATATAAGGATGTACACTCGGTTGATTTAGAATCGACTCAAACTGCCATAAAACCCGTTAAAAGTATGCTTTATTGCGGCCCCCGAATGCAAAGCAGTAATAGTATGGTCAAGTGTATGTAAATTACTACGTATGTAAATTACTATCTATGTAGGGATGCAGGGATATGTAAGGGATCATTTATAAATTCCTAAACCGATAATTTCTTAATGCGAGCTTAACATACCTATGTACAGTTAAATCGCTATCGCATACAATTTCACTATAATTCTAAGTATTTATGTAATTAAGAAATTACATGAATAAGAATTTGTATGGGGGCAAGATATAAAAGTCTATTAGATATTAGAGTGGATCGACGCGTTGTTTTCTGCAATACAATTCTAATAACGCGGAAAACTTGTGCATAGGCGTCATTATAAATGAAAAAATATTTAAACAATTTTTTTCAAAATTTGAAATCGCGCAGAAGGCCTAAAGTTGCCAAAAAAGTCAAAATACCGGTAAATTTAAAAAAAAATGCAGAAATTACAAGAAATACATTTTTTGTTATAATAGTGAAACAAGTGTTTTTAAGAGTGTCCTTAACGCATACAAAAAATAATTAGACCCATACTTGTTTTACTGAATTCGCGCAAAAGGTCTAAAGTTGCGGGTTGTATCGCAAAGAAACGATATTTCATGATTTTCGACGATTTTTAAACATGTGCCAAAACCCATAAAAGTTCTATTTTTAATTTGTAATAGTGTAAAATCCATTCAAAATAGTTTTCCCAATCCAGAAAAAATACTTTCAGACCTGTTATTCCTTAACTGTATTCGTGCAAAAGATCTAAATTATAGTATAAGTTAAGTTATAGTCCCGTAAAAACGCCGTTTTTTCCATATCTGATGAGTGTTTACTTAATGCATTAGGTTTGTAATAAGACTCTAACAAGTGATTTCCACATCCACCCTACGCAACCAACCAACCAGGGTAAATTTTATTTACAATATTTACGGTAACTATTTATTTTGTACAATGCACATGTTCGTTGTAGGCAAAAGATTATTTACATAGAAGCCCCTTTGAGTTCTGACTTTTCATTAAATGTGGGAATCAGCTGTCTTGATTTTAAAGTATAGCCATCTCGATTTTCATGCCCGCACACTTTTTCTGCTGCTTCTGTAACCAGTTTTACATACCTCTCTCAACTGACTGGGTGTGGCCTGGGAATTTGAGGTAGTTAAACGCTGATAGCGCTTTGTCTTTCAACAAAGAAGCAATGTGTTCAGTTGGCATCTTGGACAGTAGTGGCAGCGGTGTTAACTTGCAGATTGACCAATCAATTACTTTGGTATAGTCGTTTGCACTAAAATTTATTGAAGATATTTTGAAGTCTCTTACGTAACCTTCTCTAATGTGTGGTCACTCATCCATTATCATAGCCAACATAATATTTTCAGGGTGGCAACCCTGCTCGCAACTTTAGGTCTTTTGCACGAATTCAGTAAAACAAGAATGGGTCTAATTACTTTTTGTATGCATTAAGGACACTCTTAAAAACACTTTTTCACTATCACAACAAAAAACGTATTTTTTGTAATTTTTGCATTTTTTTTAATTTACCGGGATTTTGACTTTTTTTTGGTAACTTTAGGCCTTCTGCCCGATTTCAAATTTTGAAAAAAAATTTTTAAATATTTTTTATTTATAATGACGCCTATGCGCAAGTTTTCCGTGCTATTAGAATTGTATTGCAGAAAAAAAAACGCGTTTTTCGATTCACTCCATTACATATACTTTAGAGAATGAATGTTCGCATGATGGTGCAGAAACTGTCCTTCAGAACCAACCAATAATTCAAAAGATTTTCTGTGTATTAATTTGTTTTCAGTTTAACTGCCTTTTCGTTTACCTTCTCTATTATTTGAAATAAATTATTATTTGTTTACTGTGTGTTATGTTATAAATTCTCGAATAAAATCAGTGTTTTTAACGAAACAAACTTAAGATGAACATAGATTCCTGTCTATCTGCTTCGATAAATAATTTTTCTTATGGTTCTAAAATTGATTTGTATTATTATTTTATTTGCGGTGCGCATTATGTCATTAATGGTAATGGGTGTTGGCAAACGCTATACTACGTAATAACGCAGGTATTAAAAGTATCTGAAAAGAATATATTTCTGCAGCGATCTTTCCATTCATTTCACATTACGTAGCTATTTTACCTGCTCATAAGCAAATTGCTTTATTACTACAAACATCCAGTTAAATGTTGAAAGTTTCTGTGTGCGACGTTAGGTCTACATCGCTTGCCGGGTGAGTCGATTTTAAATCAACCGAGTGTACATACATGCTTTGCATATTTAAGCTGGGTGTTTAAACTTGAATTGTTTCTTTATCTTTAGAACTGATGCTAAATTAAAGATGCTTTCCAGAAATTAGACCTCTCCAATTCAAGCTGCCGTTGGAATTAAAACGCTAAACGTAATGCCATTGTAATTTTTGTATCTTTCAAATGTTATTAATGTTCCTTATATTTCGTAGTGTGTTTATTTCGGATACTGATTTCTTTGAAGTTCCAGTAGGCACTGACACAGCTGATATTTTGTATCATATCTAAACGATCTTTAGGTATTCACCAAATCAATTGTTCTCTCACTTACATTGATTATTTTTAATAAAAAAGTAGATCAAATTTAATACCACGAATAACACCGTTCTTATTTATTCTTCATATTGCCTAGTGCCATTGGTAGTATATTATAAACAATTTCGTTGATATATCCACGTAGAAAAATCTGAATTCATTAGGTCGAGGAACCATATTGGCCTGGCAGAAGATATCCATGTTTTTATGTATCTACAGGGGTATTAGCTATACAATTCACTTCAGGTCTTAATTTAAAAGTATACAGGAGAACCATCTAGTTGTGGCCTCATTATTTGTAGAACATTCGATAGTCTATTTCTCAAAAATACAAGCAAAGTGTGCATAATATACTTAGGAAACAAGGAACCCACAACCAAAAATTTCCTTTTTTAGTTTCATTGATAAGTGTTTGACGTACTTATATCACATTATTATTCATCATAAATCTTTGTTTCTCATTACTGGTGTTTTCCACACACATCAGTTGCTTGCTTTTATTTAGTCCTCACTTGCTAAATATACAGTAATACTTATGATTATACATAAAGTTTTGCAACTTTCCAGATATAACTTTCTTAAGCCGTTTGTATATTTCAAACTAAGTCTAGAATATGTTCCTACTGGATATACACACCCCACAGCAAAAATATGAGCAATATTAAAGTATAACAGCACGTTTCGTATACAGGAAAGGTTATAACGGATTCTGGTTTTCAACAACCTGCGAGGTTAGAATTATACCTATTATGACTTTAATATGTGAGTGACATCACCAGCTATCAGAAGGTCGTATCACTTGTTCTTGCTAAGAACGAAATACCTTGTATATTATTGCAAATTCCATTTTAATTTATTACATTTTTGTTATACTAACCTAGAACTAAATTCAACGGTTTTGGAGATATTGAACGAAAGAATTCAAATACAATAATCTTTTTGTATGTGTGGTGAGTGCTTAGTTAATAGTAATTAAAACACATAACAAAGCTAAATAAATGTTCGAACTGTATTCTATCGACGATTGGGCAATATAAGTGCCGATGGGAGATAGCATGGCCTGCATCTAAAATTGCGGTTTCAAGATCTTTTAAAGGTAGAATATGCAACACGATCTAAATGACCGCAGGGACAAAAATCTTGACAAGTTAGCGATATAGGAGGCCATTGACTGCATTATTGTCTACCGATTCATATTCTCTGGAAAAAAATTGATCTACATACGTAGTTTCTGACACGAACACGATGCGGTAGTGCTCCATGTCATGAGACGCGATTTTTAAATTTTTATATAAACTATGTAAACCCTTTATTTAAAATATGGCATATAGGCATTACCTATTAAACTCCTACCGAATTATATTTCATATTTTCTTCAATCAACTGTCATCGACCAATATATATTTCTAGTTTCAAATTAAATTCAACGATTACCTTTATTTTGCCGCTTGATTTATAAAACATCAGCATGCAAGCATTTCGGAAAAAAATAGATCTGAGGTATCCTGTGTTATAATTAGCATCGGCAAAGAGGGTCAAGTTTCAGTGCAGTGCGGAGAGCAGCATAGAGTGGTGATACGCGTAGCATGGAAACAAGAGCGTCCGTATGGAAGCACACCTGTTTAGTATTATTTCAGTGGTCGTTGTGAGTGCTTAGCAGTACAAACATACTTAGAAAATATCGCATTTAGGTACGTTTCGGAAACGGCGTACGAGGGCTGTCTAAAAACTATCCGACCTTAATTTTTTCCGCGTAAAGAAGTGATTTTAAGGCGGCGCCACATTGCACGATGGAAGGAGTAACCTTAATGCGCATGCTTGCATTTTTCACCGCGTTCGCTTGTGCAAGTCGCTGGCTGGTGGTCGTCAAGTAAGGTGCTGTTCGTAGTGTTCGTCGGATTTATTTTCTCGCAAGTTGACTGAACGAATTGAGCAAAGATACTGCATCAAATTCTGTCAAAAGCTTGGTGATTTCAAAGCCAAACAATTCGTAAGATTCCGCATGTGTTTCGAGAAGATGCGATGGATGTAGCACAAATTAAGGAGTGGTTCAACCGATTCAAAGATGGCCGCAAATCAGTGGAGAGTGGGCAGCGTTGTGGCAGGCCCCAAACTGCTCGGAGTGCAGCTAATGTTGAGAGGTGCGAAATTTGGTGATTGCGATCGTCGTTTCACAGCGCGGGATATTGCAGAAGAGGTTGGCGTGGATGCAATAATGCAAATGCAATTTTGCATGAAGATTTGAACATGAACCGAGTGGCTGAAAAATTCGTACGGAAGTTGTTGTCACCGGAACAAAGACCTCGGTTTTGACGTTGCACAGAACCTTCTGGACACTGCCAACACTGATCCTCGGTTTCCGAACACGGTGATAACTGGAGCTGAGTCTTGGGTGTACGGGTACGACGGGTGAAACAAAAAGACAGTCGTCGCAATGGGAGCATCCCGATTCCCCAAGGCCGAAGAAACCGCGGCAGGTGCGAAGCAAAATCAAGGTGATGCTGACTGTTTTTTTTTGATGTCCGTGGAATTGTGCATCGCGAATACCCACCGGAAGGACAGACAGTGACAAAGGAGTACTATCAAGATGTTCTCCGGCGACTCCGTGACGTAGTTCGGCGCAAAATACCAGACATGTGGACGACGAACAACTGGCACTTGAATCATGACAACGCCCCCGCACATTCATCCCAACTGATCACACTTTCTTAGCCAAACATAGAATTACAACCGTTTGCTAACCTCCCTACTCTCCAGACCTGGCTCTTTGCGACTTTGCGAAAATTGAAGACGCCACTAAAAGGATCCCGTTTTGAGAGTAGAGAAGAGATAATGCGGAACGCGACGACGGAACTGATCACCATTCCAAAAGAAGTCTTCTTTTGGAATGGTGTTTCCAACAGTGGAAGGATCGGTGAGTTAAGTATGTGCAAGCACAAGGGGCCTACTGTGAAGGGGATTAGGGTCTCAAAATGTTTTCTGGCTGTTGTTTTCGCCAGTGGACTGAAACTTTTCCCTCTTTGCCGATTCTAGTTATAATTTATTTGCTTAACTGTATAAAACAGTAGTATATTCCTTATTTGGGAATGTAGCTTAAAATGCGGTTTTAAAATGGTATACATGCCGATGGCACCTCGAACAAATCTAATTTTTAGGTAGCCCAAAGCGTTGTGCTAGTTTTGTATACTGTTTTTAGCCGCAAACGGGAAGTTTTGTGCTGTTTTCATATTTGTAATACTTAAATTTATTTTTCGGGAGGCGTTGATATGCCAGCAATCCGATAAACGAACATTTAAAATCTAATACGGTAAAAGTTTGACCTAGTTTTGTGTCACACACAGGATGTTTTGTGCTGCTTCCTGCTTTTTGGCATATTTGCATTTCTTTTTAGGGACGCTCTTGACATGTCGGCACTCTTACAACGAATATTAAAATCAATTATGGCTATCATGTTGCGGATTTTGTTGTTTACGCTACTTTTTTGATTATATCAAAATATTTATTCTATTTGCATTATTTATTTTACATTATCTTATATTACATATATTATATTGCACAAACCATTATTAGTAAACATTATTAATTATGTTATGGCAAACATATTTTGTAGACTGTGCTAGATTTTTGCTCTCAGGGGATGATCTAATCTATACCATAAAAGCTTAGTCGTCAGTATATGAAACATTTATTCGTCCTTTGCAGATAGGACATGCAAATTTGTCGGAATACAATTCTCTCTCTACATGTCTCCACCAGTCAGTCAGCGATCTTTCACATCGCTGGTTAGCCGTCTTACTACTTCAGCTTTTGTAACGCAATTTTCACGACCCAAAGTTTGCAACTGTTATTGTTAGTCCTATAATTTTGCACAAATAAATTCTGCATAAGATGCCTTCTTTCCTAGTACTTAAATTCGTAAGGTCCGGGAGCTTAGCTAGCTTGACAAAACACATCCATGTCTTCATCTACTAATGAGGTATTTCCTATACAATTCACTTCCGATAATGAGTAGCGCAGCGGAAAGCCTTTAGTTGTGGCCACATTATTTCTAGAATATTTAGTAGTATTTTTTTACGAGCTTGGAATAAATGTTTGCTCCGATAATGTACATATGTTCTTCGGCATAAACTCGCGTTTCTGATAAGAAATGTTTTTCATACTTCGTGATAAGTAAAATTACCGGTAAACTTTTGCATGTCCTGAATGGTTTATAGGAAACATGTTTATTCCAGTATTAATTCTATTAATAAAAAATAATAAAAGTTATTAATATTTATTAATAATAATAATTATTATTCAAATAAACCATAGGGGTGTAGAATAAGTCGCATAAATAACAAGTAAACATAGAAAAAAGAAATAGGATAGAAAGTATTAGTAATTAAGCTAATACCAAACGACAGTAATGGCACAACAAATGATACTGTAACATTTTCTTTAAACTGTAATGGTAAAGCGTA